>CM033457.1:9008542-9258149 GCA_019425755.1 Amaranthus cruentus | reverse complement strand
AAAAAAAAAAAAAAATAGCACAACATTTTTATTTTTTTCCCACTTTATTTTGATAGTTTTTTATATTTGTCATTTTGTCTCATTTATATTTTAGACGCTATTTCTTTCTTACTCTTAATTAGATTTTATTATCAATCAAAATTAAAATATAGAAAGGGCCGGATCTTATTTTTTTTTTTCCATACTTAAGAGGCCTAGCGACTTCCCTTTTTAATTTTTAAAATTTTACTTGGAACGTTTTTAAAAAGGGGGAGCCTCAAGTTTTTTCTCCAATTTATAAATTTTTTTAAAAATTGATTGGTATTTTGAAGTTAAAAATTTTAAAGGTTTTTTGGAATGGTTTTAAAAATCTCAAAGATCTACACTATGGACGCCTCGAAGACCTTTTAATTTTAGTCACCTTTTTTTGGTGTGTGTGGGGGAGGGCCCGGGAAGAATGCCCACTTTTCTCGCTTTTAATTTCGATCTCTTTAAAATATGGTACCCGTATTTGAGGAGGCATCCCCATTAACTACCAAATGTAAAGTTATGACCCATTTTTTGGAGCCACCGTAAGAGGAGGTGAATATAACTATACCTTTCCTCCTATTTTGATTCGTCAATTTATTGGTTTTTTTTTTTTTTGGCCCTTTTCTTTTTTGGTGATCACCTGTGGTTATAATCTCATTTTAATCAATGATTCTACAATCTTACATCTAAATGTTAGAATCGACGCATCCTACATAACCGTGATTTAAGTGGTAGGATCATAAATACCATTCTACAATCGTAAAAGAATTATTAGGGTAATAATCCTCGATTTTACTTATGTAAAATCGAGGGTCAAATTCAAATTGCCGGGTTTATTGTACCGTGGTTATTAGGTAGTTTTAATCGTAAAAGAATTTAATATAATCCGATTTTACTTATGTATATATATATATGTATAGATCTAAACAATTATATAAATATGACTAAAATTCAAATTTTTCGTGATTTGCATTTTAAAATTGATTTTTTAAAGGTATTCTTTTACAAAAACTTAATAATTAGAAGTCAAATAAGTATAAATTTATACCTTAAAACCAAAAAAAACAAATACTATCGAAAATCATTATATTCTAAAGCATATTTTAATATTGTAGGATCACACGATCCTAGATCCACATTTACGATTTTAATCTTACCCCCTCATCATCCTACTAGAACCTCCTCATTCTTTTTCTGATTTTCATCTCTCTTAAATGGTTATGCCTAGCCACTTCCTTTTTAGTATTTCAGCTGTGTCTTTGGAATTAATTGAGGCGCCAATCTTTAGCTCCTACCCTTTAATGGTGTAATAGTCTTGTTGAGAGGATTTCGCTTCGCTTCGATGAAGAGAAGTTATTGTTAGTTGTTCATCTAGTATTATGTTTTTGTTAAGGCATTTACTATATATTTCTAAATATTTTATTTGTAATTCAATTATTTTTTTATTAGTAAAAAATTTCTATGATATTTAATTATTTTTGAAAGATATAATAATTTATTGTTAAGATTGGATGAATATGATCTTTGAGTTTGAATTATTTTGGATTTCAACGATTACAAATTACTAAAATTATTGTATTTATGAACTCTAAATAGATAATGGTTACCTAATTAGTAAGGGTGATTTCTCTCTCTTTCAGGGTCTCGTGATGTTTTTTTTTACATATCCGTCCACCAAACATGAGGAGATAATAGCATGTCAACAAAGTGATATTTGTAAAGAAAAGACTATAGGATGGTTATTTTACTTGACAATACTTTTGATAGCTATAGGACAATGTGGTTATAATAACTACATTAAATCTTTAGATTGGGAGTTTGAAAAGAAGAATTCGAAGAAATTTAATGAACAAACTTCATTATGGAAACAAGCAGAATGGGTCCTAAAAAAAATTATTGGCATTTTTCGCCGTAAATTTTTTCTTGGACTAATCGGGTTGCTCATAGCAATATTTGTTGTCCCTACAAAAAGTTATCGCGCACAAAATATGATACGTGCAATCATGTTTGGGGCCAGTTTCATCATCTTCGCTGCCAGAATGTGCTATGAATGTCCTTTTAAAGCATCTGAATGGAGAAGCCCATGCAATCAAAATCGAGATTATGATATTACTACTGGTGAATATCAATATTACTTTGAAGAAGTTAGTGAAGATCAAACTAATTACAATATAAATGAAACTATGTCCCGCAATGATACGTCTTCAATTGATGATGCTAATGATGGTGATAACTTGAGTAATTCTTACACAACAAGAGTTCTTGAAAAAGTCCCTAGGTATGTATCATTTACTATACCTTTTGATTACTTTACTCTTAATATATTTATTGCTTTCTATATATATTAGGAGTGGACAATGGTGACTCCGTTATTATACATACCCAACCGGCCCGATAATAGATCTCTTTGTTTTCACCCACTCCACTGAGTTGGATTATGCATACCCAAGTTTGCCCCGACTAATTCTGACCTATAATAGAGTTGATGCAGAGAGTCGAGTATTATCAAACAAAGATCGCTTAGATATTGTACAATGATTTTAAAGCATACTTAACAAAATATCATCATCATCATCATCATACCACATCCCGGGTAGAGTCTGGTGGAGGAGGCGACAACTAATCCATACCCGCATTCTTAGAGGGAGACGGATGAAGCTGGTCCATTTTTACCCCTACGAGGAAAAAGAGCCTCGATCAAGAAAAAGAGTAACGACGACAATGATAAGAAGGAAGAGAGGGAGAAAAAGGGCACAGAGAAAACAAAACTAAAAACAAACTAAAAGAGTAAAAAGAGGATCAAAAATAAGAGGAGGGGAAAAACCTATTTTGGGATCCATAACATAGATCCGACGCTCCAACTATTCCTATCCCTAGTGTCCGCGAGAGGCATCACACCTCAAGCTCTTAATTTGCTTAACCCACGCTTTCAGGTCTTCCTCGACTTCTTTTACCCATTTGGTGCTAGGGCTTCTAACATTGCTGAGCTATATATATGAGGCTTAGAACATTATTAGAAGTATGTAGAGAGGCTAATACACATTGAATGGCTAGGGTTTGAGAACCAAGATAGTCTCTTCTTCTTTGTATTAGATTAGGGTAACTCCATGTTGAATGGATTCACTAACTTGAGAGGTTGTTCTCAAGTGTGTAAGTCGAGTCATTAGTGTAATTGTGATTCCATTAATGATGAGATACTTTGATTGAGGAGGACGTTCCTTTGATACTTCATAAACACTTGTTTATTGTTGTGTGTTGCATCTCTTGTTTATACTCTGTTTTTATTCTTCTTCCACATCTTTTTTTCTACCATTTGAGGGTCCAAGACCTCCTCTTTCAATTGGTATCAGAGTTTGGTGTTATTCCTTGGGGTATTAAGTGAGAGAAGGCTTGAGATAGGTGAAGAAAGATAGTGGAAGTTGAAAGTGTTTGGATGGTTTTTGTGCTCATTAGGGTTTGTGAAACCTGGGTGAGAGAAAATCAGGAGTAATCAAGAGATCGAGAATTGCTAATGGAGTTCCCAAGAGAGAATAGAGCTTATTAACAATGGTGGTAGAGCAAAGGTTAGTGATAGAATCTTGCTATTGAGAGTTGAAAACCTTGAGAGAGCTACTAGGTGTAGTAGCATTGTTGAGGAAGTACCATCCATGGGGTTGTTATAAAGGTTGATGATACTCCATCTTGGGAGATGGAAGGGTCATTGATAGAAATCCATCAAAGAAGATGGAAATGGTGTCAAGAAGGGAAGGGTTGACTATGGGATAGAAGTGTCTTCCATTGCCACAAGAGAGGCCATATTCAATATACTTGCAAAAGTTGAAGAAGGACCTTAAAATATTAAGCTTGAGGGAGATGAAGAAGCCAACATGGAGGTTGGTGATGATGAGGAAGCTCAAAGGGAAGAAGAGGGTTCCTTCCACTTGAGAAGGTGAAGGGCAACAACTTTGAAGAAAGGGTTGTAGAGAAGAAGGAGCTCCCAAATGATGATGTAGGTCCAATGAAGGAGACCAAGGGTGATGATGAGGTTGGTCAGTAGCTAATGGCATTGGTGATGATGGTAATTGGGTGTTTGATCAAGTCAACCCATATCATATTTGTAGAGACAAGAGCTTGTTTACAAAGGTGATGGCTTGTGAGCATGAGAGGGTGACCTTGCCTAGTGGTCGAAGTTGTGATTGAGGCCATTGGAGAGGTACATTTGAGAATGCACATTGGCATGTGAGGAAGCTTAGGGGTATGAGGTACATTCCTGGATGATGAGGAATCTAAGCTCATGTAGAAGATTAGAGAAGATTGGGTACCCAGAAGACTCAAGGTGATGGAGTCTTGAAGGTGGCAAAGGGGTGCTTGGTGCACTTAAAGGAGTGATGGACAACAATGGCCATGTGTTTCTAAGGAGTGGAGACTTGAATCATGTTGAGAGGGGTAAGACTCAAGTCACTAAGAAGAGTGACTTTGTTGATGGTGCCACAATGGTAAGTGGTGCACAAGGATGTTGATGGCTTGAGAAAGGCTTGAGGTGTCTTGGTGAAGCCTAGACTCGAAGAGGAGAGGCCATGGAAGGATGCTCGAGTAGTCGAGCACACATGCTCGAGTCGAGCTTGAAGACAGAAGCAAGTCAGTAGCAGCAGAAGGGGTCGCTCGACCAGGCGAGTGGGTCGGCTCAACCGAGCGAACTTCAGCCAGGTTTCTGACGCGAGTTCTATTTTATTGTGGGATTTTTTTGAGCTTTTACCCATTTGGTGCTAGGGCTTCTAACATGTCTTAGGCTATATATATGAGGTTTAGAACATTATTAGAAGTATGTAGAGAGGCTAATACACATTAGAAAGGCTAGGGTTTGAGAACCAAGAGAGTCTCTTCTTCTTTGTATTAGATTAAGGGTGAACTCCATTGTTGAATGGATTCACTAACTTGAGAGGTTGTTCTCAAGTGTGTAAGTTGAGTCATTAGTGTAATTGTGATTCCATTAATGAGAAGATACTTTGATTGAGGGGGAGGTATCCTTTGATACCTCATAAACACTTGTTTATTGTTGTGTGTTGCATCTCTTGTTTATACTCTGTTTTTATTCTTCTTCCACATCTTTTTTTCTACCATTTGAGGGTCCAAGACCTCCTCTTTCAATTGGTATCAGAGTTTGGTGTTATTCCTTGGGGTATTAAGTGAGAGAAGGCTTTGAGATAGGTAGAAGAAAGATGATGGAAGTTGAGAAGTGTTTGGATGGTTTGTTGAAGCCATTAGGGTTTGTTAAAACCTTGGGTGAGAGAAAATCAAGTGGGTAATCAAGAGATGGAGAGATTGCTAATGGAGTTCTCAAGAGAGAAGGAGAGCTTCTTAACAATGGTTGTAGAGCAAAGATTAGTGATAGACTCTTTGCTATTGAGAGTTGAAAAACTTGAGAGAGCTACTAGGTGTAGTGCCATTGTTGAGGAAGTACCATCCATGGGTTTTGGTATGAAGGTTGATGATACTCCATCTTTAGGAGATGGAAGGGTCATTGATAGAAATCCATCAAAGAAGAGGGAAAACGGTGTTAAGAAGGCAAGGGTTGACTATGGGGGTAGAGTGTGCTTCCATTGCCACAAGAAAGGCCATATTCTATATACTTGCAACAAGTTGAAGAAGGACCTTAAAAGCTTGAAGCTTTTGAGCGAGATGAAGAAGCCAACTATGGAGGTTGGTGATGATTAGAAGCTCAAAGGGAAGAAGAGGGTTCTTCCACTTGAGAAGGTGAAGAAGGCAACAACTTTGAAGAAAGGGCTTCTAGAGAAGAAGGAGCTCCCAAATGTTGATGTGGGTCTTATGAAGGAGACCAAGGGTGATGATGAGGTTTGTCATGTGCTAATGGCCATGTGTGATGATGGTGATTGGGTGTTTGACTGCGTACACCCATATCATATTTGTAGAGACAAGAGCTTGTTTACAAGGGTGATGGCTTGTGAGCATGAGAGAGTGACCTTGCCTAGTGGTGAGAAAGTTGTGATTGAAGCCATTGGAGAGGTGCATTAGAGAATGCACAATGGCATTGTGAGAAAGCTTAGGGGTGTGAGGTACATTCCTAGGATTATGAGGAATCTAATCTCAACTAGGAGATTAGAGAAGAATTGGTACACCATGAAGACTCAAGGTGATGGAGTCTTGAAGGTGGCAAAGGGGTGATTGGTGCACTAAAGGGAGTGATGGGAAACAAAGGCCATGTGTTGCTAAGGAGTGGAGACTTGCATCATGTTGAGAGGGGTGCAAGACTCAAGTCACTAAGGAGAGTGACTTTTGTTGATGGTGGCCACAATGGTAAGTGGTGCACAAAGGATGTTGATGATGGGTTTGTTCTTAAGGGGGAGCCAAGACCCAAATCCTATGTTGATGTGTTGGTAGGGACACCAAGAAAGGTGTCATTTGATAATGATGAGAGATTTGGGCTTGAGGGGGATATTGTTAGAGCAATCACCAAATCTATCAATGATCGAAGCGAGACTCGAGGCGATGATGATGGCTTTATGTGTCTTGGTGAAGACAAGACTCGAAGAGGAGAGGCCATGGAAGGCTGCTCGAGTAGTCGAGCACACATGCTCGAGTCGAGCTTGGAGACAGAAGCAAGTCAGTAGCAGCAAAAGGGGTCGCTCGACCAGGCGAGTGGGTCGGCTCGACCGAGCGAACTTCAGCCCAGGTTTCTGACGCGTGTTCTGTTTTATTGTTGGATTTGTTTGGGCTTTTACCCATTGGGTGCTAGGGCTTCTAACATGTCTTAGGCTATATTTATGAGGCTTAGAACATTATTAGAAGTATGTAGAGAGGCTAATACACATTAGAAAGGCTAGGGTTTGAGACCCAAGATAGTCTCTTCTTCTTTGTATTAGATTAGGGGTAAACTCCATTGTTGAATGGATTCACTAACTTGCATGAGAGGTTGTTCTCAAGTGTGTAACTTGAGTCATTAGTATTATTGTGATTGCATTAATGATAAGATACTTTAATTGAGGGGAGGTATCCTTTGATACCTCATAAACACTTGTTTATTGTTGTGTGTTGCATCTCTTGTTTATACTCTGTTTTTATTCTTCTTCCACATCTTGTTTTCTACCATTTGAGGGTCCAAGACCTCCTCTTTCACTCAAATTTAATTCTCGTGAAGATTTTTTATAGGAACTTCACTAGGGAACAGTGGTAATAATTCAAAATAACTTGATAAAACTCAAATTTAGCTAGTGTGTACATCCTTTACCCCTTCGATCAAATTAATGGAAAATTAGTTTTTGTACCTATTTTAAGTATTAGGTAGGAAAAAAGAAAGGAAGCGAGAATCAAACCTAAGACAATACATCGAAAAAATAGTATATGCTCAAACTATGACAAGACTCGATTTTATTACTTGCTCAAGTGATGCAATTTCAAATAGTCATATTGCAGGAAGTAAGAAAACTTTCCTCTTTGATTTCTTCTTCATATTATCCCAAGGTCTCTTCATGTCATTAGGTGTCTATTAATATTCATACACTATATCTCAAGACACCTAATCATCTGCATTAAGTTAACCTTTGAAGTCAAGGATGTCTATGTTATATATAAGAAAAGATTGTGAATAATCATTTTCGAGTGTTGGAGAGGAAATGTTAAGTTGGAAGTTTTAAAATTGCTATTCACCATTATGAAAAGTATGAGATAAAATATTAACACTATGATTGGATGGAAGGATTTGGAAGAAAAGGAAAATAAGAGATTTGGGGGGAAGGGATTTAAAAGGAAGGAAAATAACGGGATTAACGTCCCTAATTTTATTAATACCCACATCTTTTCGAGAGGGAAAGATTTTCAAGGAAAAATAAACTTATTAATTAAGTATTGTAATGTAAAGGAAGATGTAAATAAAAGGGTATCCCAGCAGGTTGACATTATTCGGTGACACTAACAAATATCTTATTATTAATAAATCATTTTTATTTAATTATATACATCACTATGTAATTTGAATTTTCTATACTCTATTTCCCTTTTATTTTCTTGTAATTCTTTGCTTAGTCAAACAAAGCTAGTTCTCCTCATTAGTCTCTCCCCTTCTTTTTTATTTCCTCCTAAAACCTTATCCAAACATAGTGTAAAACTCTTAATACAATCTTAAGAATCCACTTAACCAAAAGTTTAAGCTAATGTTTGAGGCTCCAATATATATTATTTACTTCAACAGTCTACTCTAATATATATCCTTAATGTAGTGAATGATATGTTGATGATTATCATCCCTATGATAAAAAAGTTAGGGGTAGATTCTTAACTTCCTTATTCCAAAATATGTCATTAGTGTCACCTAGTGGCGAATCCAAAACAGAAACTTAGTGGGAGCACAATTGATAAAAATGTAATAATAAATCATATATATATATATATATATATATATATATATATATATATATATATATATATATATATATATATATATATATATATATATATATATATATATATATATATATATTATATATATATATATATACATATATATATATATATACATATATATATATATATATATGTTATACATATATATATATATATACATATATGTATATACACATTATCAATGAAAATAAAGGCAAACAATAACTAAGAAACATGAATTGAATCAAATGTAAATAAAGATAGAGATAACTCTTGGATGAACAAGATGAATGGATGATTCAAAGTAATTCCTTCCAAAACTCCAATGAAATACACCAATGGTTGAAGAAATCCAAATGCAAAGTGTTACAATAAGGAATGAAACTAAGATTGAAAATGAAATTGCAAAAGTGTTTGAATTGAAAATGAAATTATACTAAACACTAACTCTCTATTGAAATGAAAGCTAAGCAATCAAGAATACATAAACATTACTCTAAGTGATGGGTGAAAACTGGATGCAAATTGAGATGAAAGTGAGATACCCAACTCCTTCTTCCTCTCTATTTATAGACTTCAAGGTATGTGGGGTGGTGGTTTCATGATTGCTCCACCACCCTAAGGTGTAGAAGGAGGTGCCACCCAAAGATAGGGTAGGTGGCAAGGGAGGCTTGGCAGAGATAAGAAGCAAATGAATTTAATTTGACCCAATTGTTTTAAAAGAATCATGAGTCCGCTGCCATCTCGCCGATCGAGCAAGCCCGCCGACTCGGCGAAGCACCATCGTATCTTGACACTTGCGTAAAACATCGAATGTTGCCGAAGGTGAAAATTGCCCCGCCCGACCCGAGCCATCTCGCTCGACCTGGTCGAGCGGATCCCCTGTTCCTTAGTCTTGATTCTCGCACCGACGAGCTACTGGAAGTTAAAGAACACTTCGCTCGACCGAGCCATATTGCTCGACCTGGTCGAGCGGCCTTCAGGATGGCTTTAATCAGCTTCTGATCTCAAGTGTAGGTCCCAGGATGCTCGAGCCACCTTGGCTCGACCCAGATTTGGTCGAGTGACTTTCAAATGGCCTATTTTGGCTCTCGTTTCGACTCATCTTCTTGACTTGGCTTATCGAGACCTTGCTTGTTTAAGTTTTCGGAGCTGAATGAGCAACGTATGCGTCAAAAGTGCTTGAGTTTTACCTGAAATTCAACAAAACACCAAAACACCAAACCTAGCGTAAAATCTTCTATAAAACAAGCATCGTTGCATCAAATCTCAACATAATTCATTTAAACAATGGGGATAAAGTATGAATAAAATGTAGCTAACAAATTCCCCCAAGCCAATCCCTTGCTTGTCCTCAAGCAAGTGTTCTACCAAAATTAAAAAGACAATAAAAATCACAAATGCACAAGATGGATCTTAGGAAAGCCGTAAACATGAAGACATAGGGCACGAAAAATTAAAATATGTATGGCAGACTAGCAAACTATGATTATTAATTCTAAAAGCTTGAAATACGCACTTGATTCCACAAATCATCCTCAAAACAAGTCATCGAGCGAGAATCTCACCAAACTGAGTCTAGGACTCCTAATACCGATCACAATGAGTATAAGTGGACCTCACTTTTGGGTATGTAAGCCAAGATGAACAATCACACTCAAGTGTTTAAAGTTACGCTCATTCCCTCATCCTATGGCTCAATGTGATGTGAGCTTCTAAATGGAGATGTGTCAAAGTTTCGCACCTCGGTACTCGGGGTCTCAAAAGCTAAGATTTCGCTAGAAGCAGGTAGATCAACCAAAAAGAGGTGAATTGGTAAAGGTTAGAGTATGAAAATGTAGAAATGGTAAGGAAGATTAAGGTTGTGAAAAGAGATAGCATAACTAGCTAGTTGACCTAAACAAACCAAAATGACCCATGGTTTCACACAACTTGACATTTATTAACTACTGATATTTTTCTATACAAGTTTTCGATTTCTCTTTATTTCTTTTTTTCTCTTTTTTGTTTTTTTTTTTTTTTTGATGAATATATATAAAACGAGTACTATACTAACAACAACGAGTAGTGAACCGAAGCGCTCTTAGAGCCAAACAACACCTAACTGAATATATATAACCATATATAAAATTAAAAATATCACCATGATATATATATAAGTGGTAACCTCAAAAAATCAAAAATAAGCTAAAAACTCATGTCAAGTGTGGTAAACCAACAACCAACATACCATCAACCAAACCAACTAGTATGCTAAAGAGTTAGGGTGAAGGTGAAAGTAGGTGAAAGTGAAGGAAGAGAAAATGAAAGGCTTGAATGAGATATGAAGGAAATTGGGGTTTAATGTAGTTAACAAGAGGGTAGGAAAAATTGGTTTGATCCAAACTAGCAACTAGATCCATACAATGCCCAAGTCCCACAAGAAGGTTCACTGGTTTGTAAGTCAGTAGAGGCTCAATAAATACTCACTGGTTTAAAACATGTCCACAAATCACTGGTTTAAAACATGTCCACAAATACCTAAAGGCGGTGCCACAAACCAAATCCTGCTTGACTATTGTTTTGAAAATGCAAAGGTTCACTGGTTTGTAAGTCAAAAATTTAGAAAAAAAAATAATCTAAGTTTGCTACAATACCATACACAAATCAGATTAAAACAAACAAACCAAAGAAACTAAAAAAAAAAACAAGAGATCTAACAACTACTAGCATGCATATGTATAAGAGGAATAAGAGAAAAGCATACCTATACACAAAACAACTCAACACCTCCCCAGCCAACCGAAGCGTGTCCTCAATGCACCAATGGCTTGAAGAAAGTGCGAGGGCTCTAATCATCACTCTCATCATCATCATCATCCTCATCATCCTTCTCCTCCTCATCATCATCGTGCTCATCATCACCTTGAATCCCGGGGCCAAAAGATGTACTAGCCCCACCCACATCACCATAGATATACCCAAAATCACCAGGCGGGGGCGTGTACCATGATGGGTGCACATGATCCCTGCAAGAATCGATATTGGTTCGCCGTAGTCACTCATGAATTGGTCGACCGCTCCTCGTGGGTGCGGTGTGTGAGGTGTCACCAAACTCATAGGTAGAGGATGGGCCTCCTTGCTCAAATGTGGGTGAAGAGCGGCGCTCCTCGTGTGCGGACGGAGAGCCATCTTGCCTAAAACTAGGCGTGAATCCATCGCGCCCCCGTCGTGAGTACTGGTTGTGAAAAGGCTCATGATGAGGCCTCTCCACTGCAATAGGCTCGGGTTGAGGTGCCTCCTCTCTAAAAAGATAAGAGGCACGATTGGGGACTAGGTCAGGGAGGTTTGGGTTAGGTAGAGGGATACCACCATGCCAATCATGTATCTTCCACCAGTTTTTCCCATTTATAACATCAAGCCACTTAGATTGAGCTAAGTGGGCAATACTGATGGTGGTGGTCTCACGGGATTGTGTCCTTTCACCTCTCCACCCAAAATGCATAGCTATGTGTGTGATGAGTCCACCAAACTGAATCGGTGTGCGAACCGTGTTTGGTTGATTGATAGAATGGCGGAACGTGTTTATAAGGAGCCGGACTAGGTTTGGTCTAAAACCCCATTCGGGGCGGAGGTAGGAGCCCAAGACAACTAAATCGTTACTATTTGCCTTATTAGATTCGGACTTGGCCGTTATCGTAAAAGCCATGAACTTGAACCAAATCCTGATTGCAGGATGGTGAACCTTTTTTAGAATCAAGTTCTGAAGGTTGGTCAAGTTTTCATTTGCAATCAAAGGCCAAATCTGGGAGGGGTGTTGGTTATAATCCATACCCTCCCCATTATCAGCTAAGCCAAATAGATCAGCAAGTTCAGAAACAGTAAGTTGGAGCTCCTCACCTCCTATCCTAAAGAAAAATGTAGATTCCCCAGCCTGGTTTTGTGTTATGGTAAGGGAGCTTAGAAATTCAAGTACTAGTTCGGGATAGGTATCTCTATGCATATTAAATAAAAAACCCATGCCTAATGCTCTAAACAAATGCATAGAATACTCAAAAATTCCTAGAGTTCTAAGAACATTAGCACATATGAAACGGGTAGGAACAATAGACCTTTCTTTCAAGCTAGTGAATTTGTCTTTTTGAGCTTGATCCCGAAATTGTACATTTGGATAATCATCATCCCTTTCTATTTCCTCCTGTGGTGAAGGACTTCTTTCTCTCCTTCTTAATTTTCTCCTTGGTCCCATTGTTAGGATGATTGATTTTTCCTACAAATAAACAACAAAAACAAGGCACAAATACAAAGATTTCTACAAAAATGTAGAAATTTGTTAGAAGAATCAAAAATAAAATCCAAAAAACAAGAAAGTTTACCTTGAAGATGCAAAAACCCTAAATCTTGAAAATTAGAATGAAATAGTGAAAATGGTGTGATAAGGGTTTGAAAAAGATGATAAAATGGTGGGAGATTAAAGGATTTGAAGAGAAAAGATGAGGAAAATGGAAGAATTAGAAGGATTTGAGAGTTAGGGTTTGGGTTTTTTAGTGAGAGGAAGTGAGAGAAGTAGGTGTTGCTCGAGTGAAATGAGTGGTGCTTGAGTGGAATTGGTTTTTAAAAGCGAAATCTATCTGAAAACTGCTAGTCGCTCGACCGAGCGAGCTCGCTCGACCGGGTCGAGCGGAGTCCCAAATTTCAAATTTTGCTTTCTGCCTCAACATTGCAGTTTCTGGAAAAATTTTGAAAACATTGCTCGAGTGGGTCGAGCGATATTGCTCGAGCAGGTCGAGCCAATTCCCTGTCTTCAGCCTGCACACCTGATGCTCGCTCGACCAAATGGTAGTGCTCGAGCGGGTCGAGCGGGGGTCGAGCGGGATGTTTTTCTGCTGATTCTTGCTTTTAAACATCTTAGTGCCATGTTAAACTGAAAATATCCTTTTTGCTCGACACTACAGCTCCAGTTCTGCAGATTCCCTCGTCTTATGCATTAATGAACAACTTAACTTACTAAATCCTGCATCCACCAACTAAGTACAAGCATGCTATACAAAATATGATAAGTAAATAAAAACACGCATAGGAATTAAAAGTAAATACACAGAAAACATACCAAAGCTGGGTTGCCTCCCAACAAGCGCTTGTTTAAGGTCGTTTAGCTTGACCGTCGCGCATTATCCATCAAAAACACATGGGGGCTCAAGTGGCATTACCATTGGCCCCACTAAAGGCTCACCTGCGCGATAGTGTATCACACGTTGACCATTCACCTTGAATGTTTCCCCTTTTGCATTTGATAGCTCAAGTGAACCGTAGGGGAATACTTTTGTAATCTTGAATGGACCCGTCCAACGTGACTTCAGTTTCCCTGGAAATAGCCTCAAACGAGAGTTGAACAGTAACACCAATTGTCCAACCTCAAAATTCCTTCTGATAAGACCTTTGTCATGCCATTGCTTGGTCTTTTCTTTGTATAATCTCGAACTCTCGTACGCATCCAAGCGTATTTCATCAAGTTCATTGATATCCAATAATCTCTGGTCACCAGCTTGCAGTAGATCATAATTGAGGGCTTTGATTGCCCAAAATGCTCTGTGTTCCAGCTCTACTGGTAAATGGCACGGCTTCCCATAGACTAACTTGTATGGTGTAGTTCCCAAAGAGAATCATCTAACTTGTTCGCCCAATCTTTCCTTGACCTTGCAACCGTTTTCTCTAAAACGCTCTTTATCACTCGGTTACTAATTTCAGCTTGGCCACTGGTTTTCGGATGATAGCTTAGACCGACTTTGTGATAGACCCCATATTTCCTTAAGACACCCTCAAATCTCTTTTCTAAGAAATGTTGCCCTCCATCACTGATTAATACCCTTGGTGTGCCGAAACGCGGAAAAATGTGTTTCTTGAAGAACTTGGTGACTACTCGCGCATCATTGGTAGGAGATGTGATAGCTTCCACCCACTTTGACACATAATCAACTGCCAACAAGATGTACCTATTCCCATAGGAGGATGGGAATGGTCCCATGAAATCCACCCCCCACACATCAAAAACTTCAACCTCTAGAATATTGTTGAGGGGCAATTCATTTCTTCTCGAAATATTTCCTGTTCTTTGACACCTATCGCAAGATTTTACATAGACGTACGTATCTTTGAACAGAGAAGGCCAATAAAAACCACAATGAAGAATTTTTGTAGCAGTCTTGGAGGTGCTAGCATGACCTCCGCAGGGCAAATCGTGGCAATGTGAGATAATAGAGCGTATCTCTTCTTGCGGAACGCATCTTCTAATTACACCATCAACACATAATCTATACAAGAATGGGTCTTCCCAAAAATGCCTCTTGACATCATAGAAAAACTTCTTTTTCTGCTGAGATGAGTATCCATCAGGAATGATTCCACTTGCTAGATAATTAGCCAGATCAGCATACCATGGAACATTTGCCATATTTACAGCTAAGAGATACTCATCTGGAAATGAATCATCAATTGGAGCTTCCAGAATTGCTCCGTCCTCATGCATCAGTCGGGATAAGTGGTCGGCAACAACATTCTCCGCACCCTTCTTATCCTTCACTTCCAAGTCGAACTCTTGTAGCAGAAGAATCCACCGAATCAGGCGAGGCTTAGCATCTTTCTTCGCCATCAAGTGCCTCAAAGCCGCATGATCGGTGTGGACAATCACCTTTGAACCTAACAGGTAAGGCCTAAATTTCTCTATAGAAAACAGAACTGCCAAAAGCTCCTTCTCTGTTGTTGCATAATTCATCTGAGCTGGATCCAGTGTTTTACTTTCATAATAGATGGCATGCAACTTGCCATCTTTCCTCGGACCTAAAACAGCCCCTACTGCATAATTACTTGCATCACAAATAATTTCAAAGGGGAGACTCCAATCCGGTGGTTGGATAATAGGAGCAGATATGAGAGCTTGTTTCAACCTGTTAAAAGCTTCAAGGCAATCATTAGTAAACAAGAACGGGGCATCTTTGGCGAGAAGCTTGGTTAAAGGTCTAGCGATCTTGGAGAAATCCTTGATAAACCTCCGGTAAAAACAAGCGTGACCAAGGAAACTCCTTACTCCCTTAACATCAGAAGGAGGAGGCAAACGCTCTATGACCTCTACTTTTGCTTTGTCGACCTCAATGCCCCTATTGGATATAACATGACCTAACACTACACCCTGTCGTACCATGAAATGACATTTTTCCCAATTTAGGGTGAGATTGGTCTCCTTGCACCTACGGAGCACCTTTTCGAGGTTGCTTAAGCATGCTTCGAAAGATGTTCCGTACACAGAAAAATCATCCATAAATACTTCCATGAAATCTTCAATAAAATCAGAAAAAATGGCCATCATGCATCGTTGGAACGTGGCGGGGGCATTGCAGAGACCGAATGGTATCCTTCGATATGCAAAGGTCCCATAGGGACAAGTGAAGGTGGTCTTTTCCTGATCATCTGGATGGATAGGAATCTGGAAAAATCCAGAATATCCATCCAAATAGCAAAAATATGAATGGTTTGCCAAACGTTCCAACATCTGATCTATGAAAGGTAAGGGGAAATAATCTTTACGGGTTGCTTTATTCAATTTCCTGTAATCTATGCACATTCTCCAACCCGTAACAGTTCTAGTGGATACTGACTCACCTTTATCATTCTTGATAACGGTCATGCCACCCTTTTTGGGCACTACTTGCACGGGGCTAACCCACCTACTATCAGAGATAGGGTAGATTATGCCTGCATCAAGTAATTTCTGAACCTCTTTTCTCACAACATCTTTCATGTTAGGATTTAGTCTCCTATGAGGTTCTATAGATGTGGCATGATCATTATCAAGAAAAATTCTATGCATGCAAAAAGATGGACTTATGCCAGTAATATCATCAATTGAGTACCCTATGACACTTTTAAAATTTTTAATCAATGCAATCAATTGGTCAAGTTGGGTATTATTTGATTCAGCATTAACAATTACTGGATAAGTTTCATTTTCTCCTAAATAAGCATACTTTAATGAAGAAGGAAGGGGTTTAAGATCTACCTGAGGAGGCGTGGATCTCTCCTCTCTAACCTTCACAGAAGCCTGCAAAATTGTTTCCTTCACTGGTTCCATATAAAAATCTGGTTCATCTAACAGCTTTCTCAAACTCGCGGCTTCCGAGCATCTTGCATCCTCAATTCCTTCTAAGACTGACCTTAGGGGGTCATCATACTGCGGGTGCATAATCTCCCAACGCTTCCTACACTTTCCTCCATAATTCATTATAAGACTCACCTAATTGATGGTGGATGAAATTCAACATTTTCTCCCAAGATATTCAACGTGAGCTTCCCATTGAACACATCAAAAACAGCCCGTGCAGTTTTCAAGAAATCTCTTCCAAGGATGATGGGTATGACATGATCTTCAACAATATCCATGATCACAAAATCACAAGGGACGTAGAACTTCCCTATTTGAACTGGCAAATCTTCAACAACTCCAACTCCTCTTGCATAAAGACAGCGGCATGATACTCACACTAGCTCCCAAATCAGCAAGTGCTTTATTGACCAAAACTTCACCAAATTTGACAGGAATGGTGAAACTTCCGGGGTCAGCTTCCTTTTTCGGCACCTTGCATTCCAAGATAGCGCTGCATTCTCCTCTAAGTGTTTCTACACCTGTCTCTGGCAGCTTCCTTTTGTTGGATAATACCTCCTTAAGAAATTTTGCATAAGAAGGCATTTCCTTGATAGCATCTATGAAGGGAATGTTTATCTCAAGCTTACTCAGAACTTCTAAAAATTTTCCATATTTCTCCTCAAGCTTGCGACGTGCTAATCTTTGTGGAAAAGGAACAGGAGGTACATATACATCAGTGGTGGGTTCTTTCCTTTTCTCTGGGGCATGTGCTGGTTGTTCCTCCTTTTTCTCCTCCTTTGGTGTTTCATCCTCTACGATCACCTCTTCTTTTTCACTATCAACAACCATGGGTGGAGGATCATAGGTGGTGCCGCTTCTTAGTGTAACTGCATTTACATGCCCGGAAGGATTTTTCTCGGTGTTGCTTGGCAGCTGTCCACTAGGTCTGGAAAGGTTGCTCAACTGTTGCGCCATCTGTGCCATCTGGTTATCAATGATTTTATTGTGTGCTTGAATCTGCTGGATGGCACTAGAGGTATCGGCATTGATCTTGGACTGAGTGGCTATGAAGTTCTCCATCATGGTTTCCAAATTTGATTTTTGTGGTGGGTTTGGCGGTGGAGGTCTTTGAAATCCTGGGGGTTGTTGGTATGATGGTGGAGGTTGGTGATATGATGGCGGGTTTAATGCTGCATTGGGATTTTTGTATGAAAAGTTGGGATGGTGTTTCCAACCTTCATTGTAGGTGTTCGAGTATGGGTTGAATGGTGGCTTCCCTTGATTATACACTGCATTAACCTGCTGACTTGATGATGATTCTGCTGCTGCACATTCTGATGGGGAATGACCTTGGATTCCACAAACTTCACAAGCTTTCAAAGTGTTCCCAACACTTAACTGGTCCATTCTCCTTGTCAAAGCATGGACAGAATTTTGAATGGCGATTAGTGCGTCCACCACCTTTCTTTGTATTCCTTTTATCTCTCCAATGGAAATTTGAGGACATTTCCTCGATTATCTGCTTGGCTACTTCGGGTGTTTTAGCCATCAATGTTCCTCCAGCTGCAGCATCAACTGAAATCTGAATCTCGTCCCTAAGACCATTGTAGAAATTCTGAATTAAGAGTCAATCTGGGATTCCATGGTGCGGGCACTTCCTTTGCAACCCCTTATATCTTTCCCAAGCCTCATACAGTGCTTCACCATCTTCTTGACGGAATGAAGTGATGTCATTGCGTAGTTTAGCAGTTTTGGCTGGTGAAAAGAATCGAGCAAGGAAAGCTTTGGATAATGCCTCCCAAGTGCGATACTTGTTTGGCCCTTCGGATCTTAACCAATCTCTTGCTTCAGCACGGAGTGAGTAAGGAAAACAAATCAGCTTCATTTGCTCATCAGAAATCCCTTGATATTTCACAGTGCCACATTTATTCACGAACTCATCTAGGTGGTCGTTTGGATTCTCCATCTCAGTACCGGCAAATTGATTCTGAGCAATGAATTGAAAGAAAGCTGGCTTGATCTCATAATTTGCGGTTGTGATGGTTGGTTGAACAATACTCGATCCTAGACTTCCATCGGGCATGGCATACTCCCGAAGGGATTTTGGATGTTCTTCCGCCATTTTTCGTTGTTTCCTTCTCCTTCTTCTCCTTCTCCCAATTTCTGGATTTAAAGGCACAAGGTTTTCTTGTCCTCGAGATCTAGTTTGCATACACTATACACTCAAAAATTGAGGTCAAGTGCAAAGTGAAGAGAGAAAAAAAAGAAAACAACTCAAAGTGGTAAAGAACAATGAACTAACTAATCAAGAAAAATAATTAACAAAGTCGCCACTCCCCGGCAATGGCGCCAAAAACTTGATCGGGACTTTACGTCCTTCAAATGTAATACCGCAAGTGCACGGCGTAGCTTAGTACGACGGCAAGTACGGGTCGAATCCACAGGGAGTGGGGGTTATGTCAATGGTTTCTCAATCGATTAGCGAGCTCAAAAACGTATAAAATGGTGTTTGGAGGTAGAACTAAATAAAGCAAATAATTAAAAAGAAGGGAATGAAAAGCGAAACATAAAAGTAATTAAGAACACAATGAACTAAGACAAAGAACACAATGAATACAATCAATTAGCTAAATAGGCATAGGTTAGGCTTTCTCACCATGGTAGTCTTTACTAACTTCAACCTAAGGTCATGGTTATGGGTTGTTATGAGGAAGAACGTATGTTAAATACTAATGTTCTCTCTCGAGCAACATTAGCTTCCTAAAACATACTTAACCACCTATTCTCATGGAGCTAAGCATAGATTAAGACATGGAGCACACATTCATTATTTCCAATCAAAACATCTACCTATTCTCATGGAGATGATTCCACTTTTAAGCATAGATTATCGTTAAAAATCGACTCTCGCCCTCAATTCAACGACACTAAACAAGATAGCAAAATCTATGTTAAACCATAAACAACACAACCATAGCCAAAGGTAAAGATAGAAATTAAAACTATATACATGGTGATCATGCCTAACCTAAGCCAAAACAAACTACTCACACATATTGAAATTATAGATTGCAATTAAGCCAAGAATCATTAAGAAATGAATTGAACTAGAGTACCTTAACAAGATGCAATTTGAAGAGCAATCAAACATAAATATATGAAACTAAAGGCAAACAATAACTAAGCAACATGAATTGAATCCAATGTAAATAAAGATAGAGATTACTCTTGGATGAACAAGATGAATGGATGATTCAAAGTAATTCCTTCCAAAAGCTTCAATACAATGCACCAATGGTTGAAGAAATCCAAATTGCAAAATGTTACAATAAGGAATGAAACTAAGATTGAAAATGAAATTGCAAAAGTGTTTGAATTGAAAATGAAATTATACTAAACACTAACTCTCTATTGAAATGAAAGCTAAGCAATTGAAGAATACATAAACATTACTCTAAATGATGGGTGAAAACTGTGATTCAAATTGAGATGAAAGCTGAGATGCCCAACTCCTTCTTCCTCTTCTGTATTTATAGACTTCAAGGCATGTGGGGGTGGTGGTTTCATGATTGCTCCACCACCCCTAAGGTGTAAAAGGAAGGTGCCACCCCTAAAGATAGGGTAGGGTGGCAAGGGAGGCTTGGCAGCAGAGATAAGAAGCAAATGAATTTAATTGGACCCAATTGCTTTTAAAAAGAATCGCGAAAAGCTGCTGCCGCCCATCTCGCTCGACCTGGGCGAGCGACCATCAGGTATCTTGACAGAAACATCATAATGTTGCCAGAATCATCAGAATGTTGCCAGAAGGTGAAAATTGCCCCGCTCGACCCGAGCCATCTCGCTCGACCTGGTCGAGCGGATCCCCTGTTCCTTAGTCTTGGATTCTGCAACTGATCAAAAGCTACTGGAAGTTAAAGAACACTTCGCTCGACCGAGCCATATTGCTCGACCTGGTCGAGCGACCTTCAGGATGGCTTTAATCAGCTTCTGATCTCAAGTGTAGGTCCCAGGATGCTCGAGCCACCTTGGCTCGACCCAGATTTGGTCGAGTGACTTTCAAATGGCCTATTTTGGCTCTCGTTTCGACTCATCTTCTTGACTTGGCTTATCGAGACCTTGCTTGTTTAAGTTTTCGGAGCTGAATGAGCAACGTATGCGTCAAAAGTGCTTGAGTTTTACCTGAAATTCAACAAAACACCAAAACACCAAACCAAGCGTAAAATCTTCTATAAAACAAGCATCGTTGCATCAAATCTCAACATAATTCATTTAAACAATGGGGATAAAGTATGAATAAAATGTAGCTAACATAGAGCTTCTCAACAATAGCTTGTATAGAAAAAGACGACTGCTGGGAACGCCCCCAACAAAACCCATCAACCTCATTCCGTTTGGGCGTGGTCAAATTGATGATGGCGTCGAACTCCACAAGATCTGTACGCTCCCAGTCAAAAAGAGGTATGTGCCACACTAAATTCCACTCCCAATCATTCTCAACCCACCCTCCCATCTGTGCTATAAAAGCATCCTTCTGTAAGGATATAGAAAAAAGTCTCGGAAACGCTATTTTCAAGGGTCCACGTTCACACCATTTATCATGCCAAAAGGAAATAGACGAGCCAGAACCAACCCTTAAAATCAACCCTTCCTCCACAATCGCACGAACTCAAGAGGTCTCAACATCAGAACTAATCAAAGCCGACCACATACCATGCTCGACATTTCTAAAAGATTCAGAAGAGGCCTTTAAGCCTTTAATATTATGAACAGAAATGAGAATTTGCTTCCAAAGCGCATCATCGCACTTAGTATACCGCCACCACCATTTAAATAACAACGAGAGATTTTTATGCATAACATTCCCAACCCCAAGACCACCCAAAACTTTAGGAAGCTCAATCATGTCCCATCTAATAGAAGGAAAGCATCGATTATCCCTAGATGAGGTTCCCCAGAAAAACTGGCGTTGAAGCTTTCTAATCCTCTCAGCAACCATTTTAGGAATTTTAAACAAACTCATAAAATAAATGGGTAAAGTATTAAGTACGCTCTTAATCAGAGTAAGCCTACCAGCCCTAGAGAGGATCTTAAATTTCCAAGACGCCAACCTTTGCTGAATTTTATCAATAACCGGAGATCAAGAAGCAGATTTCGACATATTTGCACCCAGCGGAAAACAAAGATATGTGAAAGGACCATGAATATAACGACAACCAAAAGAATTCGCCAACCCCCGAACCCAATCCTAGTCACTCGACCGCCAAGTAATAAAACAAGATTTACTATAATTCAAGTGGAGACCCGACATAAGAGCAAACATATATATATATATATATATATATATATATATATATATATATATATATATATATATATATATATATATATATATATATATATATGTGTGTGTGTGTGTGGTGTGTGTGTGTGTGTGTGTGTTGTGATATATGTATATATGTATATAGTATATATGTATATATATATATATATATATATATATATATATATATATATATATATATATATATATATATATATATATATATATATATATATATATATATATATATATTTTAGGGTGAATTATATATATATATATATATATATATATATATATATATATATATATATACATATATATATATATATATATAATATATATATATATATATATATATATATATATATATATATATATATATATTAACCTAATAATTAATTAACTAAAAGCATACGTAAAATTAAAATCAACATTTATTGAAGACTCTTGAGTATATTTAAAATAACAATTTTTTATAAATTACTCTTCTAAAATTAAGGAGGTGTGGTTGTTGTCGCGTGGCTTGATGGGCAGAAGGCGGTAGGAGGCAGTGGTGGAAGTCGGCAGACGGCAAATGAACTGGTGGAGGGTGGTGGACTGTTTGATGGAGTACTATGAAAAAAGGGAACAATTGTGATAAATGTTAAAATATCTATTGCAAAATGTTACAACAGACATATATTAATTAGAATTAACATCACATCTTATTCAGAGAAGTAGGGTAGATCAATAGGTTTTATTTGTGCTCTTGCATCCGCTAGGTTGTGGGTTCGAAACACAGAAGCAACGTATATTTAAATTTTTTTTAAAAAAAAAGCAGTGCCCTCACATGTGGGCACATGAGGGCACCTTAATCCGCCCCTGGTGCCACCACATTCTTGTCTCATGCAAGAAAAGAAAAATCAATTCTTAGATATAATATATATAAAGGATGTGGCATGCTATTTTTTTCGAATGAAAGCAAAAACAAAAAATAAATACTTAATATTACAATTGCAGGTGTCTCAACAAGGCTGCACTATATAAAGTTTGTCCTGAAAATCCTGATGCCGAAATAGAGAAAAGAAGGCTTTATTCAGTCAAAGAAGTAATTGAAGCAAAGGTTTTCCTAAGAGGTATTCTACCATTTCTAGCGATCTCAACATATGGCATGGTAACAGCTGTAAGCAGTACACTGTTTGTGGAGCAAGCAAATAAAATGAATAGGCACTTACAATCAGTACATTTGCCAGTCCAACTCATCAAATATTCCTCATCAGCAGCTGAATATTTTGTATTGTTTATCTGCAAAATATATTCATTAAATACAAAAGAAAAGAAAAGATTTCATGGTGCACGACGAATGAGCTTTGGAATGTTTTTATCAGGCATTGGGTTTTTGGCAGCCCACTTTGTGGAAGTGAAAAGATTAAAATCTTTAAGAAAAGGCATAAATCTAACAGCATTTTGGATCATGCCACAACTCATTTGCATGGGTATTATGAAGGGAGTGGCTAGAGGTAGCATAGTAGATTACATTGAGAAAAAAATGCCTGATTCAATAAGAATTTCATATGGGACTATTTTGACTGAGGCTATCATAGGTGGTGGACAACTAATATGGATGGCTGTGTTTGTGATTGTGGATAAGATAGCCAACCCAGGTTGGATTGGTGATCGAATTAATAATAGTCGTCTTGACAAATTATATTTGGTTATGATGATTTGCGGATTTATTTTTTGTATTATTTTCCTAATGGCTGCCTTTGTACGGTGCATTTTCAATATCAAGTCATCTACTTCCGCTTCTGCTCGTGCTCCTGCTGCTAGTCCAGAAGATTCTCATGTCACTACTAATAATTCAAAGTAATTACTTAGGAGTTTGATGTCTCATTTTCTATTAATTGTGGACTCTCGTAATGTTTGAGACATTTTCATGAAAACTATTGGAGATTTATTTAATAAATATGGATTCTTGTGTGTTGGATTTCCGATAAAATCATAGTTTATTTGAGCTTTTAGTTTATACTTCCTACAAAAACTATTAATAAATCAAATTTTAATGCAAAGAAATAACCTAAAAACAGAGCATGCAACAAGAGAACACAACACAACAATCTAATGAGGTATCTAATGATACCTCCCCCTCAAAACAAGTATCTTGTCATTAATGGAATCAACATTACATTAAGACTCACCTTACAATGCTCTAGAACAAGTTTCCAAAGCAAATATTGAAGCTTTACTTCAATCTCCCACAAATGCCCTAATACATTGTAGAGAACTCTCTTGGTATGAAACCCTAGCACTCACAACGTATTTGGCTCTCTCTAGATACCCTAATACACTTCTAAGAGACTAAGACCCCTTATATATAGTTAAGACATAATAGAAGAGTATTGGACAAAAGACTAAAAGCCTACACAAAACCGGACACCTAAACGAAAACCCGCGATAATGCTCTATCAGACGCTTGCTCGACGAAGGTTCAAATTGATTCAGCCATTCATAGCATCATCAATCATCACCTCGGTATCCAAATCACGCTCGACTTGGTCTTCATAGCTCGGTTGCTCGAGCACATCATCCCATGAATCTTGCCTTCATCAAGGCACCTCATAGCATCATCAATCATCACCTCGTGTAATGACCCAAAGCAAATACTTCCATACTCCTTTGCACATACGACATCATCCTCAAATGTGCAAGCAAGAGCATGGGCTACCAAGTGATTGAACCCATCACCAAAGTAACGGGAATTGGGTCTTGACTCAACATATATATATATATATAATATATATATATATATATATATATATATATATATATATATATATATATATATATATATATATATATATATATATATATATATATATATATATATATATATATATATATATATATATATATATATATATATATATATATATATATATATATATATATATATATCGAGGTTTTTAGAATCAGAAGATATAGTGTATTTTTTGATTTTTCAAAAAATACACTATATGCTGCGATTTTGGGGGATTGAACTATGAGGTTGATTTGCCCTTCGACAACTACATCATCAACATGTCGAGAACTATGAGCACCAACATAACCAAAACAACGATGCAATAATAATTCAACATCTGCTTTGTATTTTGGTTGTCTTACATTTTACCCTTCATGGGCATATCCAAATATAATCCACATCGATGGTTGAGAACAAGAGGTAAAGACATTTATTGCCTGTAAAGTGTAATCAAAGTGGTTATGAACTTATTGCTTGTTAATTGAACTGAATAGAGCTTAAATAAATCGAACTAATCATTAATCTCGACGTAATTGATTTTCAAATATTATATTCAACAATAGTAGAATTTTTAAAATTTATTAATAATATAATTTATTTAAAATTAAAATCATTTTTGCAACGGTATGCACGCACTGTGACAATTAGTAGGAACAAAAATCAAAAATTTTAAATATAACACTCAAAAGATCATACTTGTCACTCATATTTGGTAAATCATCTATTTATAATCATTACAGAAATATAAAAGAATAAATCCATTAGAAACGAGAAAATAACTTCCATTTTACTAACATAAATAAATTTCAATAAAAAGAAAAAAAATTATGTCAAAAACCTAAATCGTCAAATGGAATACACAATTGACAACTTTGGGTAAAAATTCTTATAATAAATACGGGTCCTTGAGATACACGGGTTCGGATCTGGGTACTTTTTAAAAACCCAAACCCGGATTTGTCAATTTAAAATGGATCTAGACCTAACCCAAATGCGACAAGTCTAAAATATTTGGATCCAGACCCGCAAAATGGATCCGGGTCCACGAATCCGAGTTAGATCCAGGATCCATTGTTATTCCTAGCATTGATATACGTTATGGAGTGCAAAAGAAAGAGGTTTATTGGTGCCTTGGTCAAGGCAAAGCTCGAGGGAAGCATTGCACGACCAATATAGCTCCTTAGTCGAGTTCAGGTAGCATATGCAGATATAATATCTAAAGGAAATATTTATTGGACTGAGGAGGTGGACCAACACGAAACTGAGGCATATGATATCTCCATACTAGGCATATTTTTCAATATCTTCCATTGATTTTTTAGCACTCCAAAGCATCTCTCCATTGTCGTACGCAAGGATGAGTGTCTGTAATTAAAATGTTCAAGCATCCCTGTAGGAGGTGGACCAACACGAAACTGAGGCATATGATATCTAATATCATCATGTTTTATTGGACTGAGGTATCCTAGAGTGTTAGGATATCCGGAATCGACCAAATAGTATTTTCCTAAATTTATAACAATAGTTAGACATTTATATTTAAACATGGATTATATGAATATGAAATTGTTATGTAATACCTGGAGGTGGATGTGGAAACATAAATTTTGGTTCAAACAAACTATGACTCCATACTGTTATGTCGTGGGCACTACCTTCGAACCCCACATTGACAAATGTGAAAAGTATCAAACGAACATGAAGCCAAAACATTCCATGTTTTATTCCCTTTGCGTCCTCTGAAAGGTAAACCATTTTCATCTGATATAGTTGCTTCAATAAGGTCCCGTCCAAGGCTCCAACACAATGCTAAATAAAAATATTAATGTATTAGAATGATAATAAGAATAAAAATTTATAGCCACTAGTACGCAATGAAGGTACCTCAAAAAATGGCCAATATTTTGAGTCGTTTGCTATTTTATCTGGAACATCATTCAAGTCTTGGAAAGGTTTAATAATCTCCGTGGATAACATAATCAGCGCTTGTAATACTTTTCTAAAGTATTTGCTAATTGTCGCTAGTCCATGCTGAAACTTATCGGCTGTTGTGCGGTATGAAGCCCCTTTAGCCAATATATATAAGGCAATTTCAATTTGCTCAGCGACTGATATGTATCTACCATCCGATAGCCAACCTTTATACTCTACGTATTGGACTAGTTTAATAAATATGTCTCTATCCAATCTTAATTGTTCCCTACATAAATTAGGATGAATATTCAATAATCTATGTATGTAATCGCAACCCGGTTCTCCCCCGACTCTCAAAGGTCGTCGTTCGAGTGGAGTGAGCAGTCTTTTTAACTCCTCTAGTGCAATGATCATGGTACATGTTCGCACTCGAATAATGTCCATCCTATAATGAAAAGCAATGCAATAACATATATTTAATAAATATTAAACATAAAGTTTATAGAGTCATATGATAATTAGCATCGCTAAGTATAAGATTAATACAAAAGTTGCTCCAACTACGTTAATGTCAAGCTTTATGGAGCCATATGATAGCATTACTAAATACTAGTACTAGATTAATACAAAAATGGCTCTAACTAAATTAAGATGCTATACAATAGATTTATGGAGAAGTAGAGACACGTTCTACTTCAGGTAGATTAATATCAAATGCCGTCTTCAAGAACATAAGTAGAAGTTGATTTGATGACAATGCTAGAAAATAGTCACCATTGTCTCCTGCACGTAGGAATTGCATACATTTAAAAATAAACTCTCCACCCTTTTCTTTGACTTCCTTAAGATCATTTAGAGCTGTAGCAACTTGAGAGTGTTTGGAAACTTCAAGAGATGGTGACCCAGATAAAATGGACATTTTGAGTATCTCTAAACAAGTCTCAATATCAGTCTTAGCTTTTTTAGAGCTACTTGTACTCCCTACATTCTTACGTTTTCCCTTTGACTTGGTTGTGGGTGGACTTTTGCTCTCTTCATGATCAGAGTCACACTTTTCCTCTCCTAATTCTGTTTCAAAACAATCATCACTATCACCAGTTTCTTCGGTATCATTTCCATCACCTTCCCCTAAAAGCGATTTACCACTCTCACATCCAGGAGAATAACTATATTTGCTAGTTGCAAAAGAACCACTATAAAGACTACGTAGCAATGCCAAATTAGCTAAAGGCTTCTTCAAGAACCTGGCAGGTATGCCTTTATGTTTCTGTTTACACAAATAAAATAATATAACTACCTCATAAACACCTAAATTAATTTTATCAACAAGCATTCAAGTATTTTTTTACCTCCACAAATCCAGCCCATCTATCATCTTGGTCAACTTGTGGACATCCACTCTCGGGATCAAATGAAAGACCAGTCCACTTCAATTCCATCTCATTCCATATTTTAAATTGTGCTTTCACGTCATCATACTTATTTCTAGCTTGTTTATCATTAAAATTTTTTCCGGTTGCTACATTTAAACCTTGAACAATTTTTGCCCAATTTGTTTTGCGTCCACTTGATCCTGCTTTAATTGGATACAAATCTCCAAGAATTTTTTAGTATCTTGCTCACTCCATGAGAGTCTCTCTTTCGGAGCCATATACTTTGCTCACCACAAACACAAAATGAGCTAGATTAATTTTATTTTTTTAAAAAAACACAAACTATATACACACATATCACTATCATCCAAAATGTGAACACAAAGCATGATACTTAATGTAGTTATATAAAACAAGTAGAAGTCTGATAGAATTCATGAAAAAAAAAATTAAGCAAACTTGGAAGATCATATACATAACATGTGAAAAGGAGAAATTCTTACAGTTAGATAGATAAGAAGAATGTGGCAGAACACACTAGCAAGTGGCAATGGCAAAGCCCAAGATACTTGATTTTATATCAGTTGCTTTGTCTTTTTGATAATGTTTATGTAGTTATATAAAATGTTAGGTAATACAAATGAGAAAAGGTGAAGTATTTACTAATGGATCTTAAATGCAACAGGAAAATATTAGATAGATATTAATGGCTAGAAGCTAATAGAAGATAATAGGAAAATAGGTAGTTGTTAGTCAACCTACATGACATCAATTTTTCGTTGCATAATAATAATAATAATAATAATAATAATAATAATAATAATATAATAATAATAATAATAATAATAATAATAATAATAATAATAATAATAATAATAATAATAATAATAATAATAATAATAATAATAATAATAATAATAATAATAATAATAATAATAATAATAATAATAATAATAATAATAATAATAATAATAATAATAATAATAATAATAATAATAATAATAATGGTATTGTCTGATCTGATCTGATCTGATCTGATCTGATCCTGGTCCGGCCGGTCCGATCCGTCCGATCCGAAACTTCCGATCCGATCCGAATAGTTCGATCGATCCGATCCGATCCGATCCGGTCGAAAAACATTGTAATTTCCTTGATTTAAATTATCTTTGCCACTTAAGATTGAGACATGTGAATTTTGATAAAGCTTCTTTTATGTCTAAGCATGATTTAATTCCTTATTGTCCACAATATATAGAAACTTTTAGCTAATGAGCTAGGTTGTCCCACTGTGAGACGATCTCATATTTGATGTGAAATCCCATGTGGGTTATTTTTCCAACATAATAGAACAAGTTTTTAACCAACACTTCTATTTCAGAATGTAGACTTTACTATGAATTTGACATCCGTATATGTGGAAACTTAACAAGTCTAAAATTGTTAAGATGTGGCAAAAGAACGAGTTCTTAGATCATCATTTATCCCAACTTTCCTGCCTTGAAGTTTTGGAGATTGCCTATTGCGTTGGATCAAGATCTCTTAAGATTACATCAAATCATCTTCAAAGTTTAACTATTCAGTGCGACAGAGAGTTGGAACATGCTCAGCCTGAGATCAATTGTCCGAATCTGGGTGACTTCAGTTTTTGCACCAACCGATGCATAACTCCCTCTCAACGGAAAGCATACTAGCTCTGACTTATGTTCGCCTTCAATTATTCATGGATAGCACAAGTGATAATTTATCGGATGTCAAACTTGTTAAATTTCTCGAGCAGCTAAGGCTGTCGAAATACTTAATTATTGACACCAAAATCATTGAGGTACAACCTATTTCATCTTATAAGCTATTTCAAAACCTTGTTTTTCTTGATCTCTTTCAAACCTTTAACTCCTTTCTTCACCTTCCTCTCTTCCTTCTTCTCTTTTTGCTAACAATTTCATCTTATAAGCTCTACCTGTAGTTTCCTTCTTAACTGAGAGAAAAGAAATGAGGAGGGCAACTAGCAACGAAGCACATACCAGTAATATCAGTTGCTAATTTGCCTTTACAAAACCTGCCAGTAGGCTTATGATTGATAAAATCTCTACCATAAGGAGATTAATCAGCCTTTAAAATAGTGGCAATATAATCATTGTTACCCACATCAACTGAAGAATCACCAAAATAATACCTTCAAATTTCATGCCCATTTTGAATTTTTTTTTTGGAGTAATAATATCAATATATCATCAAAGGAAGATCAAAAAATGTAAAAAGAGGGAGATATGTGATAATATATGTCGTATAGGCGAGTATCATGCTCAACTACTAGCAATTATTAGGGTGACTAAACTTTAATATTGGCATAGTGTTCATTTAGGAGGAGTTGGAAATTTGGTATACTTGATTGAGACTTAATTAGAGAAGGAAGATCGACTGGACAGCATGCAATACCTCTAGTTGAAATATTATAAGATGAAATTGTTAGCAAAAAGAGAAAGAAGGAAGAGGGGAATGTGAAGAAAGGAGGTAAAGGTTTGAAAGAGAAGAAAAATAAGGTTTTGAAAGAGAAGAAAAGCAAAGGAAGAAAATGATGATAGAGAACTAAACAAGGGCTATATGGTAATTTCACCCTTTAACGGTCATTCAAACGTTTTTTAGCCCATATAGTTACGACTGTTAGTTTCCCTTAACCTGGTGCTTACCATGTAGAAACGAAAACAAGATTAGTTATTACATGCGTTTCCCTTAAACTGGTGCTTACCATGTAGAATTTCCCATTAATCTTTTATATATCTTATTCAGACGCAGAAGCCAAAAACCAAAAAAAAATTTTGACCATGTTAATACAACTGGTTTGTATTATAACCTTTTAGAAAATATGACTACCAATGATGATAACACAACACAAATAAATGATCCAAGTAATGCCAACTTTGGAAACGTCCCTAAAGTTTAACAAATTAACATACCTATTCACAATAGAAATCACCATGCACAATTGAAAAAAATTACAAAAAACTGCCTAATATATACTCCCTCCGTTTCAGATGACTCGTCCCATTTGACTTTTCACGGATTTTAAGGGTTGAGTGAGGTCCATTAAAAAGGTGGTAGTTGGGTATTTTAATTGATTAAATTAATTGTAAAGGTGGTAGTTGGGTATTGGGAATTGGAAAAATGGGGGTATTTAGGTAAAAAAAGGATAGCCAAAAAAAAAAATGGGACAAGTAGTATGATAATGCCAAATAAGGAAATGAGACAAGTAAACTGAAACGGAGGGAGTATTATTTTTTGCAAAAAAACTATCTAATCTAAATTTTTTTTTTCAAAAAACTACCTTAAATCAAAAAACATAAACATTTGCAAAAGACTACCAATTAACGTTTTTCGTATGTTGACCGTTCAAATTTTATTTTGACCAAGCACGTGGGGTCACGTGAGTTACTTAAGTCAACATTTGTTCCTCTTTTAAGACATGATTTCTTCTAATTCTTTCCCCTTTCCCGTTTAATTTTTAAGAACCCTAATTTTTCCCCAAATTGAATTATCTCTTCTCACTCCACTTGAAAATCAAAGCTTGATAGATGTGGGTGAGGAATTCCTTTTGCAAAGAGAATTTCGTGGACCAAGGAAAATCCTTGAAGACGTTTTAACTTAACAGTCAGTCTCTTGAGAGACCGTCTCTATGAAAGACGTCTTTCAGGCCCAGCTCATTAAACCTTCATGTCCAATTACTGTATCCTTAATGTCTACTTACATTATCCTTAATGCCTACTTACAGTATATTTAATGCCCATCGAAAAAGTCTTTAAAATGTCTACTTACAATATTCTTAATGCCTATCTACAAACTTAGCCTACTGGCCTACTTACCATATCCTTAATGCCTACTTACAATATCTTCAATGCCTATTTACAATATACTTAATGTCCACCGAGTAAGTACTTATGTACTTACAATACCATAATTTTTGATAAGCAACAAGTATCTTAATACTCTCCTTATCGATTAACCCGATTGCCTTATGATTCTCCTGCTTTCAAGCATCTCCTGTTTCTTATTTTCTTCCTCAATAGGCTTATACAAATCCTTACAGTAATGGATATCTTCCATTCGAGGGCTTCCATATTAATTAATTAGATTCTTGAGAGGGTGACTACATAATCTTTTATTTTGATTTACGCAAATTTTCAAACCTAATTCTTGATATCAATTGTTGGGAAAGATTACAAAATAATAGTAACGGAAATACTAAACGTTTTCGCTGCTATTATTTTGTAATCTTTTCAATTGTTAGGTGGTGGACCAACAGTTGAATATATTAAGTTAATATATACTTTCTCCTTGGAGGGAAAAAAATACTCCCTCCGTCCCATTAGTTTTGTCCACTTTAGAATGACGCAAAATAGGAAAAATAAGATGCAGATTTTTAAAGATTATAATAATCAAAAGTGCCAGATGAAGATTTTAAGTGAATATAATAATTGAAAAGTGCAGAGTGATTTTAAGTAATATAATAATAAAAGTGGAGGTGTATTATTAAATAATATAAGTTGGGGTAGTTGGGGGTTTTTAGGTAAAAAGTTTTGCCAAAAAAGGAAAGTGGACAATTAAAGAGGGATTACCCAAAATGAAATAGTGGACAAAACTAATGGGACGGAGGGAGTATTATTAAAGCATTTTTTTTGTTAAAGTCTTTATTGTCTAGTTTTAGGGAAGATATTTATTAGCCTATTTCGTTTAAAATCTAAAGGGAAAACATTAACTATTTCCGCTAACATTATTTTGTAATATTTTCCAACAAAAAATAATCATTTTAAAAGTATAACTTATCACTTTAAAGTTATAAATAATTGATTTAAAACAGATTGTGTACATTAAACCCATTTAATACTCCTCCGAATCATTTTAGATGTTTCATTTGGGTTTCCACAGTTATTAAGGGTGGTGTGTGGTCCATTAAAAAGGTGATAGTTGGGTATTTTAATTGATAAATTAATTGTAAAGGTGATAGTTGGGTATTGGGAGTAGTAAAAGTGAGGTATTTAATTAAAAAAAGATAGATAAAAAAGAAAATGAGACAATTAATATGAATTTACCAAATAAGAAAATGGCACAACTAAAATGATTAAGAGGGACTAGAAATTTTATGAGTATGAGACCGTTGATTTGAAAATTTGTGAAATAATTAAACTTTTTGTCGTTTGAAAAGCAGGCATAGTATATACGCGGCGGAAAATGTTAAGTTCAAGAAAGTGGCATTCACATGCATATTTAATTATCTATTAGAAGTATATTAATATTCATTTCAAAAGACACTTTTTTAATATAAAAATTAAATAACTTTATTTCTATTATCTTTGACCTTGATCATATATACACAGGCTCGGCTCTGGGGTAGGTGAGGAGTGCCCTCGTCCAGGGTCCAACATACAAAGGAGTCCCATTTTGAAGTCTGAAGGTCCGTAGTAATGGAGATGATGAACAACTCGACTTGTTTTTGGAAAGTTGAAGCAGGGAAAAAGAAGAGGTTGAAGAAATCAATTTTATTTTTTAAAATTTTACATTGAAAAAGTTAAAATTACCCTTATGAACTCATAGAAATTACATATATAATGCAAGGGTCAATAACACTCAAACATACTCGCTCCGAATCATTTTAGATGTCTCATTTTCTTATTTGGCAAAATCATATTAATTGTCTCATTTCCTTTTTTGTCTATCTTTTTTTACCTAAATACCCCCACTTTTCCAATTCCCAATACCCAACTACTACCTTTACAATTAATTTAATCAATTAAAATACCCAATTACCACCTTTTTAATGGACCTCACACCACCTTTAATAACCGTAAAAACCCAAATGAGACATCTAAAATTATTCGGAGGGAGAATTAAAAGATGAAGAGTAGTGGCTGATAGGGCCCATTTCAATATATGCACTACAATTTATATTTATGTCTACCCATCAATGAAGTATTTGTACAAACCCATATAAACTACGAATACTATCAATCAATTAATCGAGTTTTAATTTATATTTTATTTTTAATTTTTAAGTTAAAATATATTTAAGTAAATTTTATTTTATTTGTTTCAGTACAAATAATTAATATAAATATTTTTTGACGGTGTATAATTCAAAAAGGTATGAATTAGTGTATTAAATATTATGAAAAAGTGAAAAGGATGAAGATATATCGTAATTATTTTATTTTTTCATTGGTTGAAACTAAAAAGTAATTTTTTTTCATGATATTCTTCCTTTGGTTTTTTAGTTGTTACAAATAGTTAGCACCAATATAGATAGCAAACTCGACGATAAAATCACGGCTGAGCTTCCACTACAAAAGTAATTATGCTTGAAACATCGATTTTCAATTATCGGTTAATACCATGAAATAAGAATGTGGGTTTGTGTAAATCATTAAAAGCATATTTGTATAGCTTTGCTCTTAGATTTTTTTACTAGACTAATAAATATGTTATCCTCTTATTTTACATCTAAAAAAAGACACAACCGTAAGCAAATATAAATAAATAAAAGTTATGGTTAGAAACTTTTATCCAAGTATATCATATACGAGAGGCCCGATTTATGATTTGGCCTTGGGCCTCTAAAATGTTAGGGACGACCCTGTATATACATAAACAAAACTTTCTGTTTGACAGGCTTTAATTGCTTAGGTGATTATAATTATTGATCTTGTTATTTTATAAAATTTTATTAATATTAAAATGTATAACTAAATGAAAAAAAAATGATAATCATGTTAATCTTTTAGAAAAATGAAAAGATAAATGTTTGGTTCACTTAGTATTATTAGGCGTGGATTCAAATTTAAAGATTATGGAAAAAATAAAAATCAAACTAAAAAAAAATAAAAAGAGTATTATAATAGAATAATATCGTTGTCAAAGGTTAAAAATAGTTTGTAATATGACGGAAGAAAAGAAATTGATATATTTTATCTTAATGGTTTAGAGGAAATATATTTTAAAACCTTTTCCATCTCCAAAGAAGTTGATAATCTTTCTTAATTTTGCTATTTATCTTTCCTATGCCATTATTATTATGTTCTTTATTTTTCATATCCTTTTCTAAATTCACCCCTAATTATCTAATTTGTTTTTCTCTTGAAAAATAATAAATCAATGCATATTTTTTCTTTTTTTATAATAGTTGCAATCATAGTTATCAAAATCCCGATTTTGATATAGGATTTTACGATCTTACGATCTAAAAATAGACGACTAATTCGGATCATAGGTAGGATCTTAGTGTGGTAGAATCGTGCGATCCTACTTAGCTCAAGAATTTAGGTGGTACAATCATAACACGATTCTACGATCCCACGATCCAATGATCCGATTCTATATGATGTGTTGCAATTGTAAAATATTTTTATATAATATAGATTTCACTACATGTAAATAAAAACTTAAAATAATGAAATCAATAAGTTTATGAAATTCAAGTTTTTCTTGATTTGTGATTTAAAAATGATTATTAAAAGTATTTTTTGAAAAAAATTTTAGAGAAGAAGTCAAATTAGGTTTTAACAAAATATAATTAATAATCAGTAATCCAAAGCCCATTAATGCATATTTGTAGGATCGTGCTAACGATTTCGATAGTGATATTGATATTTATATAATTTCATAGTGATATTTATATAATAATTACTACTCTGTCCTGAAGAATAAAGTAGAAATTAAGGTTTAAGAATACTGATTGTATTATTTCAAGTGAATACATGAGTTGAATATATAAAAGGATATTTTGCCTAAATAAGAACTAAGACTAATATATGTAAAAAAGGAACAAAAAGACATACTAAATATATCTATGTAAATTTATATTTTCCTACACTCCCCCTCAAGTTAGGTCTTCGGGTCACCAATACCTAACTTGCATAAAGTATGCTCGAAAGCTTCAGAGGTGACTGCTTTTGTGAGGACGTCTGCTAGCTGGTCTTTTGATCTCACAAAGGGAAGACTTATCACATGCTTCTCAAGTTTCTCCTTAATGAAATGTCTATCTATCTCTACATGTTTGGTTCGATCATGTTGAACCGGATTCCCTGAAATACTGATCTCGGCTTTGTTATCACAGAATAGCCTGCATGCTTTCTTCTGCGGAAAGTGTAATTCGCTCAGGAGTTTTCTTAGCCACATAATTTCCGTGATCCCTTTGGCAATACCCCTAAATTCAGCCTCTGCGCTTGACAAGGCTACCACTTTCTGCTTCTTGCTTTTCCATGTAACTAAGTTTCCCCCAATCGGTGTGAAGTAACCCGAAGTTGATCTCCTATCATCTCTATCTCTTGCCCAATCTGCATCTGTGTAAGCAATGAGATCTAGGTGATCGTTCTTCCTAAATAGGATCCCTTTGCTGCTTGTACCTTTCAGATACCTCAGAATCCTCATAACAACCGTCATATGATGAATTTGTGGCTGATGCATGAATCTACTCACTACTCCAACAGCATACGCAATGTCTGGTCGTGTGTGAGAAAGATAGATGAGTTTGCCAACCATTCTTTGATATTGTCCTCTATCAGCTAGCTTTTCTCCTTCAATCGTCTGGAGGCCATGGTTTGAAGCAATGGGAGTTTCTGCAGGTTTGCAATCTACCATGCCTGTTTCCGCTAACAAATCAAGAATATATTTCCTCTGACTGATAAAAATACCTCCTTTAGACCTCAATACTTCAATTCCAAGGAAATACTTAAGTCGTCCCAAGTCTTTCATTTCGAACTCACGAGACAATTGTTCCTTCAGAGTGCAGATCTCCTCCTTGTCGTCTCCTGTAATAATCATATCATCGACATAGATTATCAGACAAGTAATACGACCCTTTCGTTTCTTGAGAAATAAAGTGTGATCAGAGTTGCTTTGCTTGTAGCCAAATTTTGTCATTGCTGTGGTAAATCTTCCGAACCAGGCCCTAGGAGATTGCTTTAAACCATAGAGAAATTTGTTCAATTTGCAGCCCTCTCCAAGCTTATAATCATTAGAAAAACCTGGAGGTGCCTTCATGTATACCTCCTCTTCAATTTTCCCGTGTAGGAAGGCATTCTTCACATCAAACTGGTGCAGTGGCCAATCTTTGTTTGCCGCAACAGAGAACAGGACTCGGATTGTGTCAATCTTTGCCACTGGAGAGAAAGTTTCAGAGTAATCTATCCCATAAGTCTGAGTGTACCCTTGTGCTAACAATCTAGCTTTATACCGCTCAATTGTACCGTCTGCCAAATACTTGATGGTATACACCCATTTGCACCCAACCATCTTCTTTCCCTTCGGTATCTCACATTTCTCCCATGTTTTGTTTTTGTCAAGAGCTGAGATTTCTTCTTCCATTGCTTTTTTCCAATTCTGATCCCTAAAAGCTTCTTCAACTGTACGAGGCACATTATTGGAATAAAGGGAGGTGTTGAAGGTAATTGCTGTTTCTGAAAGGTTTTCGTTGCTCTCCTTATTCACCGGATACCTCGACCTTTGCGCTTCATATTCTGGATCGTATCTCCTTGGAGGAATTCCTCTTGTGCTCCTAGGAGGTAACTCATATCTGTCTGGGACATTCATATTGACAACACTATCATGATTATTATAATCAATCAAAGGGACATCAGAATTTACCTCCTCTGGGTCAGGATGCTCATCAGGACGCTCATCAGGTAGTACAGGAGTAGGCTGAAGCGGAGATACTATGATGTCAGAGACAATGTCAGTAGTCTCGCCTACTTGCTCTTTTGGATCCCTACCGTCAATCACAACTTGATCAGGCATGACAGGGTAAACAAGCCAACTTAGGTCATCACTGGTTACATTCTCCCCCTGAGGACCAGGCTGGGTGTAATAGTAGGAGTGCTCAAAGAAATCACAATCCAGAGTGGTGTACATCCGGTTATGTAGAGGATCAAAGCACCGATACCCTTTTTGATTTACACCATAGCCAAGAAAGATACACTTAACTGCACGTGCTTCAAGTTTGGTGCGAGCCTGTTTGGGAAGGTGTACAAACACAACACAGCCAAAGATGCGAGGGGGAAGAGAGTGAGCAGAGGGTATGGAAACAAAGGAACCCAGGGTAGCCAGAGGAGTCTTGTAGTTCAGAGGGCGGGATGGAAGGCGGTTGGTAAGGTATGTGGCAGTAGCAAAGGCTTCAGGCCAATAAGATGGTGGGGAATGAGACTCGATGAGAAGGGCTCGAGTGATTTCTAACAAGGTTCGGTTTTTGCGTTCTTCTATCCCATTTTGTTGTGGGGTATCTGGGCACGAGGTCTGATGAAGCATCCCATGGTCAGAGAGAAATTGTTTCATGGCTAAATTAACATACTCCCCCCCATTGTCAGATCGCAAGATTTGTGGTTTAGCATGAAATTGAGTACACATCATATTATAAAAAGTGACAAATACAGAGAACACTTCAGATTTATGTTTCAAAAAATACGCCCAACTCATACGAGTGCAATCATCAACAAACAAAACATAATATGAGTAGTTATGAGTAGCAAAAATGGGGGCTGGACCCCAAACATCTGAATGTATGAGAGCAAAAGGATGAGTAGCACGAGAGCTACTAGGCAAATATGAGTGTTTATGGCTCTTTGCTAGAACACAAGATGCACAATCTAAAGACATAACAGTGTTTTTGAGGGAAGGGAATAAATATTTCAAATAAGATAAAGAAGGATGACCCAAACGTCGATGCCAAAGCCAGAGATGATGATCGGAAGAGCCGCGAGTAAGCATAGCTTGACTTTGTTGCACAGTCTCATCCATATAGTATAATCCTCCTCGTTCAGTACCATGCCCAATGATTTTCCCTGTCCGAGCATCCTGCACAATACAACCATCAGATTTCATCAGAACAATACAGTGAAGCTCTTTGGTTAATTGACTAACAGATAAGAGTTTGTGAGTTAAGCTAGGAATTAAGAGACAATTTTGCAAATTAATGTTCGGAGAGATTTCAATAGTCCCAGCTCGAGTAACATCAACTCGTTCCCCATTAGCGGTCTGAATTTGTGTGCGAGAAGAGGGAACAATGTTGAGAAGGTCGGCAGAGTCATAGGTCATACTGTCAGTGGCCCCGCAGTCAAAAATCCAAGTGGTACATTTGGGTGAATGGGTTTTTTGTGTTTGTGGGTTGTGAGAAGATAAAAGTCCAAGAGAAGGTTGATTTGGAATATTATGTGGGTTTGTAGAGTTTGGGCCATTTAAGGAGGGAGACCCACGTGGGAAAGTGAGGGAATTAGTGGAGGGTGAGATAGAATTTGGGCCAAGTGGAATTAGTGGCCCACAAAGTGTAGAAATTGAATTATTTGAGAGGGAGTTATGTGGGCCGTGTGGAATTTGTGATCCACAAGGGTGAGGAGAGGAATTATATGGGAGAGGAATGTTTGGGCCATGTGTTTGCTGTGGCCCACACGGTTTATTAGTGGGTTGTTTTATTTTTTTTGTTTCTAAGTGGGGTTTTTGGGAAGGTAAAAAATTAGTAGGTAAAAAGTTAGTAGGCTTTTGAGTGGTATTAGGTACTAGGGTAGTAGGTATGCAACGGCTACATAGAGGTTGCTTTTGGGATATTTCAACTCCTCCTTTCCCATTTTCAGGATTGTTTGTTTCTCTTTCTTTTGAGTGGTTTTTTTCACTCATTTCTAAATGCTTTTCTATCTCCTCTGTTTTACTTGCTGTGTATGTGTCTCTTTCACCATTGTTACCCGTGACCTTACCTTCCATTCTTGGTAGTGGTTTCTTACCCTCTCCTGTGTGGTCCAGCTGTGGTGGTTGACTGTCGGTGGGGGTAGTCGCCAGGTTTGCCTTGCCGCCGGTCCGGTGAGCCGTGGCCTTGGTGGCGGCTTTCCTTTGTTTTGCTTCCTCCCACCACTCCGGGTAGCCAATTAATTTAAAGCACCCATCTTTAGTGTGTCGTGAGCCCCCACAATGACTACACTTAAGATGGCTTCGGTCTTCTCGCCGGAATGAAGGATTTTCTGACCGGTGGTGAACAGCTAGGCCACTACCAATACCTGAGGGACCATGTCCCGATGATGAATTGCCGCCCATAATTCCTCGGCGTGTTATTTCTCGTCGAATTGTTGCGTAGGCAGCGTCGATGGTGGGTAATGGCTCCTGATGAAGGATATCACGTTTTTCTTTGTCTAGTGAGTCATTAATACCCGCCAAGAACTGATATAATCTCTGTCTTTGAATAAACGTGTTGAACTAATGATATCTTCTGCACACTTCATTGGATTAGGCATCCTTCTATCTATTTCTTTCCACAGTATATTGAGTTTTCCAAAAAAGGCTTCATTAGAGTCTTTTCCTTGTACAAGAGTTGCAGCTTTCGTACTCAGATCGAATATTTGAAGTTCATCTCTACCACTACTAAGGAGGGTTTCAATCCCTTTCCAAAGGTCCCTAGCAGTAGTATAGTCTAAAAACTGATTTACCAAATCAGCTTCAATGTTCTCTATAATCCAAGCAATTACGGTTGAGTCTTGTTGGGCCCATTGTGGGTATTCGGGTTCGGTATTGGCGATAGGGGCGGGCAGTGATGTGATTGAGCCGTCCCCTACCCCCAATGGCTATTTGCATTAGTTTGCACCACTTTGTGTAGTTGGTATAGGTCAATTTTTCAGAAATTCTGACCATTGATGTAGGGTTTTCTGTGGGAGAAGTTGTTTTGTTTAGTTTCTGAAATAATTGGAACATTTGTTCCACTTGTTCCATAGAAATCATTTGTGTGTTTGTTATTTCCCCTGAGGGTTCAGCCATTGATGGTAGGTGATGAGACCAAAAAGATGGTCGGAAATTTTAGGATCCGAACCTTACGGCTCTGATACCATGAAGAATAAAGTAGAAATTAAGGTTTAAGAATACTGATTGTATTATTTCAAGTGAATACATGAGTTGAATATATAAAAGGATATTTTGCCTAAATAAGAACTAAGACTAATATATGTAAAAAAGGAACAAAAAGACATACTAAATATATCTATGTAAATTTATATTTTCCTACATGTCCCATATAATTTAAAGTAAAAAGAAAGTTGTTACTTTATTTTAAAGAAAAATGTAGATAATGATAATAAATGAATAGAGAATGAATTGTGTAATTGAAATTAAAAGATAGTAAAAATTAATGAATGAGATTAAAAGAAAGTGGTGGGTAATAGCCCAAAAATAAAAATGATACAACTTAAATAGGAAAGACCAAAATGAAAATAATAAAAAAAAAATTGATATTAATAATCTGACCTTTTGTTCATCCGATGTGAATTATCCAACTTTTTGATTATTTTCTAATAATCCAACGTTTGTTCTTAGTTCGCTGTGAATAATTCAACCTTTATTTTAGTTTGCTAGCAACATACCCTATTACTATCCGTTATTAGTAATACGGTATGTTGTGGACAAATTTATCACAAAAGTTAAATTATTTGAGCATAATCAAAATATGTGACTATTTATGGTGAATGAGTGAAAGATTGAATTATGAATATTAATTTAAAAAAAAATGAAAAGAAAAGTTATGTCAATATATAGAAACAACCAGTGCGATTTTTCTGCATCATCTTGGCACTCTCCATTGGCTGAAATCCTCCATATCGCTGCTGGTTACTTTTCTTTTTGTCCTTTTGCGTTTTGTGATTGTTGTTTATTTCAAGTTATTACTTTTTTTCGTAATTTTGACTTAGCAATTTTTAGTTTATTTTATGTTCTTTTAATTGTTTTATAAAACTTCAGCATATTTTACGCATTGCGCTGTGTATACACTAACGGATCTATTCATAGTCCTCCCTAGACACGTGACTCGGGAAAATTTTAAACTTTTTTAATAAAAATAATCAGATTTCATGGGGAAACGTGCTATATTCACAGTTTTCAAAATTTAGAAATCTCAATGATTATTCTCTCTCTTCTCTCAAAAAGACAAACTCCTAAAAACACCATAATCTAAACCTGCCACTGCATAGTGTCGTCTACCGCTGCCTGCCAACCCCTGCCGCCAGCAGTGAGTCGCCATTCCGTGGTTGTGCCGATCTCGCTGCCTTTCGTACCCTAAAAAAAAAAATCAAAACTTTGGTATTTTCACTCTAAATCTTAATCTCAATCTTTATTTCTAATCTTTATGTTCTAATCTTTAATCTTAATCTTGATGCTCTAATATCTAATATTTAATCTTAATCTTAATCTTGAATTTTGTTAAAATGTTATTTCTCAGTAAGTTTACTGCTTTAATCTTGAAGGTTATTGATTAAAAATGTGTTATTTGCAAAGAATTGAAAAGGCGGCATTAAAGGAAGGATGAAAGCTTAATCTTTTAAGAGCTTAATTGCTCTACTAAAGCAAGTTATTGATTAAAAAATAACACATATTTTTTCCACGAATGAGACGGTTATTGAGTAGTAATTTTTTTTGATTTCAAGAGAGACTTTAATGAGATTGAAGCTCTTAAAAGTCTTGAGATTCATGAAAATGGTGGGAAAATTCAGGGCCATCTTCCATATTTCGGAGGCCCTGAGCAAAAATAAATTATGGGCCCTTAAAATTTATAAAAATAATATTATAATTAAATTTTTCTCCTACAATTAACAATTATACAAAGTTGTCAATAATAAATATTTTTAATACCATTATTAATATTTTCAATGACAAAATTATAAAAATAATAAATCAACAAACAAAAATTTCCAAAATCAATACTAGTAATTACTAATCGGCATTTTCCGCCCAGCCCTAATCGACAATAGCAACCCAGTTACCCAGTTCCAATCGACAATTTCCAAAATCCATTGGACAATAATATTCACCCAGCCCCAATGGAAAATACCCACCCAGTAATTAAAGCACTCTACTTTCCGTCACCCACCCTCCACTCTAATTTCAGAAATTCTACAAATAATTTCTTGTGCTCACATTTTAAATAAAAAATTTTTCATTTTGCAAGCAATTCAAAAATTTTACATTTTACAAACAATAAAAATTTCAGAAATTTTACAAACAGTTAAAAGTCCAATCTCTATCAATTTCCCATCTAGAAATTCAAAAATTTGACAAATAAAAAAGTAAGATAAATAAATTTATAGAGAAGAGATGAACAATACCTTACTAGTTCAAATTCAATAGTTATATCTTGAGTTCTTCACTTCTTTGTAACTTTGAAAAAAATGGAATTTTAGAGAAGATGGAAAAGTTGAGTAGTTCAGAAATTCATCTCAATAATAGAAAAAAAAATAAAAAGAAGATAAGTTTAATTTGGGAAGTTAAAATGACTTTTTATGGGAAATGAAAACAAGAGGAAGTAAAATAAATTTGAGCAGTTGAAATAGTACATTTTTTCGGAATTGATAACGGTTATTTCCGGAAATGATAACCTATTGTGTTTAATGCTGCAGCTTAAGACAAAAATAATATCAATTTTTTTTGAGAAATTGGGCCCCCAAAATACCGGGGCCCTGAGCCATTGCTCAAGGTGCTCCTGGTATGGGCCGGGCCTGGTAAGAAGTCCAGTAGTTCACTTCCATATTTTTCTTTTCTAAATTTTCCAATTTTTCAGCCTTGATAATCTCAACATATCCAAAAGAACCAGTAGTTCAAATTTTCAAAAACAATTTTTAGGAATGTCAACGATCAATTTTTTTATCATTTTCAAAATATCTAGGGAAAATTACACAAAGATCAAAAAATTTATATGAACTCATATGAATGAATGTAGGAAATAATAATAATTATAAACATAATTTATGGAGCAAATTATTCTGTATTTTTCTTGTTATTATTCTTTCTTTTTTTACCACATCTAACTCTGTATAATAATAACAATAATAATAATAATAAAATAAAAAATTACCTTTAATAATTCAATTTTTTATTGATTTTCCTATAATAATTTTAATTAATCATAAATAATCTCAATTTTTAGGTCACTTGCCTACGAATGTTCTGTAGTTGGTGACTTGTTTTTATTTCAAATAAAAAAAAATAAAATAAAGTGTAATAACTAAAATAGTAAAAAATCATCATAATCATAACATATACTAAAAAGAATGTAAAATGACACATGTCTCCATTTAAGACACATGCCACGTGGAATTATTTGATTGGATATTATCGCTTGAATATGGTCATTATTTAAGAAATTTTTTGATTAAATATCAATGTTTGAATGTGTGATATTAATGTTTAAAATGCCAGCTCTCTAAAGCATCAAATTGTTACCACTTATGAAACTATGAATATGAAAACTATTTGTATAATATAATTATAAGTGATAAGTAAATGTAAATGGAAAATTTGAATAAGAGAAAGATAATATGTAACTCAAATCCTTAATTTAAACTAATATTTTTTATATTAATTTATTTTAAAAATAATCGTGCATTGCACGAGTTTTTATACTAGTAAAGTATAAAAAAAAATCAGAATACTCCAATCATGAACCCATAAGTGCACCTGCTTCACCATCTACAATCTCAAATACAATTAAACAAAAACTAATCTTTCTATCAAATTATAAAACTCACAATCCATCAAATATCCACTACAAATTCTAATCAATGTAAATTTTTGTTTCTTGGAAAATATATACTAAAGTTTATGTTGCTTCAGTTTATAATAAGTATAAAATAGAAGTTATTTACTTAGGTTAATCGTAAAATTTCATTTAAATTGGATTGAAGTTGGTGCTCGTGAGAGAGGGAATGTGGTAGACCGGTAGTGAGTTCCGTGACAGCAGGGTGGGTTTTGTTTATTTATAATTTCATTTTTATTTGGAAAATAACCTGTAAAACGGGTTATTATTACTAGTGAAATTGATTTACTTTTGGTAAACATGCCCTAAAGTTTATAGATTATTTATAATTAATCAAAAGTTAAGATTATTATACGAAAATCACAAATTTATTAGATTATTATGATGATAATAATAATAATAATAATAATAATAATAATAATAATAATAATAATAATAATAATAATAATAATAATAAAATAATATTAAGACCTGGGAAAATATGATCCGACTCGAAAATGAACCAGGGATCGGACCCGACAAAACCCGAACCCCGCCAACCCGTTTTGACAGGTCCAATATCAATTTTTAGAGTTATCTCAATGTTAAAAGGACCTTCCCGGTATCCCGCACAAGGCAGAGTAAAAAGAGATGCGCGCGGTCAAGAAACCCCCAATTGATACCTGCGCCTAGTAGGGGTCGAACCCCAAACCTTCTACTCCACATGCAGATGCTCAATGTTAGAATTCATTTAATATAAAATTTTGGTTTCCAAAGTATCTCGATATATTGAGTATATCACTTAAACCCTAAAACGCATCAATAGATCTCAAAAAACACGCATTTAGCGTCTTTTTATCCATTGCAATTATTTTTCTTACAAAAAAGAATGTTATTATTATCTTAACTGAATACATATCTTGCAGTCAATTGAATTTTTAATTCTTCTACATTTCAGTAATAACATCAATATAATTTATAAGAATGTTTTGCACATTTGAATGCCTTAAATAACACGTATCTTATAAGTCGAAATAAGTAATCACATATGATCGCAGGCCATCGAAATGGGTACAGTGCAACAAAACTCTTGCTTAATGAAAATTAAACAATTTTTCCAAGAACGTCCAGGATGGGAAATGCTTTTCATTGTAGGTTAGTATTTTGTTTCAATTTTGTTAATACAAGTTTATCTTATTTCTCAAATCAATGTACCATATATATAAATACTTAGCAGCTTATGTGGGGGTCCTTCCTCCAAATCTCTCCCCTACCTTTTCCTACATTTCCTTCCAAACACTCCCTTAGTGCTTTAAATTAAAATTTGGTTCATATGTCGGAATTTTAAAAATAAATAAATCTATAACTATTACTAAAACAAAATACGCTTACATCATTACCTTTCAAAATCGCTTACGTGTCGCTTCCTCATTAAAAATTTTCCCTTCTAAATTAAATGATGATGTCATTGTTATTATAATTTTTGACTTTCTATTTTATTATTTTGAGTATGTTATTTTTCTTATTAATTGTGTTTTTTATTTTTTGGGTCAAATCAAATTTAATGTATTACTAAACTATATAATATTTCATTTGTTTTAATTATTTATGAAATGTTTTCAATTTTATTTGTTAAATGAATATTATTTAATGTATTGGATATTTTGAACCTAATATACTCTTATTAGGATTTGTTTTTGTTATTTATACTCTTGACTCCTTAAATGCAATGATTAATTCTAATATGATTTTGGTTGTGACTATCTTTATATATTTTTATGGGAAAAAATTATCTTTGTCGTTTAAACTAATAAAATAATTTTACATATTTCTATGTATTTATATTTTGTTTTAAAGTGTGTAATTAATAGTAATAATATTATATACTTCTACAAATTGATGTGATGTTTATTTTTGTTAGCAAAAATTAATAAGTTACTATTATTTTCCATTAAATAAACTTATAATTTCTTATTGTACTCAGGGTACGAACCATTTGATCTTTAATTAAAAATAAAAAAATAATAAAAGTATAAATATAATTATATTGCGCACAATGCAAAATATGTCAGAAAATTTAATAAAATCGTGCATCACACGGGCACTATCTAGTTGTATGATAAAAAAAATCACCAAAATGTGAGATTTTCAAAAATATTGTTTGCATGCTTTACGTACAACTACTCTCAATTGAAAGTTTTGTAATATTGAAATTTACGAGATTTGCATTAATTTTTTATTTTATAACTGTAATCTTTACATACAATTTTTCTACCCTATTGTTTCTCGTAATCTTTTAAAAACACAATCAAATGATTTTGTTTGACCCTACAAAGTCAAAAGGCATGAGAAGGTATTACAAAAGTTAAAACCTATTACTCTGTTATTAAAAAACTATTTTTATAGCGCTAAAAATGTTGAGTTAAGCGTTTTATTATTGACACTAGATAGTGCCCGTGCGATACATGGTTTTGTTAAACTTTCCGACATAAATTACAAAATCAAATTTAACACAAAAATATGTAAAATTATTTTATAAAAGTTTAAACGAAAAAATAATAACATGCCTAAAACCCACTAAAACTACGTAAAAGGAGTATAAAATTGATGCGGATAAGTGCAAATAATTGCACTTATCAAACTCTCCCATGCTTAGCCTTTGCTCGTCCTCGAGCAAATCAAGGTGAAAGCACAAGTAAAACAAGGCCAAAACACGGTCTCCCAATCCTAAACTACTTCTTATGCCTCCTTTCCTAAACGCCTCGAATACTCGGTGTTCGCCAAGGGTCCAAATCATTCATACCACTTAACCCCTTCACTTGGCTAACACAACACACAATATAAACAAAAGATAGACATGAAAGAGCAACACATCAAAACCTCAAAAACCAAAATCCCACTTCTTCAACCTCCTTATAACTCCAAAAGATGAATGTGAGAAATGAAAAAATGGAAGCAAAAATCTACTACATTTCCCTTTAATTGTGGCCTACCCAAATAGCTTTTTTATGTCTCCCACTTCATATGTCGCCTTTCCAAAGCAAGAATGCAAAATAAATGAACATTGAGTCTCTCTTTTTCTCTTATTTTGCCTAGAGGCTCATTTTTGGGTTTTCGCCCTTGCCACTCATTTGCTTTTTTCAAATTTCACTTGCTCACCCACTCATGCCGCTCTTTTGCCTAGGTTGCCCTTTCAGGTTTTCAACCTAGCTGGGCCTTTCTCTTATCAAGCATGCTTTCTTTCCTTTTTTCAATGAAAAACAAAGTACAGATTAAGCTATAAAATGAAAAATACAATGCTTGATCAAGCTTAATCTATACAAACATGTAGGATAGAAAACGCGATTAAACAAGTAATGGGTTCCCCCATGCTTGCTTTTCACGGTGGATAGCAATAGGGTGTTCAGCAACCCTAAATAAAAGTAGGGTATTTAGTAACCCTGGATATGACAATATAGCACAAATGTAGAATGCATAGCTAACTAATAAGCACCAATGTTGAATCGGGATAGCACCATCGATTGTAACATTACCTCTTAAACATGGACATCGGTTCTCCTTATGGCTCCCCAAAAGTAAGAGGCTTCCTAGCTTAGTCTCCTTCCCCTCATATAATGATCTCACATGTAAGCTCACCAAAATCCCAAACCCCTTATCAACCTCAAACCCAACCCATACACAAAATGCATCATCACAACCACAACACATATTATACCAAAATAAAACACCCAAACTCCAAAACTATAAGGCTCAAACAATGGAGCTCTTGGATCTCGCAATTCAAGAACTTACTTTGAATCAAAGAGGATGGGGGCTTATTGTTGGTTTAAAATCTGTAGCTCAAAAACATGCAGTGGTTAGTAAAAGATGATATGCGAGAATCTAAGTGAGGATAGCTCGGTGGGACAAGGTGTGACAATATAGTGGAGCTAGAATGTAGAGAAAGGAAGAGTAAAGATAAGGATAGAAATATACCTGCAGATGACGACACGGCGTAGGAGGAATAATGATAGCAGCAACAACAACTCCAATGAACACTCACTCTCCTTTTGCCTAGCCTCCTTCACAGGTTTATGGCTAGCTTTTTCCTTTTTCTTTTTTTTTCTTTTTTTTCTTTTTCTCTCTTTTTTTTTCTTTATTTTTTTTCATGAAAAATACATCTTACAAACAAAGATAAACACAAAATAAAAAACTAAACTAAAAACTAACCTAAACTATCTAGGAAAAATAAAAATACAAAATAAAATAAAAAGATATCTACACTAAAAAGGTGTAGACTCCCCCCCATGCTTAAACTAAGTAGTGTCCTCAATGCTTAACAGTATAGCAAAGGGACTAAACCATGAAATCAAGAGCATACAGGTAGGGGAAGTCTAAAAAGGACTGTGGCCTTCAATGACCACTAGAGGAGCTGCGCCTAAACCAGGAGAAAGACTTTCTCCTGGACCTCTTAGCCTCCATGGCAGTTTCCTTCTCTCTCTCCCTCTGGGCCGCTAATTCAGCCATTTGGGCCCGAGGATCTTGGAACAGATTGCTCGCAAAATGGTCAAGCTGGGCCTCCTGAGCCATCATCACTACACTCAGACGTGTATTAATGTCATACATGTCTGAGTCGTAGGAATCATGCAGCTCATTCCACTGGTATGTGCAGGTCTTGTGGAGGGTTTGCAATTGATCATTTATACGGTCACCCTTCCTTCCACGTATCGAACACGGTCCAACATATCAGTACGCCAGGCCCGATCTTCCTCACAGTCATATGAGGGTACCTGCTGCTGATACTGATACCCATGATGGGGCTCTTCCTGATGAGGTTGAGCTCCATGGGTATCCTCCTCTATAGGCGCGACCTATTCAGCATGGTTGGCCTCCTCCTCGTCATCTCCACCAGCCTCCTCCTGTATATGGTGGACACCCAACATATCGACAGCATTGTGCAGTGTATATTGGATGACTCTAGCAGTGATAGCACGTACATCTTCGTCCTGCGCAATGTCAAAGGTATACGGTGGTACAGGGGGAACGGAGATTAGCTGCCCATTTGGGCAAACAAAGTACGGACCATCGCGACCCCTATAATGAAGGAACTTTATGTGGTTTAGGGCCGCGTAGTCGTAGGTGTTACCTGCGGTGGTATCTAGCGTAGCACAGTCATCGGGGATCTCAATCCCAAGACTTTCAGTTAACATGTGAACCATACAATCGATTGATATCTTACTCCTGTCGGTATTTTTGATATCCAAGCACCGTGTCACAAAAAGATGTACCCAATTGGGTAACGGATAACCAGGGACACATAGGGCATAAATTATAAAAATGCCCTAACTCAAACTGCTGCACTTGTGTGGGCTCACCTTGATCGAAGACGGTCATGGCGAGGTACCTGTACACATAGCGCAGCGCGAGGTGCCAGATCCTACTCGTTTTATTTCCCCCACAAGCATATGGTAGGCCGCCAGTCATGTCGGCCCAAAACCTGCAAATCGTCTCCCTTGAGGGAGCTGGGTATTCACCCTCAGAAAATCCCCACCTAAATGCATTAGCGATCTAGGGGTACGTCATACTATAGGTGCGGTTAAAAGCATTGATTGTAAAATAACAGTGTGCGTACCCCCTTGATGAGACATGACGCTCGAGGGTGGATAGGAATTCTAAGGTCAGTCGCGGGTATGTAGTCCCACGGTTCCTAACTGTGGCATCTAGACCTCCCCTGCGCAATAGGGTCAGTACACCCTCTTTAATTTTGGTCACGAATAGGGGGAAGTCATCTAGAAACTTAGTGGGTAGGATGGTTAGATTGTGCAGCTTAGCGAAGGTTTGGGCTTGAGATGGTGTGAGCACACATCTCATGGTGCGATTCGACGAGTTGCCCTGAGCCCTTCGAGGCTCCGGTGGTGGTGGTGATGCGTCACGGTGGACTTCCCTTCTTGGTGGGGAGGAGTCATCACCGTGGGGTCGCGAGGACGACCCTTCACCGGCTTGGCGGGCTCGTTTGGACTTTGACCGAAAAAGATTCATGATGTATATCAGATAATACCAACTCAACAACAACAAAAATCCAACAACACAAATCAATGCACACCAATTTGAGACCAACAACTTCAAACTAACAATCTAGAGAATAAAGCTCTTAATACCAATAATCCAAGATCTAATCCTAAGAACCACAAAACCACAATCCTAAAACTTGAAGCACAACCACAGTGAGAAAAGGGAGGAGAATTATACCTTGAGGAGTTGGAGAGATCCTTTGAGATGAGAGACTTTGAAGAACACTTTGAATGAAACACTTGAAGAGAGCACTTGAATGGAACACTTGAATTTGGATGCCTTGGAAACCCTTGGTTGATGAAGGTGATGAGAGAATGGGTTTGGAAAGAGATGTAGAGAGATGCGAGGATAAGGATGATGATATAAGGGTTGGTGGGAGTGGCGTATTTAAAGGGAAAATGGGTAGGATTTCCGGGTTTGCTTCGAAAAAGGACCAGATCTGACGCGAAATTGTTGAGTAACGAGCGTCGCTTTGTTTCTAACCCAATTCATCTTTCCAGTAAGTATGCGACGATCATCGCTTTGTTCGCTGCCTCATTTGAAATTTCCAGTAAGTAAGTGACGACTCGTCGCTTATGGGGTGACGATCGTCGCTTATGTTTCTGCCTCCTATCAATGTTCCAGAGAGTTATGCGACGAGCGTCACATTGCGAGTGACGACTCGTCGCTTACCTTCTGTCCCTCTTTTTCACCTTTGTTTTTTTTTGTTCTTTTCTTTTTTTTTCCAATACCTACACACTTAACAAACATTAACAAGAACAACAATAATAAAATGACAAGAATTATTAAATAACTAAGCTAAAAATCACGGGTTGCCTCCCGCAAGCGCTTTGTTTAACGTCGTTAGCTCGACGTGATTCACCCCATTAATGGGTTCAACATCGTTACAAAGGAAGAGATTCCTTTCAACATAAACATTAAATCGCATATCTTTTGGGTAACGTACCCAATTAGTTGCCTTATCATGGAAATTAAAATAGTTGTCCCCAATAAGTGTTTTCTTTTTCTTTCTCTTTCGAGATTTATTCTTGCGAGTTTCATGGGGGACAACATCGGGACTCCGTTTGGGCAAAACACTATCAGAAATTACCTTGGGAGGTGTAGAACTCTCCCTTATTACTTCATTCACTCCTTGCATTGATTTTCCGACTTGTAATTCAGTTACCTGCACAAACTCATCATTTTGCAATAGTTCATGGATTAGATCAAACTCACCGACACATCTCTCAAGATCCCCCTAGGGTAAATAATTCTACGGTCGGCAAGTTGCAGTTTATTCTCATGGGGGGGCAGTTTACCAAGATTTCCTAATCTCTTATACAGCAAGTATGGCATCAAACTCACACCAGCACCTAAATCACATAAAGCCCTGTCTATCGAAACACCCCCAATAGTGACAGGAATATTGAAGTTCTCGGGGTCTCCTAGCTTAGGAACAGTGGTAGTTCCCCATGCTTGTCGGACAATGAGTCCTTAAACACTTTAGGAACTATGGGCGCTTGGGCTAGCATGTGTAGTAAAGACGACTCTAAAAAGTTGTCTTCGAGCAACCAGAAGAACTTCCTGTACTTCTTCTCAAGTTTAGCCTGCGCTAACCTTTGAGGAAAGGGAGATAGTCGATTTTGATGTTGGTTACTCTAGACTTTCTCTCATTTTCACGGTCACATCTCTCTTCACCATTTTCAAAACAAACAACCATAGAATTAGGATTAATAATTGGCTTCACAGGAGACACTACCTGAAGAAGAAGGTCGGCCAATTCATTACCTTCTACCTCGATTATGGCATTTATCTGATTGGGCTCCTTGCCTTGGGCTCTGGTTGGCTCGGAAGTTGGTTTGGAGCCCGAGTATTGACCTGCTGTGTAATCTTGAGCTAATTGTGTCTCAAGGAATTTCATGTGAGTGACACTGCTCTGAATATGATTCCGCTCAATGCCTTTCAACTCATCTACCTCAGACCTAAGGCTAGGTTGAGGTGGTTGAGCATATTGCTTGTACGGTGGTGGTTGCTGAAGTGGAGCCTGGACATGCTGTGGATTTAGCACATTGGTGCTTGTGTAGGACAAATTCGGGTGCTTATAGCCTGCATTATATTGGTTAGAATGTGGGTCTCCAAGAGGTTTACTATATAGAGTATTCACCTCCTCGTAAACCTTGGGGCAAGCATTCGAACAGTGACCTGGAGCACCACAGGTATCACAAGCAACAGAAGAATGGTTAGCATTAGAAGATGAAGAGTTTACCATATTTACCTTAGCCATCTGTTCAGTAAGATTGGTTATCTGCTTGGTGAGAGCTTTAATGGTCTTAAATTCAGCAACATTACCCTGGGCTACCAGACATCTCTCATTACTCCAAGAGTGGCTATTTTTAGCCATGGTCTCAAAGAGTCTTAAGAGATCCTGTGGGATCTTAGAATCCATATCACCGCCACATGCGGCATTTATTGACGATTTGTGTACATTGAATAGTCCTCCATAAAAGGACTGAGCAAGTAACCAATTGGGTATCTCATGATGGGGACAACTAAGCTGAAGGTCCTTAAACCTCTCCCATGCCTCAAAAAAGGATTCAAAGGGTTGTTGCTTAAATGTTTGCAGCTGGGTCCGAATTTGCGATGTTTTCCTAGGAGGGTAGAATTTAGCTAAAAAGTCATTGGCTAGACCCTCCCAGGTTGTGTATATACCTGTCGGTTCGGACTTGAGCCAGGACTTGCCCTTTATCCTTCAAACTGAAGGGGAAGAGCCGCATCCTCACCGCCTCCATGGACAAATCTTTGGCGGTGATGGTGTCACATCTCTCTATGAAGTCTGCTATATGGTCGTGTGGGCTTTCACTAGGGTGACCACCAAATTGATTCCTCTCAATCATTTTGTTGTGATTATGTGACTTGAGTGCACATTTGATGTGTGCATTCATGTGGAGTCTCTTGGATGGATTTCTTAGAGTGTTGAATGTGGGTATTAAGTTGATGACTTAATGTGTGTTTTAATTGATGAAGTTATGAAGAGATTAATGTATGTCTTAACTTGGTTGATGAATTATGGGATTATGAGTTATGAATATGAAGAGTTGTCGATTCTGTATCAAGTGCTCGAACAAGGCACGTGAAGAACAGTGTGAAGCTCGAATGAGCAAGCAAAATAGAAAGATCAGAAGGTTGAGGAAGCCAGGTGCTCGAACGAGCGGCTAGGTGCTCGAACGAGCAGCCTGCAGCTGCTGGACAGTGGGTTCGATTGCTATGTGCTCGAACGAGCTAGTCTAATGCTCGAACGAGCATGTGGTCAGTAGGGCTGGATCATTTTCGTGGCGTTTCTTATACCTTGCAGCAGTTACGTATGATAAAGTCTTTAGCTCTTCAAGGTCCTTTATGCTGAGTAATGCACCATTAATCATTGTAATTATGTATTACTCTCATCTATGACAATTAGGACTATAAATAGAGAACTCATTAGCTAGCCTAAACACATCAAACACAAACCCCTTAGCCTAAACACATAGCCTATTGTTTTATCTCTTACATCATTTGTAATTCTCTATTGTAAGAGTGTTCTTATATAATATAAGCAAGCAACTACACACCACGGGGGACGTAGCCAATTTTGGGTGAACCTCCTTAAATCTTTGTGTTCTATTTTGCAATTTATTTTTCTGTTCATACTTGTGTTAAGTTTCGTAATCGTTCATCAAGCTATATCGCACCGAATCGATCTTAGTTTCTTTCAATTGGTATCAGAGCCAAGGTTGATTATTCGGTGTTATTATAATCTCATAGTTGGTGAAACATGTCCTCAATGAAGCTTGGCATAGAGAAGTTTGTTCGGAGTGTTAATTTTAGCTTATGGCAAGTCAAAATGAGGGCCATTTTGATACAAAATGGTGTGCAAAAAGCCATTGATGGTGTAGAAAAGATGCCGAAAGGTATGACCGCAGCGAGATGGGAAGAGATTGATTCAAAGGCACTATCGACAATTCAATTATGCCTTTCCAACGAAGTGCTAAGAGAAGTTGTTAAGGAAACAACCACCAAGGCGATATGGGAGAAATTGGAGTCACTCTACATGGCCAAGAGTGTCACCAATAGACTACTTTTGAAAAGTAGACTCTATGATTTACGCTTGGAGGAAGGTAAACCTTTGAAACCTCACTTAGATGAGTTTTATTCCATTGTGATGGATTTACAAAACATTAATGTCAAGGTTGATGATGAAGACTTGGCAATTTACCTTTTATGTTCTTTACCTCCATCTTACAAGAATTTTAGAGAAACTCTACTTTATGGTAGAGAAAACTTGAGTAGTGACGATCTGAAAAATTCCTTGACTCAAAGGGATCTCATTGATACACAATTGTCACAAAAATCACCGGGTGGCTCGAGTGATGGATTGTTTGTGAGACGGAGGACGTATGAGAAAGGTTCCACTAGTGGGAGTGGAAACAAGGGTAAAGGAAGGTCGAAATCTCGGGGGCCTAATAACAAAAATAAGACTTGCAACTATTGCAAGCTTAAAGGCCACATCAAGAAGGATTGTTGGAAATGAAAGAAGAAAAATGCTAGTGATAATGGGGCTAAAGACGGCGCTAGCAATGCCGATGCTAGTTACGTCAATGATAGTGATTATGGTGGCATTCTTGTTGCCACACATGGGTACAAAGATGATGATGCTTGGATTCTAGACTCGGGGTGCACATTCCACGTGACTCCCAACAAAACTTTCTTCCAAACATTGGAAAGTGTTGATGGGGGAAATGTGACCATGGGAAACAACACAACTTGCAAGGTTGTTGGTGTTGGGAACGTGAAGATAAAAATGTTCGATGGGATGGAGCGCACCTTGACCGATGTAAGGTATGTTCCGGGTTTGAAAAAGAATCTTATATCTTTGGGTACTCTTGATAAAATCGGGTGTAAGATCACTTGTGAAGGTGGAGTCTTGAAAGTTGCGAAGGGGTCACTAGTAGTGACGAAGGGGAAGATGAATGGGAGTTTGTACACTCTTGATGGTTCTACTATCTCCGGCTCCGCAAACGTCTCCACAACCACAATGTCCGATGAAGAAACAAAGCTTTGGCACTTGAGACTAGGCCACATGGGAGAACGAGGTATGTATGAACTCTCCAAGCAAGGTTTATTTGATGGTAGAAAGTTTTGGAACCTTGGGTTTTGCGAACATTGTGTTTATGGGAAACACAAGAGGGTTAGTTTCAAACCCGCCATCCACAACACTAAGGGAATTTTAGACTATATTCATTCCGATTTGTGGGGGCCTTCTCGGAAGCCCTCCCTTAGTGGTTGTAATTACATGTTGACCTTTGTGGATGATTTCTCAAGGAAGGTTTGGTGTTACTTCATTAAACATAAAAATGAAGTATTTGATGTTTTCTTGGAATGGAAGAAAATGACGGAGAAAAAGACCGGTAGGAGTATCAATACCTTGCGAACCGATAATGGTCTTGAATTTGTTGATAATGAACTTCTTCAATATTGTGCTAGTGAAGGTATTGTGAGACATAGAACTTGTGCAGGGCGTCCTCAAAAAAATGGTGTTGTGGAGAGGATAAATAAGATATTGTTGGAACGGGCTCGGTGTATGTTTCACCATGCAAATTTGGGTAAGCAATTTTGGGCCGAAGCGGTGGCTACGACATGTTACTTGGTGAATCGTTCGCCTCATACCGCCTTGAAGTTCAAATCACCACAAGAAGTGTGGTACAACACCCCGGTAAATTATTCTAGTCTTAAGTTTTTGGTTGTCCCGCTTATATTCATGTAAATGATGGCAAACTTGAACCTAGGGCTAGAAAATGCATTTTTTTGGGATATGGAGTGGGTGTAAAGGGGTATAGGGTGTGGTGTAATGAATCCAAAAGAATAATCACCTCTAGAGATGTTGTATTTGATGAAAAAAGCATGTTAGTCTCTAGTGTAGAAAAGCCCATAGAAAATATTGAAAATGTTGTAATTGATCCTATTGATGCACAAGAGAAGGTTCAACCTCCCAATATTGATGAAAATGTGAATGATGAAAATGTTCAACAAAGGTCTCCTCCCTTGTCCACTTCTAGACAAAGGAGGAAGATCGTGGCTCCAAGAAGGTATATTGAAGAGTGTGATTATGTTGCATATGCTCTCAACATTGCTAGCGAAGTCGAAGGTTTACATGAACCGGGTACGTACAAGGAGGCTATGGCCTCAAATGACTCAAGCAATTGGTTGATAGCCATGAAGCAAGAGATGGAATCACTTGCGAAAAATGAAACTTGGGATATCGTGGTAGCACCAAAGAAAAAGAAGATTGTTGGGTACAAGTGGATATTCAAGAGGAAGGAGGGTCCTTCTAGTGGTGTTCCTCCCATCTACAAAGCTAGAGTTGTGGCAAAGGGATACTCTCAAATTAAGGGTGTCGATTTTCATGAGGTATTTTCTCCCGTTGTTAAACACTCTTCTATTAGAACTCTTTTAGCTTTGGTTGCGATGGAGGATTTGGTATTGCATCAATTGGATGTAAAAACAGCTTTTCTTCATGGTGAACTTGAAGAAGAAATTTTTATGAAGCAACCGGAAGGCTTTGAGGTTGCCGGTAAGGAGAATCATGTGTGTAGGTTGAAAAGATCATTATATGGGTTGAAGCAATTGCCTAGGCAATGGTACAAGAGGTTCGATTCTTTCATGACCTCTCATGATTTTACTAGAAGTTCTTATGATAGTTGTGTATATCTTAAGAAACTTAAAGATGGTTCTTTGTTGTATTTTCTCTTGTATGTTGATGATATGTTAGTTGCATGTAAATCTTTGTTTGAGGTGGAGAACTTTAAAGTGTTGCTTTCAAGTGAATTTGATATGAAGGATCTTGGTGAAGCCAAGAAGATCCCAGGGATGGAAATTTTGAGAGACCAGGCTAAGGGTGTCTTGTTCCTTAGCCAAAGGAAGTATATTGAGAAGGTTGTGCAACGCTTCTCCATGGAAGATGCTAAAGGTGTGTCTACTCCTCTTGCCTCTCATTTTAAATTATCCAAGGTGTTGTGTCCACAAACAAAGAAGGAAGAAGAGCAAATGTTGGGAATCCCGTACACTAGTGCCGTTGGTAGTGTCATGTATGCTATGGTATGTTCTAGGCCCGATATTGCTCATGCGGTGAGCATGGTAAGTAGATATATGTCTAATCCGAGGAAGGGACAATGGGAAGCACTTAAATGGTTATTGAGGTATTTGAAATGTACTTCTAATCTTTGTCTTATGTATGGGAAGGATTCAAGCGAGCTAACCGGGTTTTGTGACTCGGACTATGGTGGTGATCTTGACAATAGAAAGTCCACAAGTGGACTTGTGTTCACGTTGGGTGGTTCGGCAATTAGTTGGCAATCATCTTTGCAAGATGTGGTTGCCCTTTCTACAACCGAAGCGCAGTACATAGCCGCCGCCGAGTCATTCAAAGAAGCTAAGTGGCTCAAGGGTCTTGTTGGTGAGATGTGCAACAAGGTGTGTTCGGTAAGTGTGCATTGTGATAGCCAAAGTGCAATTCATTTGGCTAAAAAATCAGAATACATTTGATAGAAGGTCCAAACACATTGATATCAAATACCACTTCATCCGAGATGAGGTGGAGCACAAGAGGGTTATTTTGAAGAAGATCGATACAAGTGAAAACCCGGCCGACATGATGACTAAACCATTGCCTACAATCAAGTTTGAATTATTTGTTGACTTGGTTGGTCTAGCTCATTGCTTGAAGTGATGCCTTTTGGGGCATATGAGGTGTGTATGTTCTTTTATTGCTTGTTTTGTATTCTTGTAAGATGGAGTGAATGATGGATGTTTTGACTTGGGTGAACTCAAGTCAAGGTGGAGATTGTTGTAATTATGTGACTTGAGTGCACATTTGATGTGTGCATTCATGTGGAGTCTCTTGGATGGATTTCTTAGAGTGTTGAATGTGGGTATTAAGTTGATGACTTAATGTGTGTTTTAATTGATGAAGTTATGAAGAGATTAATGTATGTCTTAACTTGGTTGATGAATTATGGGATTATGAGTTATGAATATGAAGAGTTGCTGATTCTGTATCAAGTGCTCGAACAAGGCACGTGAAGAACAGTGTGAAGCTCGAACGAGCAAGCAAAACAGAAAGATCAGGAGGTTGAGGAAGCCAGGTGCTCGAACGAGCGGCTAGGTGCTCGAACGAGCAGCCTGCAGCTGCTGGACAGTGGGTTCGATTGCTATGTGCTCGAACGAGCTAGTCTAATGATAGAACGAGCATGCCGTCAGCAGGGCTGGATCATTTTCGTGGCGTTTCTTATACCTTGTAGCAGTTACGTATGATAAAGTCTTCAGCTCTTCAAGGTTCTTTATGCTGAGTAATGCACCATTAATCATTGTAATTATGTATTACTCTCATCTATGACAATTTGGACTATAAATAGAGAACTCATTAGCTAGCCTAAACACATCAAACACAAACCCCTTAGCCTAAACACATAGCCTATTGTTTTATCTCTTACATCATTTGTAATTCTCTATTGTAAGAGTTTTCTTATATAATATAAGCAAGCAACTACACACTACGGGGGACGTAGCCAATTTTGGGTGAACCTCCTTAAATCTTTGTGTTCTATTTTGCAATTTATTTTTCTGTTCATACTTGTGTTAAGTTTCGTAATCGTTCATCAAGCTATATCGCACCGAATCGATCTTAGTTTTTGTCACATTTGGATGGGATGGGGTTTAAGTTCGAAGTTTTCAGTCCTAAAATCAAGTTTGACAATGCAAGGTATGGAGGTTTGGGTGAGCCTGGGCGCACCCATTTGGCCTAATGATCGGTCAGCATTGTTGGCCATATCGTCTCGTTGTTGCCTAAGTCTCCTAAGTCGGTCAGCGTTCAGTTTACGGGCGGTAGCCTCAATCTCTAGGTCAAACCGCTCAAGAGATCGAGCTCGCCTAGGCATTCAGAGACAAGGGAGCCAAAGGTTTGGGACAACAAGCAAATGTCTAAGTAAACCAATAAACAAAACAAAAAAGAATTATGGTCGCCTCCCCGGCAACGGCGCCAAAAACTTGATGAGCAAATTTATTTTAACCGCAAGCGCACGGTGTACGCGTAGTGCGAGTCGAACACAAGGAGGCTATATAATTCTAAGTTGTATGTTTTATGATAAACAAGACAAGCGTAAAACAAAATGTATGGTGAAAATCTAATCCTATGATGCAAGGAACTAAGACAATTATGATAATGATGTTAAAACAATGGTATAAAAGACACTCGGGCGTCGGACATCACTTAATTCTAACATGGAATTCAATTACTCTCATGATTGTATGAAATTGAGCCATCAACATGATAGAACGTGATCTAAATTAATCTCAAGCTTCCGCTCTATTGACTAACATCTATTTAAGACCAACTAGCATTAATCCTCAAACTTCCGTTCTATTGGCTAATACTAGAAGGAATTTATCTCGAATATATCTCAATCCTAAGTTAAACCAATTCTCAAAATTCCGTTTTATTGAAAAAGCCAACTAAGATGTTTAAATCAAGATTCATTAAGCATAGATTCAATTATAGACTCAAACCGCATACAATCAATCAATACAATATCAATCCATGCTTCGAATTAGGGATTTTACCCTAACCTAGATAAGAAAACTACTCACAATGCATAATCATGAGAGACATATAACAGATAACGATCAAAAGCGAAGAACAAAACAATAACACGAGAAAACTTACGAATCTGACAAATAACATAAACCGAAATACGAAATCCAAATGCTACAAATTGTTCCTCAAAGGTTAATCGAAAGAAAACTCAAAAGAAAATACAGAAATTACAAATGAAACTGATAGAATGAAAATAGTAACTGCCACTTTAAATAGTGGCCCCAAAAATTAGAGAAGAAAATCGCTCAAGATTGACTCGGCTTGAAAAGGCGACTTGCGTCGCTTCATAGGGCGACGAGTCGTCGCTCAGTCTCTGGAAGAAATTGGTGTGCTTCATCAATCAAGCGACGAGCGTCGCTTAGGGGGCGACGACTCGTCGAAAGTTCTCTGGAAAATCTGTTCGCCTTTCGAATTGAGGCGACGAGCATCACACGATGAGTGACGACTCGTCGCTCACTCTCGGGAAACATCAATGCTTCTTCATATATTGGCGACGAGCGTCACATGATGAGTGACGACTCGTCGCTTACTCTCTTGATGATATATTGCTTTGCTAATGAATGCGACGAGTGTCACATAGGGGTGACGAGTCGTCGCTCGGCTGCTGGATGCTCATTACTTCACTTTCTTTGCTTCTTCTTCATCGGGAGTCGCTCTTCGCACGGTTTCTTCACATAACAAGGGGTGTTATGCTATTTCTCCAAGCCTTCACCCTGTTATAACTCCGGAACCTATCATAAAACCCCAATTTTTCCTCATATATCACATAAAACACAAAATCAACCTCATGAGACAAAATTTGCAATAAACTACTAATAACATGCCTAAAACCCACTGAAACTACGTATGAGGAGCATAAAATTAATGCGGATAAGTACAAATAATTGCACTTATCATGGGTGCAAGTGGATATTCAAGAGGAAGGAGGGTTTTTCGAGTTTCCTTCCATCCACAAAGCTAGAGTCGTCGCAAAGGGATACTCTTAAATTGAGGGCGTCGATTTTCATGAGGTATTTTCTCCCGTTGTTAAACACTCTTCTATTTGAACTCTTTTACCTTTGGTTGCGATGGAAGATATGGAGTTGCATCAATTGGATGTGAAAACGGCATTTCTTCATGGTGAGCTTGAAGAAGAAACTTTATGAAGCAATCGGAAGGCTTTGAGGTTGCCGGGAAGGAAGGTCATGTGTGTAGGTTGAAGAGATCGTTATATGGGTTGAACCAATCGCCTAGGCAATGGTACAAGAGGTTCGATTCTTTCATGATCTCACATGAATTTACTAGAAGTTCTTATGATAGTTGTGTTTATCTTAAGAAACTTAAAGATGGTTCTTTGTTATATTTGCTCTTATATGTTGATGATATGCTAGTAGCTTGTAGTTCTTTGTTTGAGGTGGAGAACTTGAAAGTGTTGGTTTCAAGTGAGTTTGATATGAAGGATCTTGGTGAAGCTAAGAAAATACTTGGAATGGAAATTTTGAGAGACCGAGCTAAGGGTGTCTTGTACCTTAGCCAAAGGAAGTATATTGAGAAAGTTGTGCAACGCTTCTCTATGAAAGATGCTAAAGGTGTGTCTATTCCTCTTGCCTCTCATTTTAAATTGTCCAAGAATTTATGTCTACAAACAAAGGCAGAAGAAGAGCAAATGATGGGAATCTCGTACACTTGTGCCGTTGGTAGTGTGATGTATATTATGGTATGTTCTAGACCCGATATTGCTCATGCGGTGAGTATGGTAAGTAGATACATGTCTAATCCGGGGAAGGGACATCGGGAGGCACTTAAATGGTTATTGAGGTATTTGAAAGGTACTTCTAATGTTTGTCTTATGTGTGGGAAGGATTCAAGCGAGCTAATTGGGTTTTATGACTCGGATTATGGTGGTGATCTTGATAATAGGAAATCTAAAAGTGGGCTCGTGATCACATTGGGTGGTTCGACGATTAGTTGCCATCATCGTTGCAAGATGTGGTTGCTCTTTCAACAACCGAAGCGGAGTACATAGCCGCCGCCGAGTCATTCAAAGAAGCGAAGTGGCTCAAAGGTCTTGTTGGTGAGATGTGGAACAAGGTGTGTTCAGTAAGTGTGCATTGTGATAGTCAAAGTGTCATTCACTTGGCTAAAAATCCAAATACATTTCACAGAAGGTCTAAACACATCGACATCAAATACCACTTCATCCGAGATGAGGTGGAGCACAAAAGGGTGATTTTGCAGAAAATTGATACAAGTGAAAATCCGGCCGACATGATGACTAAACCATTGCCTACAACAAAGTTTGAATTATGTGTTGATTTGGTTGGATTAGCTCCTTGCTTGAAGTGATGCCCTTAGGGGCATTTGAGGTGTGTATGTTCTTTTATAGCTTGCTTTGTATTCTTGTAAGATGGAGTGAATGATGAATGCTTTGACTTGGGTGAACTCAAGTCAAGGTGGAGATTGTTATGATTATGTGACTTGAGTGCACATTTGATGTGTGCATTTATGTGAAGACTCTTGGGATGGAATCCTAAGTATGTTAATGTGGTGATTGATGATGATGTTATGCATGGAATTAAATGTATTAAATTACTTGTGTGATAATGTGTACTTAATCATGGGATTTATGATGGGTTGAATGCGTGGAGTTAATGAGGAATTGAAGAGTTCTTGAGTCTGCAGAAGTTGCGCCTTGAACGAGCACTACAACAAGTATGTGATGCCTTGAACGAGCAAACCCATCAGAACAGTCCAGTAGCTTCGAATGAACTGTGCTCGAACGAGCGTGATATCTGCTCGAACAAACACACAGCTGGTTCCAAAACAGTGAGCTTCTGATGTACATGCTCGAAAGAGCACTATTGCAGCTCGAACGAGCACTTTGCCTGCTGCTCCTTGGATTCCTTCTCTGACGTTACATTATCTGTTGGATCAGTTTTGGAGTTCCTCAAATCAGTTTCATTGCTCATTATTCTCAGCTTTAAGATTATATTAAAGTGTGTAATTATCATTAATGTATTCAGCTCTATAAATAGTGAGCTCATTAGCCATCCTAAACACATCAAACACAACCCCTAAGCCAAACACATAGCCTATTGTTTTATCTCTTACATCATTGTAATTCTGTATTGTAAGAGTGTTTTACTCACAAAATATTATACAACCAAGCAACTACACACCACGGGGGACGTAGTCATTATTGGGTGAACCTCCTTAAATCTTTGTGTCATTTTTGCAATTTATTTTTCGTTTAATTGTTTGTTAAGTCATTGAAATTGTTATCGTTCAACGAACTATATCACATCATATCGATCCTAGTAAATATTTCAATTGAGAATGAAGCTTAATCAGCAAAATTATAAACAGTGGTTCAAAAAAAAAAACAAAAAAAAAAAAAAAACTAAGTGTAGCATGTGAATTACACAAACAACCAACCAATTATTTAAATACAACAAACTATATTAAAAATAATCATTAATAAAAGAGAAAAGAGCTTACATAGATGAAGAAGAGCTCCTCTTCTTCAACTAATTAACTCAATTTCATATTTTAGAAAGCAAATGTAAAAGAAGAACCAAAATATTAAAAGATAACCATTACTCCCTCCGTCCCATATAGTTTGAACCAAAGAGTAAATTGTTGTTTTTTAAGAAAAAGGTAGATAATGGTAATAAATAAAGAGTGAGAATAAATTGTGTGATTGAAATTAAAAAAGAGTTAAAATTTATGGATGAGATCAAAAGAAAGTGGTGGACCACAGTCCAAAAATAAAAATGATGCAAATTAAGTGGGATAGACCAAAATAGAAAATACTGCAAATTAAATGGAACGGACGGAGTACACATTAAAAAAAGTCATAAAATTAAAAGATTCTCATAAAGTTTAGAAGTTTAGGCCAAAAAAAATCATAAAATGGTCGCAATTCTATCTTTTGGCTTGAGCTTGCAAAGTTTGATACTTTGGTGGCTGTAATTCGCAAAAAATAAACATTGATGTTGTAATTCGCAAAAGTGCTAAAATTTGAGGTTGTAATTCACAAATTATTCTAATTTTCTATTTGTAAAGAGGTATGAAAGAGGAGAGAGATCAGACAAAGACAAAGGAGGAGAGGCAAGATCTGTGTGGGAAGTATAATACTTAGGGTTTTTTCATTTGTAAAGTGTGTGGGACTAGTGACTAGGCTTTAAAGGTTTCCCGTTTTTGGGCTCAAGATTTTTTCTGATCGTCAAATTTTAGTTAACCGCAAGCGCACAGTGTACGCGTAGCGCGGGTAGAATACAAGGAGGCGAGATAACTCTAGATTGTATGCTTTATGACTAACAAGACACGAGATAAACAAAAGATATGGGTTGAAAACTAATTTTACGATGCAATTAAACTAAAACAAGTAATGGTAATGGTGTAAAAACAATAATAAGACAAACTTTAGGGCGTCGGGTGTCACCTAATTCTAACATGGAATTCAATTACTCTCATGATTTTTGAAATTGAGTCATCGGCATATTGAACGTGATCTAATTAATCTCAAGCTTCCGCTCTATTGATTAATATCGATTTAAGACCAATTAGTATTTTTTTTTGGCCTAAGACCAACTAGTATTAATCCTCAAACTTTCGTTCTATTGGTTAATACTAGAAGGAATTTAACTCAAATATATCTTAATCCTAAGTTAATCCAATTCTCAAACTTCCATTCTATTGAAAAGGTTAACAAAGATATTTAAATCAAGATTCATTAAGCATAGGTTTAATCGTAGACTCAAATCACACACAATCAATCGATAATGTCAATCCATACTTCGAATTAGGGATTATGTCCTAACCCTAGATAAGAAAACTACTCACTATTCATAATCATGAAAAACATATAACAATCAATAATTAAAAGCAAAGATCGAAACAAGAACAAATGAAAACTTACAATTCTTGAAGAAAACATAAACTGAAATACTAAATCCAAATTGCAATTGCGATGTTCAACAAGAAAACTTCAAGAATCCGGAATTACGATGCAAGAAAATAAAATTACAACAATGGAAAATACTAATAACTTGAGAGAAAAACTAAGAAAATACAGAAAATGAAATTGGTCCAAGACAATTTTACAAAATAATAACAGTCACTTTATATAGTGACTCCAAAAATTAGGAAGGAAAACCGTCAAAATTGGGTCTAAACGACGAGCGTCACTTTTCAGGCGCTAAATAGAAATCAAATTATATAAAAATCAAACCAAATTTTTAATTCGGTTTTTAACCAAATATCTTTCAACCCTAGATATGAAATGCAAAAAAAAAAAAAAACTGTACCTCATGGCGCTAAATAGACTATGTGCCATCGAAGTCGTAAAGCCTAAATGTGACTGCCATAGAAGATCAAAATGCTTATCATTAGATATACCTAGCCAAACTTTGAGATGAACATATACAATATGTAAATGTCTTATACATCCAAGAGACTTGCAATCAATCTTATCTTCTGATAAAATACTTAAAATAGATCAAATATGACAGAATTCCCAAAAGAAAATTACACTAATTTTTTATAGGAAAAATTGTTTCTAAAAAGCCAACCTTTTGGCCATTTGCAAATAAAGAGACAACTTTTCATTTATTCAATAAAAAGAGAACATTTGTCTCATTTTTGCAAATAAAGGGATAGCAGGTAAGTTTTCAACTCTAAATTTATTGAATAAATGAAACGTTGACTATTTATTTACAAAAATGAGACAAAGATTGTCTTTTTACTGAATAAATGAAACGTTGACTCTTTATTTGCAGATGGCCAAAAGATTGGTTTTTTAAAAACAATTTTATCTTTTTATAAGCATTCTTTTCATTTAATATGAACTACGCTATACAATATTTAACTTTTGTGAATCAAACGCAAAAAATCAAATATCCTAACCGTGTTTGGTCTATTGTCATTACAACTGCATGCAGGCTTGCAAATTAGTTATGTTGTAGCAAATTTCTATGTCATGGTCCTGATTACAATCTTAACCGACGTTTGGCAGCTGAAATTGTTGCAAGCGACTATAATTACAATTGTCCAAAGTGGATCCAAAGGAATATTTGTCGTTTTTATTGCTTGTCTCGCTGACTCATACTTCGGCGACAGCGTGACGCTGCTGTACTCAGCTATATTGTACTGTGGGGTAAGTATGAATTAGGGGAACGTTGTTAGAGTATATAACATATTTTGGGCCTCAATCATCAGCTTAAGTTTTTGGTTGAGATGATTCCTTAACATGGTATCAGAAGCCAACGTGACAAAAAGGTCACAAGTTCGAATCACAACCACCCCTCATTTAAGTGGAATATTTAGCACCAGGTATGAGGATAGCCTGTATTGCATCCACACTTCTAGCCCATAGGGCTCTCGTGTGAGGGGGCGTATTAGAGTATGTAACATATTCGGAGGCCTCAACCATCAGCTTAAGCTTTTGGTTGATATGGTTCCCTAATAAACGCAAATTATTTATTTTTTTTAATTATTATTTTTTCTGTTTTATTATATTTGCTAATTATAGTGACATTTTCATATATAATAGGAAAATTTTCCAAGAATAATCTCAACTATCACCCGTTGGCCTAAAACAATCCCAACTATCGATTATTTTTGAATAATCCTAATTATTCATCGAATTTGCTCAAAACAGTCCCAATCCCCAACTAACCGGCTACAGCAAGTATTTTGTGATTAATTTTTTTTAACCTTTTTTTAACTCACCTTCATCAAATAAGAACAATTACCTTTTCATCTTCAAAAGGAATTACCCTTGCAATTACTGCCGACTCGGCTTGACTCAATGTCCTAAGGCTGCTGATTTTTCGTTTCAACCGAGTCGGCTTATATGAACAACAGAAGGTCAGCCGAGTCGGCTTCCACTTCTGTCCATATACACAAGTCCTCTCAAACTACTCTTCAAAGACCACTTCAAAGCTTCCCACATGAAGTTATACTCAAACCCATACTTAAGCCCAAAGACTCAAGGCACATACATCACAATGATATTGGTACTTTATGGACCAAAGAGTTGGACAAGTATTGGAGCCGTAGAATTTATATAAGAAATGATGAACAATTTGGTCGTACGTAAACTGGTTGTTCGAGCTAAGAGTAAATATTTATGAGAGAAATAAAAGTTAAATTAAGAAAATAAGGTTATTAAAGTAAAAAATAAAAAAAAATATTATTTAAGAATTAATTGTAAAATGATGGAAAAGAAGTATTAGAAGCATTAGTCCCCTCATTCGGTAAATATTTACCCTAGTGGCCAGAGGGATGGAGGGGAAACTTTTACCTTTTTTTCCACTCAAAATAAGATTGATCATCTTTCTTTATTATCTTATTCACTATCCTTCATTCCTTTTCAAATTTAGCTCTATTTAGATTTACTTTTATAGTTTGAGTTTTATTTGTCTTTAAAATATTTAATGTCAATACAAGCATCCCTAATGTCAAATATGGAATCGGAAAGAATTATTTGTTTTGATAACTCGAGTAAATAGTTTATAAACTTTTTAATTTTTCGAAAAACTACCTAGAACAATCCAATATTTTCGTGATTTTTCTATAATAATCTCACCTATAGATTAACCATAAATAATCTCAAGTTTAGAGGATATTTTCCTGGAGTAAATCCGGTAACCGAATGATTTATCGTAGCAAGTTTTATTTTATTTTAAAAAATTAATATAAAATGTTAAAAAAGTATTTAAAAAATGCTAAAAAATTTCTAGTCTTTTTTAATTAACTATTCAAAATTTTTAATTTAAATTTTCAAAGTTTTTCTCTAATTTTACATTACTTTCAGGTTATTTTTTGGTGAATTATCTCTACTATAGTAGGTCATCAGGTTAACCAAGCTTACTATAGGCATATACCTCCTAAAATTGGGATTATTCATGGTTAATCAATAGGTAGGATTATTTTAGAAAAATTATATTATTATAGATAATTTTTTTCTTAATTGTTTTTGTAACACATTACAGAAATTAAGTAAAGTATGATGCATGGTTGACTGTTCTCTTCAGGGTCTTTTTTTGTTGTACTCTACATACCCGTCTATAACAGATCAGGAGATGAAAGCATGCCGTGAAAAGGGTATATGCAATGAAAAGACAATAGGAAATAAGTTTTACTTAGCACTTGTTCTGATAACTATAGGGCAATGTGGTTACATCAACTACCAAAAATCGTTGCAATGGGAGGAACAAAGGGAGAAGTTAAATAGGTTTAAAAAGCGGACGCTGGAAAGAAAATCTGGCTTCAATCGAAGAGTTTTAAGACGTATCAATTTTCGTAATAGCATGAAGTTATCTTGGATCAACATCAAGAAAAATTGGTACGTATTCATCGGAGTGCTGATATCAATATTAGTTGTCCCTCATGTTGGAGCAAGCAAACTCAACCAACTTCTTATACGTGTGTGTATGTTGGGAGTCAGCTCCTGCATATTCATTGCTGGAAAGTTGTGTGTATACCCTTTTGAAGGACCCAAATTTGAAAACCCAATTGTAGCAGTTTTCAAAGTCATCCTTGTGGCATTCAAGAATCGGCATTTTAATATTACAACTGGTGCTTATGAATATTACTTTGGAACAGAAATTGGTGTCCAAAATCAAAACAAGCACTCTGACTCTGAGATAGAGCATGGAATTGATGGTTCTCATATTGACAACCAGAGCGATTATGAGAATAAAGTGAATCTTACAAGAAAACTCGGGTTCGCATCCTTTTCCCTTTATTTTAATACCAAAAAGTATTTGCTCTTGATAATTCCAAAGTAAAAAATTTTGGTAAAATTAGTGACAATAACCCAATATTTTATTAATTTTTTTTTATAATAATCTTAACTATTTATTAGCCAAGATAAATCCGAACTTTAAGGGGTATTTTTCAGGACCTTTTTTTAAGCTTTTAATATTTTTTTAAAAAATACTCCCTCTGTTCCAGTTTACTTGTCCCATTTCCTTTTTTGGTAATTCCATACTACTTGTCCCATTTCTTTTTTTGGCTATCCTTTTCTTACCAAAATATCCCCACTTTTCCGATTCCCAATACTCCACTACCACCTTTACAATTAATTTAATCAATTAAAATACCCAACTACCACCTTTTAAATGGACCCCACTACTACCTTAAAATCCGTGACTAGTCAAATGGGACTAGTCAAATGGAACAGAGGGAGTATATAGAGAGGTGATTACGAAGTAAAAAATATTTGCAAAAATAAGCTTCTAACAAAAATGATAGCGATTTCATACTCAATGTGTCTTTTCCATATAACAATGTTTCCCTAAAATGCTTATATGAAGGCAGTAGTGAAACTAAAAATAAGATAGTCAAGTCCGCATCATACACTTTTGCATCAATATTTTGCAAATCCATAATTATTGAGTAATGTTCATCAAGGTGCGGTTTTATTGGATTCCTTTCTTGCAATCAGAGATCATATAAATGACTCTTTCATAAAAGTCGACTGGTAATACTCTTTTCCATAGAGAGTGATTTGAATTTTTCCTAAATGTCTTTTGAAGTTTCCTCCTTTACAACTTCTCTCAAAACTTCTTTAGAGAGACAAAGTTGTATGATAGAAAGAGCCTTCGCATCCATTTCATCTCATTTCACCTCACTTGTGCCTTCGGGTATCTTCTCCATACCATCAAGTGCCTTTATACACTCTATTTTGTATCAAAATTGATTTCCTTTTGACTTGCTATAAATCAAAATTCATGCTCATATCAAACTTTTCAATATCGAGTTTCATTGTAGCCATGTTGAACCAATACGGCCTCTAAATGACAATAATAACGACTTGGCTCTGATACCGATTGAAAAAGATGCTATATTGGAGATTAAACGTTGTATTTCAACCTCTAATATCATCAAGATCGAAAGCCTAAGTCTAGTGTGAAACAAATTACACTATCAATAAAACTAATGTTTGTAGGAAATAAAAATGCAATAAAACGACGCAAAAGATTTAACGAGGTTCACCCAACTAGGGCTACGTCCTCCGGTGAGTAGTATCTCTCTTAGATTATCACAAAGGAGTTCAAAGAACTCTCAAGTTGGAGAATTACAATAGAGAAGAGATTAGACTATGGGTTTAGGATTTGGGTATTTTGTGGATTTTTTTATGAGCATATGATATGTCTATTTATAGGGGAGATTACATTATTGAGTCTTACACATTTATGGCTAACAATAAATTACATATTAAACACCTCTATGAACATAAACAGTCACAAAACTAAATCCTATGCACAAGCACCTTGTGAAGAATTTTTTATTAGCTTTTTCAACTCGTCATTGAGTATCGTTCATCATCCTTTAATTACCATCATAATATGCATGTTTAAGTGTCTCCATCAATACACCATTTACACCATGCATTGATCACAATCTTAAACATCACCATTAACTCACATATTAAACCACCAACTTAACACACCCATGGGATTCCACTTCTATATATTCTCACTAATGCATAGAATTTATTTGGTGGACTAAGTCACTATTAACATAAACAATTATGTTTATGAAAATTTTATGGTTGTGTGGTTTAGTATTGATCCATGGCAATGGATTGTATTTTTGTGGTGAATGTGAGTTGAAGTCATATCGTAATGGCTTATTGTCTTGTTTTTTTCGGGTAACATAGTGATGTGTTGGGTGTCATTAAAATATTTAGTTCAAGTTCAGTGGTGATGCAAGTATGTTAAATTCTGCAGTAAGTAAATCAAGTATTGATCCATGGCAAGTATGTTAAATATTTATTTAGGGGTAACATAGTGATGTGTTGGATTGTTTAATTTTTATATAATTTTGAATCAAAAAGGAGTGTGGAATTGATTCAAATTATGTCAAGTGGGTAGTTAAGTGGGTAATAAATTAGTGGTTAAGTGGGTGGTTTGTATTTAAGATTGATTTTAGTTAAAGTTATGTGATCATATATAGAATAACTCCCTATTTTATGTGTGGTTAGTCATTTGTTCTCCGATTTATTAATAGGTATATATTGTAATGAGAAAGTGTCATACATTTAATCTATTATTATTCTCAACTGTTGGATTGATTGAAATTATGTTAATAAGAGTCAAAGAAGTGGTTAAGTGTTAGTTACCATTTAAGTGTCATTTCTAATTTATTGGAGTAAGTCGAGGGATCATGGGATGAACTCCCTATTTTTATGCGTAGTTAGTTATTTAGTTAGCCTATTTATTATGTACTTGTATTTTAATTTTTTTATATTGTAATGAAAAAATTAGAGTTATACATTTTATTTATTTTACTCAACTTGGTATCAAGAGCTAGAGTTTATGATCCGGGGTAGTGAGGCAAAAAAAAATTAAAAAGAAGAGAAGAGGTAGATTAGGTGGCGGGAGCAATAAGAAAAACAATTGTTTGTAAGTGATTATTTTTTGAGTTTTGGTGAATGTTCTGGGTGTTATGCTTTTCACGAAAAAATTTGAGTGTGAGTAACAAAATATGGTGTGTGAGAAAGAAAACAAATGTATTTGTGAGTGAAAATTATAGTTGTGATAAGTGATCGGTGTACAACACAGAAGTGTTGGTTATTATGTTTTGTGCTTTATGGGTTCACTTTTAGTTTATAAAGTTTGTTGGAGTGTTATGATGAAAAAGAGAGGGTATTGAGTAAGTTGAGGTGAAGAAGCTATCTTGAAATCTGTGAAAGTTGTGTTCAAGGCAAAGACGATTTGTTAAGTTATGATTATAGTTATGAAGTCAATTGTGTGTTCCTGAAAGAATACTCGTTCAGTTTTCTGTTCATGATAGTTTTGTGTGGTCAAATGAAGCGTGTTTTGGTTTGATGATTATGTGTTTTGTGTTTGGGTTTGCCTATAACAATTGTTCATCAAAACGGTAGTATTGTTTATGATACTGAAACGTTGAAAGCAGATTCACTATAAGTATTAATTTTTTTTATTTGAACTAATGTTAGTGAATAAAGTTATTTGTGCGTTTGAGTGTTATGCTATGTTACAAAAGAAGTAATTTATAGAAACAAATAGGATGTGTAACATAAAGTTTCATTGTATATTTTGAAGAAAATAATGTATGTCTTCTAAGTAGTTAGTAACTGTTGGTTATGTGTAGTTTAGTGTGTCATGGTTGTAAATCATTTTATTAAGAAATTAAGTTGTGTAACTTTGTATGAAAGGGGAGTGTTGAATTGATTCAAATTATGTTAGTTAGAGTCAAAGTAGCGATTAAGTTGGTATTTATTATTTTGGAGTCATTTTTAATTTGTTGAAGTCCTGAGATTAAGTGATGGACACCCTATATTTATGTTAGTTAGTTACTTAGTTCCCGTAGGTACTTGTATTCCATTTTTCTACATATCGTAATGAGAAAGTTAGTGTTATACGTTTTATTCTATTTCTCTCAACAAAAACAATCCCCTCCATTTTGTTATTTGCAGAATCCTCTACCTTTCAAATCCGCTTTCTTTTCCTTTAATTTTCTCTATCTAAACACATTGTTACATTTTTTAATTGAAAATGAATCTCACAATATAATTAACTTAAATATCCTACACAATCACAAAAAATTTAAGTCATTGAGTTTACAATTGCAGATTCCTTAGCAAGGCTGCTCTTTATGAAAGTTTACCTGGAAATCCCCAAGCCGATTTAGAGAAAAGAAGACTTTATACAATCAAGGAAGTGGAGGAAGCCAAGATCTTTCTGAGTTCTGCTTTACTGTCGTTGACATTCTTGACGTATGGCATAGTAAGCTCTATAACCGGTACTTTATTTGTGGAGCAAGCAAATAATATGGATAGGCATGTCCGCTCATTTAATCTGCCAGTCCAACTTTTCATGCTATGCTCAACATTGACTGAAAGCTATGTATTCACTATCTGCGGCGGTCGTATGTTTACTAAGCCAAAGAAAAGATTTAACGGTGGAATGCGGATAAGCTTAGGAATGCTTGCCTCAGTCTTTTGCTTCATTGCAGCCTACAATATAGAGGTAAGGAGGTTGAAAGTCTTAAAACATGGCGTCACACTATCAGCATTTTGGTTCATCCCTCAGCTCATTTTAACGGGGATCATGAATGGATTGGCTAAAAATGGCATATCAAATTTTCTTGCTAATGATATGCCTTATTCTATAAGAATATCGTATGCGAAGCTTTTAGCTGAAGCTTTGATAAGTGGGGGAAAGCTACTGAGCATTGCATTGTTTCTTGGTGTGAACTATGCAACCAAACTTGGTGACCACCCTAGTTGTTTTGGTGACCGAATCAATGACAGTCGTGTTGACAAATTTTATCTAATTATGATGGTATTCGCGTTTATAAGCTTTATTCTTTTTGTCGTGACTGTATGTGTCGTGCGCCTTCTCAAGTCATCTGCTGATATTCCAGAATCTCAAGATGTCCAAGAAATGGAATTAGAAGATTATTAAGGACGACAATTGCAAGATTTGTCAAGATTAATATAGAATATTTTGTCTTATCGTAATTTATTTTTAATTTATTTTTGACAATGTCTTCTCCTACTTTGCTTCACTTTACATGTTTTTCTTGAGTTAAGAGACTCTTTGACACCATTATCTTTTATGTGTTAAGTTTGTCATATTTTATTCCTCTATAAATCCTTGTTAAGTTTGTCTTGATTTAGGTTAGTATTGAACAATATTTTGGAATGACGGTTTCTTTTGTTTTTCGAATTTGAATTATACATGCTCCCTATTTCTGATTTAACATCATTCTCTATAATGAGTTATTGTTTCTTTTATTTGTATTATTTTATTTTTGGGCATTACATGACCAATTTATTTTAATCTTGTTCATATGTGGCTTTTTTGTTGGTTTGACTTAGTCAATGGTTGAGAAGGATGTTTTAGGTAAAAAGGGTTATTGTGGGATAGCTAATTCTCACTCCTCATTTCCTTTCATACGTCGTATAGGCATTTTGTTCATCAAAATGTTTCTGATCTTTCTTTGCTTCAACAAACTTTATTCTTTCATGGCCAGAATTTATGGTATCCCCTCCATCCGATGATGCTTTGCCGGGGTTTCCTAATGCTACGAGACATGCCTTGCCGTCGGCCTGATCTGCCAGAACCATAGTGGTCGTCGTCCCGTAGGATATAAACTAGTGCAAGCAGTTGAGTTGTTGTCGAAAATGAAAGGTTCTTGGTAAGATGTACTGGAAAAAAAGTTTATAGCAGGTGGTTTAAATCCCCTTTTTTTCGAGATCTGGTTTGGTTTATTCTGGTTTTGGACATGTAGGTGAAGTTCCTTTTTCCGGTAATGTGGTTGTTGGTAGCAGAGATGAATTTGGTGTTGGAGACTCTGTAGTTGGTGTTGAACCGCACAGGTTGCAACAGCGGAGTCGGTGATGACCACCAGGTCACGGTTGTCATTTTAAATTTTGAGGTAAGTTTTTTCTTAGTAAATGATGAAGAAATCCGATTTTGTTCTTCTGTCCTGTACCAACCTTACGGCTCAAATACCATGATAAATTTAAGAATGCGGAATTAGGGTTATGAATACTGTTTTTTTTAGGAAAATTTGATTTTAAAGGTTCGAACATTGCCCGATTTGCTTCTAAAGGTTCGAACTTCTGTTTATCTTATAAAGGTTCGAATTTGGGGGTCATCCACTTTTAAAGGTTCGGATGACCTGTAACGGATGAAAAGGTCATCTTCATCTTCATCGTCTTCTTCTTTAGTTCTTCTTCTTCATCATCTTCATTTCCTTCCATCATCTTCATCAAAAAAAAAAAAAAAAAACCCAAAATTTTTTCCTGGGTTAAAGTTGTTACAGTAAGATGTTTTGGAGTTGTGAAGGTGACTTTATGGCTTCATCATCATCTTCAAGTATGGGTTCCTCCGAATGTTGAGGTTAATTCACTTTAGATCCCTAGCATCATCAAATAAACATCACATCAAGCCCCAACATCTTCAAGTATGGCTTCCTCTGAATGTTGAGGTTTTGTTCAGTGTAATCTTATGATTTTCATTTTTACTGAGTATTGCTAGTTTGATTTTGTTCAATGTAATGATATCATTTTCATTTTTAGTGTAATCGATTCTTATTTAAATTGGTACCCTTATGGCTTCATCATCATCTTCAAGTATGGCTTCCTCCGAATGTTCACCGATCGTATGGAAAAAATCCAATTTAAAGCCCCAACCATTGTTTTTCTGGGTTAATTCACTTTATACATTGATGTTGAGGTTAATTCAAATAAACATGAAAGGTCTTAAATGATAATTCAAAAACCTAATTTTTGGAAATTAGGGATTTTTAAAAAGAAGTGATTTTAATTAATGGAAGAAGTCATGAGTAGAATTGGAGTAGAATTGATTAAAATTGGAGTTGAATTGGGGATTTTTGTAGTGAGGTTGAAGAAGCCATTGATGTAGAGGTTGAAGAAGCCATTAATGGAGGTGTTTAACGAAGAAGCTGTTGAGGAAAAAGAAGGTATCCTGATATTCTAGGTTACCAAAACCGGGTGAACCTTTAAAAGTGAATGACCCACAAAGTTCGAACCTTTATAAGATAAACGAAAGTTCGAACCTTTAGAAGCAAATCAGGCAAAGTTCGAACCTTTAAAATCAAATTTTCCTTTTTATTAACCTTAAAGTGAATACATAGACTGCATATATACAAAGTCATATATCCTAAATAAGGTAGAAGACTAATCTATCTTTACATATAAAACGTTTGCAAAGCATAAATACTACTGATCGGGCGCCCGATGAACAGTGAAAATACTATTTACGATTTTCTTTTTTCATGTGACTAACTTGCCTTTGCTTTCCCACTTTTCTCTTCCTCTCATCACTCTACTTTCCCACTTCCCTTCCTTCTAATTCTTAGTGTTCTTTGTTTTTGGGATGAAATTTGATGAAAATCAGCCTTTTAATTAATTTTCGAATGAAAATTTGTTTTTGAGGTTATTTGAATGATAGATGCTCCTTAAGTCCTGGCGGTGGAAGCCATGAAAGTGGTGGTGCGCATCAAAATGTAAGATCTTGATTTCGAATGAAAATTAGGACCTTTTTAGGTTTTTTTATTTTCATTTTGTTTTTGAAAAAATTGGTTAGTTTTGAGAATATGGTGAATTGGGTTTCGTTTCCTTACTATTTAGCTTGCCATTCTCATTTTCACTCTAACAGGTGGTCGACTGACTCGGTCTTGACTCATTATATTGTTGAATTCGGGCGACTCAAGGAATTTAACAGGCAGATTAAACGATGTGAGTTTAGATGAAAGCTATTTCGTTTTCTCAATTTGATTTGTTATAATTAGGGTTTCATTATTTGATGAACATTCACTGTTTTTTTTTCATCCGCTTGTTAGATTCATTTTCGTTTCTCAATTAGATTTCGTTTTGTATTTCAATTGAGAACTAAGCGTGCATTTTGGCTGGAGGTGAGGATCGGGTTGTTTATGTTTAGTAGGTTCTTGTATTTGCTTTAAGAGATTCAATTTCCTTTCCCTAATTTTATTTTGTATTTTCTGTATTTCTTTTTCCTCTTTGGTCTGTTAGAAACTTTTCATAATTTTATAAATCGGTGCTTTACGAACGCTTTTCATCTTCAATTTTTTATAGTTTTTGCTTTCTTGTGTTTTTTCCTCTTTAACTTCAAATTTATTTCTTCAGCAACAAGCATAAAGAGGACATGGACAAGCGGATGCAGATGCGGATGTGGATGATCCTGCTTTGTTGAGATCATTTGACAAAGAGACTGTCCAAAAGAAAGCAATGTGGCCAAGATAAGAGTCGTTGTGGGTATTATTTGAAGTATATCTTTTAATCTTACTTCTTCCATCTATGAGTTCTCATGCTGTCATTGGCAATCATTCTTTGAGCTTGTTTGTTTTTTGGAGGCTGATGACAATTGTTATTCATATGACTAGATGTTAGCATGTTTCTTCAATGGAAAATGGATTTAGAGGTTGAGCGATTCAATTTTTTCTTTTGAATGTGGTAAAGTTATTGTTTCAAAGCATTATTTCTAGCTTTGGAATTACGTAAACATTTTAAAAATATATTTTTAATGGGAGTTATGTGATGATTTTTTTATTTTGTGAATATACTGCCCATTATAAATGTTTGTGAAGAAACAAATATTAGATAATTCACTTGATTGATTTATGAAGTTTAAGGATACTATATTTTGGTGTTCAAAAGCATCGAATGGGAGTAGGACATTCATATGAAGTTTAAACAATTAAAAAATAGATTTGGTTGATTTATAAAAATTAAGGATACTATTTTTCTTGTTTTTGAAGACAATTTAATAGGAATAGGATAGTTCGTATTAAGTATACACAATACGAGAGGTTTATTTGTTTGGTTTAGGCTCTGCTTGGGAGGTTCATATGAAGTGTAAATGATCAAAAGATAGATTTGCTTGATTTATGACTATTAAGGATACGATTTTTTGGATTAGAAAACAATTGAATCAGAATAGGATAGTTCGTATGAAGTTTAAACGCTACGAAGATTTATTTGTTTGAGCTAGGATTATTGACACTTAGGTTTTTGGAACAATACTTATGGATGAGGTTAATAACGGGCTATATACTGTTGGTTCTTGTGATGGGTTGCCTAAGTTGAATTCATGATAAAAATATGTTCTATTATGTTCGGTTAAGCTATAAATGATCATATCCTTAGGAAATACATCTTTGCAATTTCCTTTTGGAATCATCAATTACAAGCAAGACAGTTGCTAAATTGCCTTCCAAGATAGGATATTAGCTTATTTTGAAGGTGATGGTTTCATGAGCTTCTTGCCTTTAAGTTATAATGCAATTCTTGTAAGCCTCATTGCCCACGATTGTTCATACGCATCTTTAATCATACACGCAAAAGGTTTTAACTGTTTATTTTTTGTGTAAGCACTTTGTTACCTTCTATTAATTTCAAGTTGCAAGAAGTACTATATTTTCTAATAGTTTTCCAAGGATAAGCAGATTATAAAACTTGATCTATATTTTCAAGTTGTAAACAATCTATATCTTCAATTTCTTTTTTATTAACTTGATCTCATACTGTTTAGGCTTTTGAATCTCATACTAACTCTGAAAGATTAGCTCTTTTAGGGCTTAGGTTTTTCTATTTGTGGCTCAATTTGTGATTTGTGGCTCTATCTACATCTTGGAAAATTGACTGCGTTTCTCTTTTTTTTGTTAGCTTTCTCGGCCTATTTCACTTGTCCCTTTATAGAAGGTTTTCATTACCTACTCAATCCCAACAATATTAATTCTTTAGTCTTACCCTCTTTTGTGCAAACTTAACCTCCCTATCTATCATATTTCAAGTGTTGATTATATTTTCTAAAATTTCAGTTAATGCTATGAACAGTAAAAGGTCATCCGTATAGAACTATTTAGGTGCTATTAAAATTAGACATGATGTAAGTAGAATATTTCCAAAAAATTATGAGTTGCACACATTGGATCATGTTCTACTATTGTTTATTAGACTTTGGATTAGTAAAAGTTGTTTTGAAGTATTTGGCTTAGATTAATTTATAATAATTCAAGTTAAATGAATTTGGATGGCTCCAAATACATCTAATATATACAGCTATAGATGAGGACCTGATGAGAACTTGGCGCTTTCCACGCTTCTCAACATTATACATAGTCTTATGAGCACCTTCAGAAAATTTTACCTATCTTCTTTTAATGTTGTGGAACACACCAAAGCAAATGATGCTCTTGCAAATCCAGAAATAGGTTGTCGTTACTATGATTTTTACTTGAATATCAATTTGTAGTTCCAGTTGCTTTAATTATAATTTGCATATTCTTACAATCACACAACACGTGTGATTTGCGTGCTATGTTGTCCTCTCTGCATTTTTAAGCATGTTAACCATGTGCTCACTAATTTGGGTCGAGGGAAACAAATTCCATGCTTTGTAAAAGTGCTACAGTGCCATTGTACTCGAGCAGAGGTTTTTAAACAAAAAGTAAACATATTTAGTGTTTCAGTGTAGGCAAGGACAACACAGTGTAGCTGAGCAGAATTCTGTAAGAAAAAGTAAATAGTGATTTGCTCACACTTTACTGTTTCAGCGTACAACACAATCTAATTTTATATATTCACCTTAAATGTTAGCTTTTCTGATTTTAAAGGCTTTTAGTTAAATTACTTTTCCCATTATGCTTCCTCTCATTAGACACACTACCCTCACCTTATATACATGTCATTAAAACTTCTTTCTCTTGCAAATTTTTGGTTCTGAACAGAAGCTTTCGTTCATCTCACAGCAACTCATTGAAGGTCAGTTCTCTAATTCCTCTATTCAGTTTGTTTTTTTCTTAGTTTTGTTTTGTCTTTTGTTTGTTCATTAATCCATCCATTTTATTTTCAAACCATTGACTATCAAATAATTTATATATCCTTCAAGTCTGATTTAGACTATAAAGGATGATTATAAATGCTATGCAACTCACTAACTGAATTTGTGTCATTATGTTTATGTAAATGCAACAAATGTAAGTAAAAGACTACATACAAAGTACAAACTAAAGGAATTTATGTAAATGTATCAATCTGATTGTACTATGGCACTGTCATTATTTATTTATTTCAAGCATTATGTTATGCTCTCACTATTAGTATAAACCTCCTTGCAACAATGTTAATGTTTTACATAGTTGATGGGATCACAGTAATCATTTAAGATTCTGTTGGATACAAAGTTGAAAGATGAAAGTTTTGAAAGTCTGACTGCAGTGTTAGGTTTTATAAACTTGATAATTTGAAGTTGTGCATGCTGATGTTTGATCAAATTGTACAATATACATTCGCATGGATGCCATGAAGTAAAACTTAATGCAATTGTAGCTACACCTTAAACTTTAAACTTTTGATTAATAACTTGTGTTGAACTAAAATAAATTTATATATTTTCATCTTAGCTCTTAGTTTCAATGCCCAAGATACTGCTGGAACTAAAAGTATCACAGCCTTAATGACACTATTGTACATCTACTTGGATGAGCATCTATTTGGATGAATAGTCAATGAGCTATATGCTCCTGAAGCTTATGTAAGTCACTACATCAATACACTGACTTGAAATAAACTATCTTTTCATTCATCTATCTTTATACAGCAGGACCACATAACTTTTTATGAAATATACCGTAAAAGCGCTCAGAAGTAAGCCCGTATACGTTGAACTTGGGCCTACTACAGCGCTAGCGAAGACTGGTGTTCTAAAATGGGTGTTAAAATCAATTTTTCTTAAACTAATTACTGCACACGAGCCAAAGAACAAAGGATTGCTGCTCCCAAACCTGTCCAGCAAGAAAAGCCTTAGCATCAGATGTAAATCAAGAACAATTTTTCACTTCCTCATCTGGAAAATGTGAGAGCTCACATGCGATATCCACTCCGACCTCATTGTCTGCTAATGCTTTACAGGAATCAACGCTATTTGAAGCCGAACTAAAAGTGCGACGCAATTTAGATTTCTTTCAAGTTGACTCTTCAACCAATCCAGAAGACTCCATTTTCTAATATCCTTCACAACTTGTTGAAAAACTTAATGTCTTTGGTCTTTTGAACTTTTAAATGAATGCTTGATGTTTGAACATTGCCTTTTGAAGACTGTAATTTGGAGACATATGTTACACTTTGCCTATTAGTATGGCTACTCCATCTACATTATGTAGTATGTTAACACAATTTGCTTATCGATGCATTGAATGTCTCTTTTGCATATTGATTAGTTTGACTTATTATTAATTTTTTTGCTTTTTTCGTGAAAATTGATTACCGAAAAATATTTTCACCCCGCTTAGTAGTGTAACTTGGGGGACCGCGTGCGTAGCACGCGGCCCCACAACTAGTTTATGTAAAAAGTGAACTAATAGATGTACTAAAAATAATTATATAATTTCCTACTATTCTGTGTACACATTTTGTAGAATTGGGTTGCTTTTTATCATACTTTGTTGTTGATCAATTACTTATATTTCAAGCTTAATAACAATTATATAAACCTCAATATATAGATCAGTGCCTAGAACATCAAAAGTCAAAAAGAAATTAGATATATATAAGCGTAACAGAAAATCAAAGGCATCCAATATAACTGAATTTAAGGGTAATCTTGGAAACTATCCTCCTCCCTAATATGTGTGCAAAAGGACACGGTAGCAATTAATTAGTAATGGAGGAAGTAATTTTTTTGTTCAATTTTTTTAGTTAGTTTACTTTGTACATTTGTAGATTTAATATCTTTTAGTTTACTATTCGATCGATCCTATTTTCGTGATTTCGACTTATACATCAAATATAATATAAATCGAGCTCCAAGGAATAAAGCTAATTACTACCACAATATGTGCTCAATTTTTAAGAAAAAAAGGATCATATATCTATGCTCCATTCATTGTAGTGGAAATTAAAACCGATAAGTCAAACAACTAAAATAAGTGAAATAGTTAACACTAATATAGCAATACTCATTTTACATATTAAAAAATGGCTCCAGATATGAATCCACCAAATTGTACATGTTTTACATGAAATATTTATACTTACATTCAATTTAAGCATTTGTATGACACGATAATTATATAGCTTAATAAACCTTCACTCTTTACAGTACTATTTGCTAAAAAAATAAATTCGATATATATATATATATATATATATGTGTGTGTGTGTGTGTGTGTGTGTGTGTGTGTGTGTGTATATATACATGTATATATATATATATATGTTATATATATATATATATATATATATATAATATATATATATATATATATATATCATATATATATTATATATACATATATATATATATATATACATATATATATATATATATACTATATATATATATAATATATATATATATATATATATATATATATATATATATATATATATATATATATATATATATATATATATATATATATATATATATATATATATATATATATATATGTTACAACAAAAAAGATTATTATTGGCAATAGTATAAGAGATGAAACATTGTCTACTAATCGTATTCAATTTAGTGCATTACTTGTTTCATAAAATTATCTCTTCTAACTTTCTTTTACATAAGAACTTTCATGAAACTATTAAAAGTATAGTTTTTTTAATCTAAATTAGTTAACTTGGGACGGGCGTGCGGAGCACACCTTGGAACAACTAGTTGATTAAAAAGTATATGTGTCGTTTGTCTATTGTTTTTGTATGATATTTGATTTTTTTTTTATATAAATATAATAAATCTACAAATATGTGTTACATGATTAGGGATTTTAAAAGATGGTGATGTGATGACTTAGAAAATAAGGTTTGATGTTTAGGTCAAATTGAGTATTGACAAAAATATTAAAATATACAAAATCATATCATAAACTTGAGACTTGCGAAACAAGGAAAAAGTCGACAAGAAATTAGTATAATGATCAAGCAAAGGAACATAGGATTGTAACCTGTAAGGCTTGAAATAGGAAAAGACCATAAATCACTATAAATAATCTCAAAAGGTCGAGTACTCACAAACTGATATTAATAAAAGGAAATATAACAAGTTTACCCAGAGAACAAGAATGACACACAAAAGATGGAGTTTTATTACATTTAATAGAATTACAGGATTGCAAGGAATTCAAAATTTCATTTCTCGGATGACCTAAACGAGAATGCCAAATGCTAGAAGATATATATAGAAAAAGCTGAAGATGTGGATCGCGGGATGGTGGCTTCATGCATCGATTGGAAAGGATAAAGATCACCAATAATATTTGATCTCATCATCTGATAATTATGCCCCCATGTCCAAGTTCTTCACAGAAAATCCCAGAGGATCAAACTCAACAGAAACAAAATTATCATGAGAAACTTTCTGAACATAAGTAAGATTATTAATAAGTTTTGGAGTATGTAAGACATTTTTTAGAGTAAGAGATTTTTTTAAAGAAAGGAAAGATACTTGTCAGTGATCGTAAACCGGAATCATATGGCCACTACCAGAAAATTGCTTTAGTTTGATGATGCTTTAAAGGAAAATAATTCAAGAGAGCACCTTGAGAGTGTGTCATATGAGATGTCGCATCGGTGTCCATGTAATATTGCGCATCCAGGGAAGATAATGAGAGTGTGTAGAGTTTGATCAATAGTCGTAGGAAAGTAGCCCGTAGAAGAAGAGGAACCGGTGCACAAACCATGAGTTGTTGTGGTGGTTGATGTGTCTGCTTGGCCACCACAGCGGGATTGCGGTGGCCACCATGGTGTTTGGAATTATTTCTAGACTTTGAGTTTTTCCAAAAATCTGAATTTGGGGATGTTGATTATCCATGAAAAAAAACAAGAAGAGATGAGAAAAGAGGAGAGGCATCCACTTGGGGTGGTGGCTGGCGGCCGGAAAAGGTGGCGGAAAAGAGGTGGGTTTTCGAGGATCCAAAACCTAGGCAAATAATACCATGTGAGAATTGATTGTCTTGTCATTTCAATTCATGATTTGAGAATAAACACAAAATGTGTTAGAATTCACCCAAGAAAACTAAGTAAAATCACCACAAGACTAAAGGTAAAGAAATGCAACAATAAACTAGAAAGCACCCATAGAAAGAAAAGAATTGTATTGATTAGTTTTAGATTACATACACTAATCAATTCTAACAAATGGAGATGAAAAACTATAGAGATTACAAGATTAATTGAAAATCCCCAATTACCTCAAGAACCCTAATTAATGGTTCTCCCTCTATCTAATTCAATCTCACTTGTGTTTTTTCTCCCTCTTGATTACAATGTAAAAGACTTCAATCTTGTTGCTAAAATGATGTATACAAGGAGTATTTATAGGCTAGGAACCAAGGGAACAATAAAGCCAAGTCCCATTCAAAACCGCAAACAAAAACAGAAACTATGCACGTGCCTACTGCTGTTTGCTCGACTGGCAACTTTGGTCGAGCACAATGGCTCGACTGGGTCGAGCGGGGGGGGGGGCAGCACATTCTGATGTGGTCGAGCCACATTGCTCCACTGGGTCGAGCTACCTCCAGGTCGAGCCAATACTTCTCAAACGGCCAGTGAACATTCTGACTTGTACCAAACACAAATACCTTGCTTGCCCATTTATCCAAGCATATAATAATCCACACAACATCAACTAATCACATGTGAGATTATGAGTCACATAATCCTAACAAATCTCCACCTTGACGAAATAATCTCAATTCCGTCAAACAAAATATCAATCAATCATCTCCAAAACAATTCATCATAAAGATGAACTCCACCTCAAAGAGGTGCCCCTCCCTCAAAGGGAGTAAACTCATGACACATGAAACTAAGCAAATGAGTTTGAGCCAAGCTCAAACACAATCTCGATCAAAGACCACCAAAACTCCAACCATAAGCCCATTGGAACCATAGGACCAAGCACTCTACCCAAGACAACCGAGCCCCAAGCTACAAAGTCTTGAAAATGCCACAACCTCCTATCAATGCGCACCATCTCATGACACCCCATAAGACCACATTCCACCAATGCTCGCTTACTCACCAAGTTGACACATCTTTGATTTAACACATTGCTACCCATCATTGTCATGTCATCGACCATCATATTACCACACAAATATGACACCCATTCCTTCAAGGTACACAAAGGAATGTCTCCACCTAACCTAGGTGCACACACATCATCAACATCATCCTCCTTAGCTAGAGCTACACCACTATCGACCTCCACCTTCTTCTTGACGCTAGAAGAACCATAAGCCCGGAGATTAGCACACTCTACAAAGGAAACCAAACCCATGAATGTTGACGTGCAAGGATCCCACAAGTACCTCTCGATCCTCCCCGAGTTTCCCAAGAAGATACTCTTCTTGACTCGTAACTCAAAATCGTTTCCCATACAAGCATAAGCCATGTCACCAAAGAACGATACTCCGGAGTAATTTTGAAGCGCCAACTTCACCACTTTGGCATCCAACATCCCGCTTAATTCCACTTGTAACCACAACGAATAATGAGCCAAACCATGTAGAGCCATACCCATTCTTACCATCCATCCACATCTCATCCATCTACCTAATCCCCTTTGCTTCCCGGTTTCTTTCTTTAACACAATCTCCCAATCCTTGAATCCCCCAAAGATATCATCATGCCCCAAGAAATAAACCAACACTTTCTTCAAAGTAAGCAAACACCGGTAGATATCATGTGATGGAACCAAGAAAAGACTCCACATCACCTAGGGACTATAACCGAGAGAACACGTTCTATTTACACCCATCTTGAAGCTAACCCATCTTTGCTTGTAAAGAACACCAAGCTCACAAGATCCAATAGAACCCAACCATCTCTCACTAACTAGACCAATCTTGGATAGATCCTCCAAGTCTCTCTCAATCATATGCCTATGTCCCAAATGCCACAAAGAGATATGATGCTCGTTGGACAACAAAGAACCCTTTGCCCTTGCCAACCCATCATCCATCGACTTAACTAGCTCATAAAGTGACCCTCTCTTCTTGCCCTTCATCACTACTCGAGACCCCTTATTGATCACCAATCCATCCTTATCAAGAATGCATCTACTACCATCACTAACCAAGGCACCTAGTGATATCAAGTTCTTTCTCATATCCGGAACATGATGAACATTTAACAAAGTATAAATCATGCCATCAAACATCCTTACCCTCACCGACCCTACACCCACAACATTGCAAGCCGCATTGTTGCCCATGTGTACCGTTCCACCTTGAACACTAACGTATGTGGAGAACAAATGTCTATGAGGTGTTATATGAAAAGAACTACCCGAATCAAGAATCCATCTATCACAAGATCTTTCACACTCAACAACAAGAACACAATCATCATAATAATCACTATCAACTATGGCCGCCGAATCCTCATAAGAACACTCACTTTCCTTATCTTTGTTCTTACCCATCAATGGGCAATCTCTCCTCACATGGCCCTTCTTTTGACACTTAAAGCATATGATCTCCTTACTCCAAGACTTGGAACTACCCTTCCTATTAGGTCTACCCTTTACTACAAGGCCCTCACCATCATGTGAGTATTTGTCACTCTTAGTTAATTGGTTCTCAATCAACTCCCTTTGTAGTAAAGCCCCTTTACATCCTCAAGAGTCAACACATCCTTCCCATACAATAATGTCTCCCTAAAATGCTAGTACTCCTTAGGTAGAGAGCACAACAATTTTATCACAAGGTCTTCATCATCAAGATCCACATCAAGATTAGCCAAATCCATCACAATTGACTCAAATTCATCTATATGAGTTTTAAGAGAACTACCTTCCTCAAGATGAAGATCATGAAGCTTACTCCTTAATAGCAAGCGATTTGCCACCGACTTTGTCATGTACAATGACTCTAGCTTCAACCAAAGACCCGCCGTTGTCTCCTCCTTTGCAACCTCTCTAAGTACACTATTAGCAAGAGACAAATGTATCAAGGAAAGTGTCTTCAAATCCATCTCTTCAAACTCTTCCATGGACATTCTTGGGGGTTTCTTGGACTTCCCCAACAAAGCTTTCTCCAACCCATTTTGCACAAGAATTGCTCTCATCTTGAGTTTCCATAACCCAAAATTCACATTTCTGTCAAACTTCTCTATCTCAAATCTTGTCACAACCATGGCTACCTTTCACCACTTCAAGATTCTACCAAGAACTTCTTAATTCAATGAATTCTAAGCCTCCTAATACACAACACAAGCTCTGATACCAATTTGTTAGAATTCACCGAAGAAAACTAAGTAAAATCACCACAAGACTAAAGGTAAAGAAATGCAACAATAAACTAGAAAGCACCCATAGAAAGAAAAGAATTGTAATAATCAGTTTTAGATTACACACACTAATCAATTCTAACAAATGGAGATGAAAAACTATAGAGATTACAAGAGTAATTGAAAATCCCCAATTACCTCAAGAACCCTAATTAATGGTTCGCCCTCTATCTAATTCAATCTCACTTGTGTTTTTCTCCCTCTTGATTACAATGTAAAAGACTTCAATCTTGTTGCTAAAATGATGTATACAAGGAGTATTTATAGGCTAGGAACCAAGGGAACAATAAAGCCAAGTCCCATTCAAAACCGAAAAAAAAGTAAACTATGCGCTGTTCCATGGTAATCACAACTCTACATTCTGATGTGGTCGAGCCACATTGCTCGACTGGGTCGAGCTACCTCCAGGTCGAGCCAATACTTCTCAAACGGCCAGTGAACATTCTGACTTGTACCAAACACAAATACCTTGCTTGCCCTAATCACATGTGAGATTATGAGTCACATAATCCTAACAAAATGTAATCTAGAGTTTTAGGAAACTAATTAACAAGATATGAAGATTTATACGATATGCAAAATATTCTATTCTATTAAATCATAGTTCTTTTCTTCCATGTCTTCACCTCAAATAAACAAGATAAATTTTGTGATTCTTTTTTTATTTTGTAATTATCAAAAAAATGAAAAGATAAGAGACCAATTGCAAATAAATATTTACATCTCTATCAAAAGATGTAAATTAAATAAACATAAATACATTATTCAAATGCTTAACAAGTTTTGACATAATAATTACACATTACATTAAACAAAGTTCAAATAACTCTCACAAAGAAAATACTAGTTTAAACATAGCAAACCATTGAAAATAGTACATATTTTGAGTAGTGAATTATATTTTGAGAGCATCAAGCACCTGCTTGCCTAGAGGATAAGTCTCAAAGAACAATTTAATATAAGTTCGGATAAGAATCTTGTTGTACAACTGGGGTTGATTAGGACTTATGAGTTCATCAATAGGTTCAACTTCACCTTCAAAGTCAGGAACACAAAATGAAGCCACTGAGACCCTCTCAGTCTTTGAATTAGGCATCACCCTGTGTACTACACTCTTGAAAATGCCATTACTCATTAACTGCAATTCAAGGTCATACATCATTATTAATAAAGTCTTAATCATAGTGCAAAAACAAGGCCGCGACGTATCGAAAAGGCCGCGTTGGAAAGGTTTTTAGAGAAACCGTTCCGATGTATCCCACGTTGGAAAGGTGTAAAATAACCGCGTTTTAGGCCTGTTCAAGGGAAATCTCATTTTTTTTAACCGATATTTGGCGATACGACAACCCGTTACCGTATTATCGTTCCTTTACCGCAATCGCGACCGTGCCCGCGTTTTTGCACTATGGTCTTAATCTCAAAATATTAGGACAAATAATTTAAATCTAATTTACATTTTATAATCTCAATATCAAAGTTCCTTTACACTACGTTTAGATAACAATTTTCAAGAGAAAAGAAAGAAAAGGAAGGGAAATGGTGGAAATGGAAAGGAATGGAAGAGAAGTAAAAGGAAAGTGATTCTTGTTTGTTTTAGAGAAAAGAAAAGATAAAAAGAAGGAGATAAGAGTTTTTCCTTCAAAATACTTTAATAAAAATCATTCATTTAATCCCTCAAAATCAGCTCTCCTCCACGCCATTTTCTCTTATTTTATTATCTAAATAACGAAATTTTCATCCTTTCAAATCTCTACTTTTTTTCCTTCATTTTCTTCTATCTAATGTAAATATTAATTGCTTATTTGCTTACATCTAAGTTGTGAAATAAAGATTTAATCATTTGTAAATGTTTAGGTGGAAAAACATATATGATGAAATGACTCTTGTCAACATTGGATCTCTTTTGGTAGAAGTATATAAGATAAGATTGAAAAACAATTAACTAATGTAAATAATTGTTGATAATATAATTCAATCACATCATATAACTATTAGTAAAATTCAATCATACTTATTCATTTCCAAAAGTATATAACTACATTGGTTAACCGACTTTTTGTGTTATTGTCTATAGTATTTAATATGTGGTGATATCATTAAGTTTTGATTAGTGATATTATTTTATTATATAGGAAAATTAAATTGCGTACATTTGATTTTTTAATATAAAATATAATTTCTTGTAAGTGTTTAGGCGGAAAATAGTTAAATAATGCGATAACACTTGTCATTATTGATTTCCCTTTAAGTATACACTCTTTAAGTATACACTCTTTTGAGTTGTTCTTCATATTCAAATTTATTTTTTTAGATTCTAACGAAAACTTTAAAAGTTAAATAATTTTAATTATGAGTTTTTAAAAATTCTAGAATTTTTAATATTTAATGTAATGTGCATAATTTGTGAAGTTAACAAAATTTAAACTAATACATAAATATTATTATATTTTATTATATTTTTAGATAATTTAAACTAATACAGAAATATTATTATATTTTATTATATTTTTAGATAAGTAACATCATCCAACTATTAGTAATAATTTTATCACAATTCTTCACATCAAACAAGATATGAGTATTATAATACTATAAAAACAAGGATGGGCCACATCACGTCGGTCGCGCCGTAAAGGTTTTTTAAAAAGATCGAACCGAAATTTGCAGCGTTGTTAAGGTGTAATTTTCCGCGTTGTAAAGGTGTAAAAAACACATTTTAAGCCGTTTCAAGGGATATCTTTTGATTTTGACCGATATTTAGGCGTTACGATAACTGCAATCGCGACCGTTACCGCATTTTTACTCTGGCATCATATTAAGACTTAACCTCGCTTAGCCTCAAAGGTGGATCCAACAGGATCCCGCGCCCGCACTTGAGGGCACTGAAATTTTGTACTAAACTTGTTTGTAGCATTTCAACCTAAGACCTTTTGTATTGAAGCTTTGTGAGACACTTATGACGAGTTGAGCTACACACTTTCTATGTAATTTTTGTCCCTTACTATTCTTATTAATTCATAATTTGAGAAAGGAAAAATTGTCCAGAATAATCTCACCTATTGTCCATCTCCTGTGAATTATCCCTACTATTGATTTTTTATAAATAATTCAAGATTTGTATATTATTTGCTAACAATACCGTTTTTTATATTTTAACCGGCTAATATAAGTTCGTACCACCAAAGAGCAGTACAGTAAGACAAACGAAGAAGCATAAGCGGGAAGAAGAAGTGAGTGCAACGGCTAGTATGTACTTACAATAGTTGGTTAAAATGTGAAAAGGGTGCTGTCAGCAAATGATATAAAAAGGTTGGATTATTTAGAATTAATCAATAATATGGATTATTCACAACTGATTGGTAGGATTATTCTAGACATTTTTCCTTTGGAAAATTAATGTCCTGATATAAAAACTCGTCGAAATAGATTATAGAATATTATTTTTAGGGTTGTTTCCAAAACATTAATTTTTAACATAAATATCTATGATTTTATAAAATTATTGATTGAATTTTTTTGTCATATCGTGTTATCACTAAGTTTGAGTCTTGGATGCGTCATTGTAATAGTCTTTAGGTTGTGTTTGAGAACTAGCATTTCATTTCAAATTAATTTTCAATTATGAAATCATGAATGTAGAATTTGAGAATGACAAAGGGAAGGTCATTCTTAAATCATCATCTTTAAACCATTTTGATAACAATTATGGATTTGACTCAATTTTAAATTTGAAATTATAGTATTTGCCAAACACTAATTATGAGTCAAATCTATATTTTCAAATGAAATTCTCATTCCCAAACATAGTATTATAGAATAAAGGAATCCCAGATTCCATTGAAAAAAAATGAATAGAGAATGAAAGTTACCTCAGCAAAGTCACCAGCATTAATAAAAAGAGCTCCAGGAATATTAGGGACTTTGTACCACTTATCATCTTTGAGGATATGTAAGGCTTCATCAGGCACATCATTGTCTTGTAAGAGTATGGTAATGGTTGATCCATCTGAATGTGGATGAACTCCATAAACACGATCTGGGCATGGACAACGTGGGTATATTCCGAATCTTATTCCAATAACACCTCGCTCTTCATTATGTTGATTTAAGAAGCTATCTTCTTCTATTTTCAAAGAGTGTGCCATGGCTTTAAGGATCACCTTTAACACCCTTTTCATTCCCAATGAATATTCACCTAAAATCTCTCTGAAAGTTCACATTGCAATTATATTACATCAAGGTATTAACTGCTCGTTTGTTTAAAAGTACTAATTAGTGGTGATGTGAATGATTTATAGTGTAAATTTTCATGGTATGTCATTCTCATGTAATGAACGTTTTAATCATAAAAAAATCACTATATTTCATTACACTTTAATACCACATGTTCAAATGGTAATGCATTGGAATGAATTCTTTGAAGAGAATAAGATTGTTGAAGGACAATATGCATGTCTATTAAATTTGTCAAGAGATATTCCTATCAAATTTAGAGTAAATTTCCATTAACAGCTATTTCTACCATGCATTTAGTACCAATTATTAAACGGGCCCTATATATTATTCACTTTTAATATGATAATTACTTGGTAAGCTGGGTGAAGGGGTGGATTGAATGAAAATCGAACGCAACACTTTGCTTGAAAAAGTGGTACTTGCTCCAATTATGACTAGACTCAATTAGCACAATGTATTCTTTCTTTCGCTATAATTTCTATATTTGAGTTTTTTCGTAATTCCATATGTTATACATAACTAAAATTTATAAAATGTTAACATCATGAAATTTACAATTAGACGATTCAAATATACTCAAATTCTCCAGAGTTTGAGATTAGTAGAGATTCTCTAGATTAAATAAGCCTAAGATCTACTCTTAACATTAGTTTGAAATGATTAAGTCTTGCATGGCTAATACCGGTTAGTGGAATATTCATAAACATTAGAATTTAAAAAATGAGTCTATTAAGCAATTCATCAAATAAGGAGAAAAAGAGTAGTCTATATACAAATCTAAAGGAGATAATTCACGACTAAAATTAGTTGTAAGTAGTAAGAGTTACTCTGTTTTTAAGTTTATAATTAAAGTGGCATAGCCTCTTCTCTGTTTCTCTGTTTTGGGACAACTCAAATATAGATAATAATGGGATGTACCTGAAATTGTGGGGACTTTCAGGCCATAGTTTAATTTGACGAAAATCTTGGGGATAAAGTTTAAGAAAGAGACGATCATTCCAGTTGAGAGATTTGGTATCACCAGAAATAAGTGAGGAATTTGCATATCCATTGAAGTAATCATCTTCAGTTATTGAACACTTCAACTTTTCCTCTAATGGAAGTGCAAAAAACTGTTTCGAAACGTTCAACAACTCGTCTAGGAATGAACTTGTCATCCCATGGTTTATGACCTGATAATATGTAGTACATATTAGAAAACACTTATCAATAAGAAGATTTCAAAGATAAAGAAAATGAAAATGGAACGTGTTAGGTACTGACAATTCATCACATAATTACCTCGTTGGTGCAGTGCACTCTTGTGGACTTACCTATGTGGAACTCGTGGGTTTGGGCTCATTAATTCATGATTAATGAGTGTTGACTTGCATATACTCTCGATGAGAATTAAACTAAAAACTTAAATTGATAGTTAAGGCTCCAGCATATGTCATATATTATCTGGGGAACTGCTGAGCATTTTTGACATGTTCGACCGAACATGGGGGATGGGGCCATAATATTATATTACGTAATACACATTAAGTGTTTAAGGATATATTAATGTTAGAAAAATATCATAAATTTTTGAACTTGCATAGAATCTTCAAAGAATTCGTATACGCCTCTGTATTTTATAACACACCCTCTCACATGAGAGCCATTTGGGTTATAAGTGTGGATTTAGGACCTCCTCATATCTGACGCTAAATATTCCACTTTTACATGAGGGGTGGTTGAAATTTAAACTCGTGACTTTTGATCACGCTAACTTCTGATACTATGTCAAAAACCAACTAAACCTAAAGCTTAAGTTTATGGTTGCTGATGCCCCGTGATATGTTAGATACTCTAACAATGAGGTTCATTCTTTTCCAAATCAAACAAGCATCATATGCAGATCCACAAATCACTATATTAGTGATGTGAGATCTTCCTTGCATCTAAAGTATTTAAACAAGAAGATGATTAAATTAAGAGTTAATTTTGAGTTACATGATTTAAATTTAGAGCTTTTGCGAATTACAACCTTGATTTTTTTTTTTTTGCGAATTATAGTCTCGAAAGTATTAAACTGTGCGCCATTCAAACCAAGTGACCATTGACCAACCCTTATAACCTTTGATCAGCCTAAATGACTTTTGACCATTATAAATAACATTTGACTTTTGTTGACCACCCACCTTTGACTTTCCTAATTACCAATTTTACCTTTGTTTTTTAGCATTTTAACGTCGCTTTTACACATCATAATGATATTTTTTAAATAAAGATGTCGCGATTATCTTTATGGGATAACTCTTTCGGAAATCCTATTCGCCTATTTTCCGACACGTAAATCGAAAAAGATACTTAATATCATGTTTACGGATCGTAACGATGATTTTTCAAAAAACGGAGGTTACAATTAAGTATTAACCTTATGGGGTAACTCTTTCGGAAACCTAGTCGAAACAAACAGTTATTCGCCTACTTTCCTACACGTGAACCACCGAAAAAAAATATTTAATGTCGTTTTTAATCATCATAAAGATATTTTATCAAAAAAAGATTTTGCGATTGTCCTTATGGTATAACTCTCAACAATTCGATCGAAACAAGTACTTATTCGCTTATTTTCCGACACGTACACCGAATCGTGTACACTTGATACTTTTGAGCATAATGGAGCTTGGAGAGTTCATTCTGAAATGATGAGGATGACAAAGAATGAGAGGAAAGAACAGAAAAATCAATTAACAAAGTGTCATTCCACAAATTGGAAGGAGCATCAATGGCTGGAGATATTTTATCATTTTTAAGGAGAAATCTTTCTGGAATATCCTCCATTTTTTGGGCAATCTCCTGCACTAGTTTTGGTGCTATCTCTTCTTTTCTTGATTCACCCAATACATCACTAACTTTGCATGGGCAATAATTTTTCTCCATTTTTGTATCCTTAGCTTGTGTAATTAATGTGTTGAGTATTCAATCTAGCTTAGCATCATCACCAATTTATACACAAAATTAATATTTCTCGGTGGGTTTAGTTTTTTTTTTTTTAATTAAAAAAATTATTTTTAAAAAAGAGCGCAATAATTACTTGAAACTTGAGGTGAACATTATTCATTAAAATAATGTATAAATTAAATGGCGAGTACCTACACATTATCCAGCGCACCGCAATTTAGAAAATGTATGAATAACTCTTATTCAAGAATGATACATTTGTATTTTGCACCAAAACCAACGAGGGATGGGGACCATTTAAAAGTGAGTGGAAAACTGTCTTTTTATTGATATTTATTTGTTGTTGTATTATTATAGTAAGGGTAAAAGAGTAGAAAAAGAATGACAAAAATAGAAATAGGACATTTTCAGTGAATTGGCCCAATGAAAAAATGTCACATTCTCTGTGAATAGGAGAGAATCATCATACAATCTAATAAAAAGAATGTAAAATTCCACATGGCATTCTCATAGTGAATTGCCATATGAAATAATTCTTACCTAAGTTAACATCTACTTTCCTTAATATATGAGTAATATATCATAAGTAGATATTTATTTTAATTTAAATTTTCTTAGAATATTATATTTTTAAAAGCTACATAAGATTTCCAATTAAAGCTTCTTAGAATATGTATTTATTATGTTGAAAATTTTCTAATTAAAAAAGTTTCTTCATTAAAATTTTAATTTCTAAAATATTTCATCAAGAAATAAAAGATCATACAATGTAATAAAAATATGTAAAATTCCACATAGCATTCTCATAGTGAATTGTCATATGAAATAATTCTTAACTAAGTTAACATCTATTTATTCCTTAATATATGAGTAATATATCACAAGTAGATATTTATTTTGATTTAAATTTTCTTGGAATATTATGTTTTAAAGCTACATAAGATTTCTGATTAAAGCTTATATATTTATTTTTTATGTTGAAAATTTGTTAACTAATAAAGTTTCTACATTAAAATTTTAATTTCTAAAATATTTCATGATAATAAAAATTATTTTGATAATGACAAAGAATTCTTATAATAACGTTGTTGGAAAATTACTCAGATTTACCTTAACAAATAAGAGATTATTTCATTTAAAGCACTACATATTCTATAATTCTTATCAATTTTATAAGGAATATTATAAAATTATGTTAATAATATATAATTGCATCTCTATTTAAAATTTGTATTTATATATGTACTATTACACTAATAATATCGTGCATGCACAAGTTTCTATACTAGTATATATCTATTTGCAAGGCCTTGTCTATTTGGCGGAATAATTGAGTGGGCAAATTCCTATTTGTCCTCGAATGATTGAGTGGGCAAATTCCTATTTGTCCTCTTATGGAGGAGATATGAATATAATTTAGCCGTTATTTTTCTTCTGCAGAATCTAATTTGTGAAGAATATGTGGTTAATGACCAGAAGTAGGACTATGACTATTGCTAAATAAAAGTTGGATAATGTAAACATAAAGCATTAATTGAAGTTAAGAGCCATGCGTTGAAGTCCAAATTCTTTAGACATAATCCTAAAAGCAAATGGATTGAGAGCATTTAATGTATGACTTAGATAAGAGATGGCAATGAGTTGGATTCGTCTCACATTATCAATCATTCGATTTTTCTCTAGACGTACTTAAATTATTATTTTTGGTTCACCTTCATTCAGAGTCACATTATGCATATTCAAACTTTACTCTGAATCGAATACTCGCACATCCAACATAGTTTGTATTATTATCAAGCATTATTCTTATTGACAATATACTAATGATTTAAAAGCATCAAAAATTAATAGAATAGTCTTTTAAATACAGCTTCACAAATGATATGTTTTTCAAATTCAACTTAAAGAAGAAAGATAGTCCTACAATTGCAATTTAACAAAATAGTCTATAACTACAACTTAAGAAAGAGAAGACTCTAAAGTTAAATTAACCAACACAAAAAGTACTATCAAAAGCAACGGTTGAGATTGACACTGCAAATATGTCTCTAACAATCTTAAAATTAGAGTAGAAAACTTGTTTGATTCTGCATTTTACCATGTCAAACAAGAATCAAACAAGTTTCCTACTCTTTCTAAAACGAGTACGAGGCAGGGTAGTTCAAGTCCATTTATATCCATACCCTGACTTATTTTTAAAAGCTCCTCTAATGGTATTTATATCCTCACAGTGTGGCCTGTTAGGCAATGTCATTCCTAATCTTGTATGGGCTCTACGCAAACTGAAAAATTTAGGCCCACTTTGTGGAGAATCGATTCTGAACATAAAACAGGTGTTTAGTAAAATAACAAATACGAACCCTATATATTATAATTAGCATAAAATACGTAAACGTGTCATATAATTCTTAAATGATAAACTACGCATAAATTGCAAATTTTAAAGAGTCTAATTTATTAACTACCGTTTTCTAATTTTAAGCCCCTTTTAACTCTGGACTCTAGGTAAATGACTACCCTGCAATGTTAAGAAACCCATGCACATGTATTGTCACATCATAAGATACTACTCTGTCCCAGTTAATTTGAAGTAAAAAGAAAGTAGTTGTTTTGTAAGAAAAAAAGTATTTAATAGGAAATTAAAAATAGTTAAAAATATATGGTTGAAATTAAAAAAAATAATGAATCAAATTCCAAAAATAAAAATAATGCAAAATAAGTGAAACATACAAAATTTTATAGCAACTAATTCAGGCACATAATAACCCACCCACTTTTCCAAATGATTGTTATATAAATTCATAAACTAAAATATCCATGCTTTTCAGGAGCACCCACTCGTATATCAAATTGAAGAAAAAAAATTTATGAAAAATTAACTCATTAATAATTTTTAGGTTGGATGATGTCATGAAATTCATGTGAAAATTCTATCATTAAAATTTGACACATACTCGCATGTATATTCGATGACTGGCACTCTTCGTGTCATGATAAATTTGCATCAAAGAGAAAGAGAAAGATTTTTAAGAAAAAAATAAATATTGTAAGAAAATATAAAGGAATAATCAATTACGTGTATTAAGTTAATAGATAATTAAAATATATGAATAAGATTAAAAGAAAGTGATAGTTCATTGTTTAAAAATAGAATTAATGTTGAATGAATGTAAAAGACCAAAATGACAATTGATCCAAAATGAGTAGAATAAAGTGAGTAGCTATTTACTTCTGACATAAGTTAAAGCAATTCAAAAAAACTTGGGTGAGACCGTCTCATTTGTGAGACGCATCTTATTGGGCCGACCTAATAATTGTATATATTTTTTTTTACCAATTTACAAATTAAATTGTCAATTTTAAGAGTTAAAAGACCAATTTGAAGACTTAAAAGAACAATTTCAAGGATTCAAAATTGACATTTTAAATCATGAAATTTGACATTTTCAAGACTTAAAAGTTCAATTTCAATACTTAAAAAATCAATCTTCAGTTCAAACTTAAAAGACTAATTGCTAAACTTAAAATTCTCATTTCAACTTTAAAGTAGGAGCTCAAACATTAATATTGATATTAAAAACTTTGAAATTGACCTTTTAAGTCTTAAAATTGGATTTTTAAGTCTTGAAGTTATCCTTTTAAGTCTTAAAATAAGTTGTCAGAATATTCTAAGAAACTTATTGGGCTTAGGCCGGTTGCACGGATAAGGCGATCTCACAGGAGAGTTTCTGAAAACAATTTAATCGGACCATGCCTATTTATTTAAGGCCCAAAGTGTAAGATAAAAAGAAACCCCAAAAATTTAAGTGTAATAAATAATACTTCTATATTTCTTTTAAGTTTTTAAGTACTGATATTTAAACTAATTATTAAAAAAATACTAATAACTCATTTTATTTAGCAAAAATGTAAACTATATCTAAATTAAATATATCATCACCCTTACATATGAATATAATTTTTTTTTGAATCCTAAAATCAGTGGTATTAAGGAGTGTGGGGGTCTCTAACTAAGGGTCTCATTAAAAATCATATTCAAATTACATAATAATGAGATAGCGTAGTTGGTTTGAACTTTACTCAACATATCAATAGTCATAGAATATTTTTATTCAACATATCTATTTAAAAAGCAAACCTTTTAATTCCAAAACATCTTGATCTTATACTATCATTTAATTTTACTCATTTATTAAATAACAATAATCACTAGCTAAATTATAAAAATAATTAATGTTTTTTTCTTAATTTTTCAATCCTTTAAACTTTTATACTTTTCAATGATTTTTCCTCAACGTATTACTTTTTTTCTATTCCGTCTTAAGATTAGAGATGAAAAATTAATTTTCAGGGAATTAATTTAAGTTATTTTGATAAAGATAATATTAATGTACTTAGAAATTGTATTGAATTTTTATTCCAGTGTTATGATTTACAACCCTTGTAGTAAACAAAAACTAACAATTTTACTTTAGTTTAACTCTTGTAAGAGAGGATCTATATTTAAAAGACCATCTCTAATTGGATCGGTCCATTATATAATTTTTTTTAAAATTTTGGTAGGCATTAAAAATGATGTAAGTAGTAAGATATTGAAAATAAGCATTAAGAATACAGTAAGTAAGTATTAAGTATAATGTAAATATGTATTAAGAATACGGTAAGTAGGCATTATTCTTTAAGTACTAGGCTTGAAATACGTTTATCAAAGAGACGGTCCCTCAAGAAACTAGCAGTTTACTTTATTAACATTTATATTAAGCTTTTAAGAGAATCTTTTAAACTAATAAATGTGAGAGTAATTAATGTATAAGGCATTTTCAACTAGTCTCTTCATCTTCTTCAATTGATCAATAAGCTTTTAAAAGAATCTTTAAACTAATAAGTGTGAGAAAATTGAATGAAGGAAAATGATAGATACAACCCTAAGGGTTGTATATAAGAAGGAATCTTGCATTTAATTTATTTAATTTAATATTATTTTTGCTTTGGAAATATAAGCAATTAATTAAACTTTATTATTTTATCATTTACTATTTCTTGGAAACTTAAAAATCATTATATAAAATATTAATTATTTACCAATTTTTAGATTAGATTCTCTTGAAAACTTAAAATTAATAATGATAAAATGAATTTGTTAATTTTTATGTACAGCCCTAAGGGCCGTAAATATCATTACCCTTGAATGAAAATAAAAAAAATCATCAATTATATTAGTCTCCAAAGTATTAACATTAAATGTAATATTAAAGAGGTAAAATATTCCTTCTTATATACAACTAGTAAAGGATATGAAGCTGTAGACTTGAGCCGACCCTAATTTAAGGATCAGGTTCTATCTAGGCCTGTTCAAAAAAATCCAACCCGGTTGACTCGATCCTACGGCCCGCCGACCCGAATCATAAATAGCGTGCCATTTTTCCAAAAAACATATAAGCTACGGGTCATGGGTCGTATATTATTTTTAGTGGGTACCCGTTGACCCGTATTAAAGGTTAATTATTTGATTATAACGGTGCATACTTAGCTTAATCACTCATTTACTATGATTAATTATTTGATTATTCAATAGAAACCTCACTTTAATTTCTATATTGACATTGTCTTCAAACTAAGATGCTCGTAAAAATGAAATATGTAGTCTTAAATGAATGACTGAAAGCTACATTAATTAACTTGCAATTTTAATTTTATCGTCACCTCTTTTTTAATAAAATTACTAAAATGCCTTTAAATCCAATTTTAATTATAAAATTAACCATTATTATTTCTAAACTAAATTTCTTAATAATAATTAAATTAAAATAAAAATATAAATTTTAGTAAAGAGAATAATTTTTAAAATCGAAAAATAAACTTGATCACACATTTTGTATTGAAATTAGATACATAATCACTTCTTTGGCCGAAACTTTTGAGACAAAAATCACATTACTGCAATATTTGTAGCATTAGAATCTAGACTTCAAAATCTTTCCAATGATATATTATATACCCAATTCCGATAACCGAGTGAGAAATGACGATCGTTTGAAGTTTATTAATGCTGAAATTTGATACATGTTCATTCTTTTGGTCATTGCTTTTTATATAAAAATTGTATTAGTGCAAAGTTTGCGGGATTGGAAACTAGACTTCAAGAGCTTTCCAACGATATATTATACAATTAGCGACATTGGTGAGAAATGCGACTATTTAAAGTTTGCGTAATTCTACAGCTTACTCGCACAAACGTGCGAGTGGACCATGGTGAACTCGCACAAAATGCGAGTGGACCATGGTCAACTCACGCTTTGGCGAAGTTCACTATGGTCCACTCACGTTTTGTGCGAGTTCACATAGTCCACTCACGTTTTGCGAGTTCACTATGGTCCACTCGACGCTTTTGTGCGAGTAAGCCTGGTAGAATTACGCAAACTTTAAACGTGCGCATTTCTGCAATTATCGATTGCGTATAATATATCGTTGGAAAAATCTTGAAGTCTAGTTTCCAATGCCGCAAACTTTGCACTAATAGGATTTTTCTGTAAAAAGTTATGACCAAAAGAATAAACATGTATCAAATTTCAGCACAAATAAACTTCAAACAATCGTCATTTCTCGCTCGGTTATCGGAATTTGGCATATAATATATCATTGGAAAGATCTTAAATTTATATTTTTATTTTAATTTAATTATTATTAAGAAATTTAGTTTAGAAATAATAATAGTTGATTTTATAATTAAAATTGAATTTAATGACATTTTAGTAATTTTATTAAAAAATAGGTGGGGATAAAATGAAAAGGGTGGTGAAAAATAACAATGCCCTTAATATATTTGTATGCTACTCATAGCATATACTCCCTCTGTCCCTATGAATTTGTATATACTCATAGCATATACTCCCTCCGTCCCACTTAAATTGTAGCATTTTTATTTTTGGACTATGGCCCATCACTTTTTTTAATCTCATCCATATATTTTAACTCTCTTTTATTTTCATCCACATAATTTATTCTCTCTCTTCATTTATTATTACTTTCTTAATTCTCAGCATTTTTCTCTTTCCTACTATCTCATAGGGACGAAGGGAGTAATGTATTAGGACCAAGTTGTCCAATTTCCATCCAGAGAGTGTGATACCAATTACTGATCAATGATCTATATGCTACTGCTCATCAATGATTGACATACTCTCTTCGTTACCTATTGATGTTCCCAATGAGAATATTTACGGGAATTAAGAAAAGTGGAATCTTTTAGATAGTGGAGATATTATTTTATTGAATAATAAATTTGATGGATTAAAAGTGGGGACCACAAATATTAAAAAAGTATGAAAAGAAAGTTAGTGGAAAAAATATAGGGACCATAACTAATTAAAAAATGTTTTTATGAAGTTAGTGGGAAACATGTGGGGACCATAACGAATATAAAAATATTAAAATAGAGTTAGTGAAAGATATGTGGGGACCACAATCATTATTAAAATATTAAAATGAGGATGAGTGAGGTTATTTTTGTCCAACATTTGTAATATAAATGAAAAGATTTCTTATGGGAACAACAATTAAAACACCCCAAAATGAAAAGTGGGAACTTCTTTAAGGAACGGAGGGAGTACATCAGCTACTACTCAGCACTTAGAACCACTCATGCTTCTAATCACTGTGCTTATACACTTACAACATCCTCCTTAATTGAAATGGGTCAATAATAATACAAACAAAAACTGGGTACCCGGTGTCCCGACCGATTTATCCAGGAACCCGAAATTCGGGTATCCGAATTAATTTGGTCGGGACACGGGCTGTTAAAATAGGTACCCGATTAACCGGGTACCCGAAATGCCGGGTACCCGGTAATGAACACCCCTGGTTCTATCTATTTTTGGACAATATGGGTCCGTGTCAGATCTTGGTCCATGAAAAGACTTGACTGATATTTCGTTTTAAGAAGTTGAATGTTAGAAAGCTTCATATATTTGGTCGTTGATCCGTTAGTATCTAGAAAATCCTTGTTTGTTGAAAATTTTTATATACTTTTATACAAATGGACGGAAATTATATAATATATTTTTAAAAATTCAGAATAAATTATTTTGGACCCAGATTCAGACTCTAGACCCGCCAGACCCTAAGAGTCTGGGCCTGAGTCTAAGTTTTTCAGACTCTTTGAATCTAGATCCGAGTCTAGGTCCAATAAAAATAATAGGGTCTAGATCTGGGTCGAATTGGAGCTGACATAGATTCGACCCATGCGCATCCCTATATATAGCCCTTAGGCCAGTATAAATATATTTTCCTTTATTTAATTATAGTACTTAAAAATATAATTGTATTGAATTTTTATTTTGATTTAAGAAATTTTTTCTTTTTAATTATAAAGGACCCTAAAATTAAAAGTTGATGAAAAATAAATTGATACTCGGATTACTTTACTTCGTCCCTGCCTAAAATATTTGAGACTCTGAACAATAGCCTGTTATTTTCTTATTCATCGAGGGCCATGAATTAACACACATCAAAGATGTAGAACTATGAATTAACACACATCAAAAATGTAAAATTAGATAATTGGATTTCTCCATTAATTAGAGTCCAAGTACTACTTTATAGGAAACATCTTTATTTTTATTTTTATATAGCCTTTCACTTTCCTGAGCTAATTATCTAATTAAAAAAAATAAAAAATAGATAATCACGATCAAAGGCAATCAATAACTAAAGGGTGCAGATTTTCAAAGAAGGAATAGCAATTAGCAACATCTAATGCTCCCTCCGTCTTAAAAAGTTCTCCATTATGAATTTTTCATATAAATTAAGAAAATTAGAATCTTTGTATTAAGAGGCCGGGTATTATTTTAATTAAATAACAGTGTAAAATGATATTGTATTGGTATTATAAGAGAGAAAAAAACAATTAAATGAAAGATTAAATAAAGAAAAAAGGAAATTATCATTGTTATTAAAATAAAAAGAGTATATTTGGGGAAAATAGGAGGATTTATGAGGTATATATTTGGGAAAAAGATTTCCAAATATGGATAGTATTCTAAAGTAAACAAACATCTGAAACTATCCATTATAATAAGGTGGATAAACATAAAAGAACGAATGGAGTAGAACTAGTCAAGAAACCAACTCAACCAAAAGCTTAAGCTGATGGTTGAAGCCCCAGGATATGTTATATACTCTAACACGCCCCCTCACACGAGAGCCCTTTGGGCTAGAAGTGTGGATGCAACACATGCTCTCCTCATACATGGCGCTAAATATTTCACTTTAAATGAGGGGTGGTTGAGATTCAAACCTGTGACATCTTGTCACGCTGGCCTCAGATACCATGTCAAGGAACTAACTCAACCAAAAGTTTAAGATGCTGGTTGAAGTCCCAGGATATGTTATATACTCTAACCTAACTTAGATACTTAATAATATTAATCAGTATGCTACCTGCCCAGTGCCCACTATGTTTGCGTTAACCAACACGACAAGAACATATTAACTCCATATATCTTACTAAATCCTTGTGTTACTATTTATAGTTGGTATATACGTCAATAATGGAAACCAAATCTAGTGATATTTAATATTTTTGTAAGTATAATAAGACAGTTTGGTTTACTTACTCCCTTTGTGTTTCATAGAGATTATCGCAATTGTTTTTAATTTGTCTCTTTTATGTTGATACAATTCGTTTTTATATAAAATTAGTATAGAAACTTTTAAAATGTATAAAAGTTTTATATATATATAAAGCATTTTAGAATATATTTTGCTTTTAATGAAAAAGATTTAGGTTGGTAATAAAAGTATTAATTAAAGTTCTCATACTTTTTAAGGAATTTTGGGTAATCTTCCAACAATTCTATCATAATGATTTTTTATCATTGTGAAAATAATTTTTAATTATCATGTAACTTTTGTTTTTTAATTCAATATTTTAGAAATCAAAATTTTGATGAAGAAATTTTATTATTGAGTAAATACTTCAACATAAAAAGGCAAATGTAGAAGTATATTCTAGGAGATGTTAATTGAAAATCTTATGTAGCTATTAATTTAAAAAATTTATATTCCAAGAAAATTTAAAAGAACACGTCTTACTGTGATATTATCATATCATATCATATCATCATATCATCTCATATACGCTTATAAAAATGCTGGAAAATGACAAATATCATCTTTAGACAAATGAAATTATACATTATATAAAAGGCTTGGAAAAATTTCAAGTGACACAATTTAAGAGTTTTTCCAAATAACACTCGTTTATTGGCTAAAAAACTAACATGTCATTTTATTTTGACCAATATTTCTTCCATTGAGTATTTTTGACTAGCAATTATTTATAGTTAAATTCAGTAAATTAAAGAACATAATATACAACAAAATATATTGTTGATAATTTTCATAATTATAGAGTCAATTTATACTTGAGTATTTCTACTGCATAATATCTCTAACTTTATTTTTTTAATATCATGCTTATGGACGTTGACGCTAAAAAACCGTGCAATATGCACGGGTTTTTACTCTAGTAAACTTATAAAAGTGCTGGAGAATAAGTATTATCGTTAGACAAATGAAATTATATTCATTGATAGTTGATTACATGAAAATATTTACCTAATTTAGGATTTAATTTTCTTAAAAAATCATATCATATCATACATCAAATCATATCATATCATACTAGTAAAGATGCTGAGAAATGACAAATGTCATCCTTAGACAGATGAAATTATTTTAGTGGATAAAATTTGAATTTTAAAAAAAATTAGAGATAAATTAGGTAAAGTATTTATACAATAGTATTATAGCAATTCTATTTATCTAACATAGAATATGATAAATTTAATTGAATAAAATAGTGATGTATGCGATGAATAATTTTTTTAAAAAATCAGTTTTTTGATTTTGCAATCACGTATTCGATAAATTTAATCACGATCATATAAAGGTAAAGTATGCCTTGTGCGGGATACCGAGAAGGTCCTTTACCTTTCACGATCATATATACTTGTATTATTCTTTAGGAAAAATTACCTAGAATAATCCAAACTATTCATGATTTTCCTACAATAATCTCACCTATTGATTAACCATGAACAATCCCAACTTTGAGGGGTATTTTCCTAGAGTAAACCCGGTGACCGGATGACTTGCTATAGCAATTTTTTTTTTAAAAAAAAGTTAAATTAAAATAAAATATTGAAAAAAATGTTAAAAAAATATTCACAAAAAATTTATGATTTTTATATTATTTAGAATTTTTTATGTAAATTTTCAAAAATATTTTGTAATTTTAAATTAATATTTAATATATGTTTTGGTGAATTACCTACTATAGCAGGTCATCAGGTTACCCAAGTTTACTCTTGGAAAATACCCCTCAAAGTTGGAATTATTCATGGTTAATTAACAAATGGGATTATTGTAGGAAAATCATGAATAGTTTGGATTATTCTATGTGATTTTTTCTATTCTTTAAAGTTATATTTTTATATATTTCATTTCATACTCATAATTTCGTGTATTGTACGAGTTTGTATTCTAGTACTCATATATTAAGGAATAGATTGATATAAGAATTATTTAGTAGAATATATCATGCGGTAATATACTACTTAAAAATATTACTTTGCCATTTAATTCAACTCAGTCAATGATTACACTTTATTTTGTATGGAAAATCACTATAATGATGTCATGTGGTATATACTGTCTTTTTTCTAGATTGTATATTAATTGGAATGTAGCTATAAAAATCAAAATATTACATACCAAGAAAATTTAAAAGAATATATTATATTGTGATATAATAATAAGGAAGGTTGATGTTAAATTTGGTGGGAACGAATTATTTAGATAAATATATCTTGCAATAATATACTACTCAAATATATTACATGACATGTAATTCAATCTAGTCAATAATTATATTTTATATGGCAAATTACTATTAGAATGTCATGTGAAATTTCATAATCTTTTTATTAAATTGTAAGATAAAATTATCCATATTACTTTTTATTATTTTCATCCACATTTTAACTTATCTTTTAATATCATACACACAATATTTTTTTTTTTGAATTGCATATCATACTCACAGTTCAAATACCGCCACTGGTTTTTAAACTTTGTGTAAGATTTCATTGATGCAATATATATTAGGGAGGGAAGGAGTAATATTTAACTATTAAACATCATAGTCCTACTGATTTGATTCACAAAATCTTTCAGTGTTGGTGAAGTATTGATAGGCGTAACTAATAATTGTATCTATCATTATGACCATCATCATCATCACCCGCTCATAGATAAATTATGGTCAGACTCTGGGTATCTATTATTACCACCATTACACATTATTATTATTATTATTATTATTATTATTATTATTATTATTATTATTATTATTATTTTTATTTTAATTATTATTATAATAATAATAATAATAATAATTATTATTATTATTATTATAGAGTGGGTAAATCAGAATTGTGGTTAAATTGCAATTTAACTTTAATGAATCGATGAATTACGAAACTAAACCAACCCTTAATTTTTTAATTAAAGCAAATTAGCCCCATATCTATAAAGATTAAAGCGGAATAGTAATGAAAGTTGTTGGGTTTGAATACTCTTTGTATTAAATGTGAAGTAAGTACATGAGCCCCTACTTATACAAAATTAAGTGACCTAAAAAGGAAATTAAAAAGCTACATGCATAAAAGGTTATAAAAAACATTCCCTAAAATATATTTACGATACTTAATTCCTACACTCCCCCTCAAGTTAGGTCTTCGGGTCACCAATACCTAACTTGAACAAAGTTTGCTCGAATGCTTCAGATGTGACTGCCTTTGTAGGATATCAGCTAACTGATCTTTCGATCTCACAAAGGGAAGACTAATGATCCCCTTCTCTAGTTTCTCCTTTATAAAGTGTCTGTCGATTTCAACATGCTTGGTGCGATCATGTTGAACTGGATTTCCAGAGATACTGATAGCGGCTCTATTGTCACAATACAATTTACAGGTTTTCCTCTGTGGAAAGCCTAATTCACTTAGGAGTTTCTTCAACCACATGACCTCAGTTATTCCTTTGGCAATTCCACGAAACTCAGCCTCCGCACTAGACAAAGCGACAACCTTTTGTTTCTTGCTTTTCCATGTAACGAGATTCCCTCCAACCAAAGTAAAGTACCTAGAGGTTGAACTCCTATCATCTCGATCTCCTGCCCAATCCGCATCAGTATAGGCTAGAAGGTCTAAGTGGTCGTTCTTCTTGAAGAGGATGCCTCTGTTACTAGTGCCCTTCAGATACCTTAGGATTCTCATTAATGCCGTCATGTGATGTATCTGTGGTTGATGCATGAACCGACTCACTACCCCTACTGCATATGCAATGTCTGGTCGTGTATGAGATAAGTAGATCAACTTGCCAACCATTCTTTGATACTGTCCTCTGTCTGCCATCCTCTCTCCTTTAATCATCTGAAGACCATGATTGGCTACAATGGGTGTTTCTGTAGGTTTACAATCGAGCATACCTGTTGCTGCCAATAAATCAAGAATGTACTTCCTCTGGCTAATAAATATTCCTTGCTTTGACCTCAAGACTTCGATGCCAAGAAAGTACCTCAGTTGCCCTAGGTCTTTCATCTCAAACTCCCGCGAGAGTTGCTCTTTGAGAACACCGATTTCTTCGTTATCATCTCCGATGATGATCATATCATCTACATATATGATCAAGCATGTGATATGATCATTTTGTTTCTTCAAGAATAGAGTATGGTCTGAGTTACTCTGTCTATAGCCGAACTTTATCATTGCTGCAATGAATCTTCCAAACCATGCTCTTGGAGACTGTTTTTAGCCCATACAAAGCTTTGTTCAACTTACACCCTTCCCCTGGACTGTAGTTACTCGAGAAACCTGGAGGAGCCTTCATGTATACCTCTTCCTCAAGTTTTCCATGTAAGAAGGCATTCTTCACATCAAACTGGTGTAAGGGCCAATCTTTATTTGCAGCAATCGAGAAAAGAACTCGGATCGTATCAATTTTGGCCACTGGAGAGAAGGTCTCTAAGTAATCTACCCCATAAGTCTGAGTGTATCCTTGTGCTACCAATCTGGCTTTGTATCTTTCAACAGTACCATCAGCTAGAAACTTAATGGTGTACACCCATTTGCACCCAACTGCCTTCTTACCCTTTGGCAGTTCGCATTTTTCCCATGTTTTATTTTTGTTAAGAGCAGAAATTTCTTCCTCCATTGCCTTCTTCCAATTCGGATCTCGAAGAGCTTCTTCAACATTATTAGGCACATTACTGGAATAAAGGGAGGTATTAAAGGCCACAGCTGTTTGTGAACAAGCCTCATTATTCTCCCTAGTTACCGGATATCGAGACCTTTGTGCTTCCAACTCAGGGTCATATCTCTTTGGAAGGATTCCCCTTCTACTCCGTGGCGGAAGCTCATATCTGCTTGGTACATCATTACTTACAATAGAAGGTAAGTTAGTATCAATGACTTGTTGGTTCTCAGAGATTACCTCTTGTGATATAGGATGCTCACTCGATAGGACTGGCGTAGTAGGAAGAGGAGATACTATGTCTTCAGCAACAACATTGGTAGTCTCGCCTACCTGCTCTTTTGGATCCTGATCAATCACCACCGGGTATATTAGCCAGCCTAGGTCATCACTTACTTTCTCCCCTTAAGGACCAGGCTGGGGGTAATAGTAGGTGTGTTCAAAAAACTCACAATCCATAGTAGTATACATCCTGTTATGTTGAGGGTCAAAGCACCTGTACCCCTTTTGGTTGACCCCATAGCCAAGAAAGACACACTTAACTGCTCGAGGTTCAAGTTTAGTCCTGGTGTGCTTAGGTAGGTGAACATAAGCGAGACAACCAAAGACCCGAGGGGGTAAAGAATGAGACGAGGGTAGGGAGACAAAAGAGCTCAACATATCAAGGGCAGATTTGTAGTGGAGAGGTTTAGAGGGGAGACGATTAGTAAGGTAGGTGGTAGTGGCTATTGCTTCAGGCCAAAAAGAGGAAGGGGTTCGAGATTCTATTAACAAGGCCCGAGTGATCTCAAGGAGAGTGCGATTTTTCCGTCCCCATTTGTTGTGGTGTGTCAGGGCAGGAGGTTTGGTGAAGCATGCCATTATCAGAAAGGAATTGATTCATGGCCGAATTAATGTACTCGCCCCCATTGTCGGATCGCAGAATTTTAGGGACAACATGAAATTGAGTGCGAATCATATTGTAAAAGGTAACAAAAATAGAATAAACCTCAGATTTGTGTTTCAAGAAATACACCCAACTCATACGAGTACAATCATCCCCAAATAACACATAATAAGAAAATTGATGATCACCAAAAATGGGAGCAGGTCCCCATACATCACTATGAATTAAATCAAAAGGCCTAGGAGAGTGTGTGATACTAGGCAAATAAGCATGTTTGTGACTCTTAGCCAATACACAAGTTTCACAATCAAGAGATGTAGTACTACTTTTGAGAGAAGGGAACAAAAACTTAAGATAAGTTGGAGAAGGATGACCCAAACTGCGATGCCACATCCAGAGTTGATGATCAGATCCGTGAGTAAGCATAGCTTGACAGTGTTGAGTCATATATTGCATCCACATAGTACAAGCCTCCTCGTTCAGTACCACGCCCAATGATCATCCCCGTCTGAGCATCTTGCACAAGGCAACCACTAGAGGTTAGGAGAACAGTACAATTAAGCTTTTTAGTCAATTGACTAACTGATAAGAGTTTGTGCGTGAGGCTGAAAATGAAAAGACAATTTTGTAGATGAATGGAAGGAGAAATGTCAACTGGCCCCGTCTTAGTGACAGCTACACAATCGCCATTTGCAGTTTGGATTTTAGTGTGGGTAGTTGGGATGGTATGTGTAAGGTCAGAGGGGTCATTGGTCATTGTGTCGGTTGCTCCACAGTCAAAGATCCATGGGGATGATTGAGATTTGCAATGTAGACTCATGGAGAAAGAAGTGTCCTTTTTAAGGGAGGGTAGATGATTAAGAAATGATATGGGTTTGTGAGAGAGGGGTGGGCCGGCTGGAGGAAGGGAAATGAGGTTTGAAGAGGAATGTGGGCTGGTTGAAAATAAAGTGGGGTGGGGTGGAGATTTGGGCCGGTTGTCTAAGAGAGTGGAGAGGGATGATGTGTTAGAAAAAAGTGGGAAATTGGATAGAAGGTGGGTAATTTGGGCCGGCTGGGGTTTGTGGGAAATGTGGGCCTGCTGGGGTTTGTAAGGAATGTGAGGAATGTGGGCCGGCTGGGGCTGGGCTTTGTGAGGAATGTGGGCCGACTGAGTATGAGAATTTTGAGTGTTTTGGGCCGGCTGGAAGGGTAATCTAAAGTGGGTTTACAAATTAAATTCCCATTTTCTTTGTTTCCTATTTTTTCTGATTTCCCAAGAATTGACCCTAACTTTTCTCTCTCTTCATTAATGCCGGCTGTACACTCCACTTGCACCCCTCTCACTTTTCCTGATTTTCCTTCCCCAAGACATGACATTTGTCTCTCTTTCTCCTCATTAATCTTTTCTGATTTCCCTTCCCAAAAATATGACCCGTCTCTTTCCTCATTAAACCCTTTTTCTGATTTTCCTCTCTCAAGACATGACCTATCACTTTCTCTCCTCTTTTTATTTTCCACTGTAAGATTTTTTACCCATATTTTTGATTTCCCTTTCCCATAGTGTGATATTTCCTTGTCTCTCTCCCTTATTCTCTCTTCCCCATTTTTGTTTGCAATACCATTTCTTACTACCCTACTTGGTTTTTCTTCTGACGTCACTTCCCTATAGCATGAATTTTCCATAGTATGATTTTCTATACCAATTTTTGCTTTTCCTTTTTCAGCTTCTTCTTGTCTGATTTCACCACCATTGTTGTCTGGACCTTACCATTGATGCTTAGCTCTTGTTGTGGTTGTGGATCGCCGGAAAGAGCAGTGATGAGGTTAGCCTTGACGCCGGTCCGAGAAGTCGTGCCTTTGGTGGCGGCTTTCCGTTGCCTGAGCTCCTCCCACCATTTCGGGTACCCGATCAGTTTAAAGCATCCATCCTTGGTGTGACGTGAGCCACCACAATGACTACACTTGAGACTATTTCGATCATCACGCCGGGATGAAGAGTTTTCCGACCGGCTGTGGACGGCCAATCCACTACCAATCTCTGAGGGAGCACGTCCCGATGATGAGTCGCCTCCCATAATTCCTCAGCGTGTGATTTCACGACGTATTGTGGCATATGCGGCGTCTAGAGTCGGTAAAGGGTCTTGGTGAAGTAAATCACGTTTTTCTTTGTCCAAATTATCATTAATACCGGCAAGAAATTGATATAAACGTTGCCTTTGTATAAATGAGTTCATCTCTTCCACCACTTAAGAGGGTTTCTATGCCCTTCCATAATTCTCTTGCTGTTGAGTAATCTAGAAATTGATTAACCAAGTCTCCTTCAATGTTCTCTATTATCCATGAGAGGACCATTGAATCCTTTTGAGCCCATTGTTGATATTCTGGGTCTATGGGGGGTATGGGTTCGGTTGTGATGTGATTGAGCCGTCCCCTACCGCCAATGGCAATGTGCATTAATTTGCACCATTTTGTGTAGTTATGAAAGTTGAGTTTTTCAGTGACATGTATTGTTTGTGGGCTTGAATTTTCTGTTTGGTTTCCTATTTTGTTGATTTTTTGGAACATTTGAAGCATTAATTCCATTTGTTCCATGGATATGAGTTGGTTGGTAGGCTCACTGCTTTGTTCGGCCATGATAGTAATGGTAAATGATGATCGAAACCTTACGGCTCTGATACCATATAAAGATTAAAGCGGAATAGTAATGGAAGTTGTTGGGTTTGAATACTCTTTGTATTAAATGTGAAGTAAGTACATGAGTCCCTATTTATACAAAATTAAGTGACCTAAAAAGGAAATTAAAAAGCTACATGCATAAAAGGTTATAAAAAACATTCCCTAAAATATATTTACAATACTTAAATCCTACAATATCTTTTATTATGTAGTGAAATTAAACCCAATTATTATTCTTGACATAAGTTTTGCCAAAGTATAATGATGTCAAAGTTTAGGTAGCATTTAATATTTAATAAATGTTTTTTATAAAGTTTATTTTCAAATCCACAGTGAATTATTTATATCACATTGGTGGTACTTGAGACTTTGATGGGTACAACAATTTAAATACATTAGAGTATTTAAAAAGCATATAGTTGCTAAAAATAAATCGTAAATGAATATTATAGGAAAAAAAAAATTGAAACACAAATTCTCAAATGAAACATACTTATACTAAGACCATTTCGATTGGGTTAGCTCAATACACATTTACGGTCTTAAATTAATCACTTATAAATTTATAGTAATCATTTACAATTTAAAATGATCATTTTTTATAACCTTAGAGTAATCACTTATAATTTTAAATTGAACTCTTATAATCATAAAAAGATCAATTATAAAAGAAACTAGTTATATATATTCATCACTTAATGAGACGGTCATATACAAAATTTATTTTGTTGAAGCTGAAAATGTCAATTTATGTCTACATTAACATTTTTTAGAGAAAATTATGTCAGAAAAATATGGCTATAATTTCATAATGAAAGAAAGCTGAGGGGCTAATTTACAAGTTAAAAGCAACACTACTACAATTCACTTGTGTCATGATAGCAATCGTATCACAAGTAAAAATTTTTCATGTCTATGATGTCCAGCCACAAAAAGTTAAGTTAGAGATTAATGTGGCACAAGTAATCGTGGCTAATTTGTTGCCACGAAAAAATTATAATTGTGGCATAAATTATTTTCTTTGCCATAATAGATCCCGTGGCTAATTATATTCTTTTGCCACAAGCAACATGTGGCTAATCTTTTTATTACGCCACATAAATTAACCTGTGGCTAATCATATTCTTATGCCACATACAATGCCTCATTGTAAATTCGGCTACAACATGTACAGCACGTGGCTACAAAACATTTTTACAATTAGACTCGTAAACAGGGAAATTCAACTAGTAGTATGGGTTTAATGTTAACAATTGATAACATTTCTTCCACACAAACGTCTTGGATAGGATTTGAACCCCAAAACTCCAAGTTGGTATGCAACACTCCAACCACTAGACCATCAATTGTTTAGTGATAATCTAAGAAATGTTAGTATTCTTATAACATAATACTCGTACCAATTAGTATTATAATAATAATAATAATAATAATAATAATAATAATAATAATAATAATAATAATAATAATAAACTGCTCTCCTCATGGGCCCCTGGTGCTACTTTAGCCCATGCCGCAGATAGAAAAAGAAAGAAATACACTACCAAATGTGAAGATAATGGCTACAAATTTATCCCCTTCGCTTTTTCTACTTTCGGGGAGTTAGGTGAAGACGCTTTTAACCTGCTCTCAAGGATTGCTTTGTTTTCCTCGAGTAACTCAAATAACCCTAAGTATATAGCATATATTTTTCATAGATTAGCTTTCTGTATTCAAAAAGGTGTGGGTGCTAAGCTTGTTGCTCGACTCTCCACAAACTTCTTGTAAAGTCTTCTTCTATAAAATGAAATGAAATTATAATAACAAAATAATAATAATAATAATAATAATAATAATAATAATATTTTGCCAAACGATTTAAACACTAAACAAAACATATTATTATAATTATTATTATTATTATTATTATTATTTGGTTTTTCTAAAGACCCAACTTTTAAAAATAATGCCAAAAAAGTACTCCATACTATCCCCTAACTAATGAGGGAGGCAATGACAAGCCAAGTGTTCCGTAATGTCTGTTCATATGGTGTAGCCACATAAATTTTTACTGACTGAATTTTAGTCGGAAAATGATAGGAATTTTTTCAACTAAAATTCAGCAGAAAATTACTGACATTGCTGACATAGCATCTTCTTGGGCCCATTTTATCTAGGTATCTAATCAAACCACTAGTCAAGGGCCTTTTTTAAATGAATGTGTATTCTGATGAAGTTTGCAGCGTTTTGATGGCCTTAAATTGTCCCACATCATAAAAAAAAAAGTTTAACACTTTATAAATTTCTTTTAAGCTTTTTTGCAAAATATTTGGACTAATAAGAATCTTCCCAAACTAATTGGAAAAATAAGCTTCTCCTTGCAAACCGCTATTTGAAGTAGCGTTTTTGTCATTCTGAATAATCGAAATTTTTTTTATGGTATATAGTAAACCGCTACTTGGAGTAGCGGTTTTGTCCACATAAATTTTTTTTATATATTTTTTTTGTTTTCTAATAAACCGCTAAATGGAGTAGCGGTTTTACCTGCTGTATTTTTTTGTTTTCCAAGTACTAGAAGAAAAAAAATTAATGGGCAAAACCGCTACATGAAGTACCGGTTTGGTAGAAATGAGAAAATCGCTAATTCATGTAGCGGTTTGATGGAGAGTACCAAAAAAAAAAAATCATTAGTTCCGTAGGACAAAAACGCTACTCCAGGTAGTTGTTTCCATGTAGAAGCTTAATTTTCCAATTAGTTTGGGGAAACTCTCATTAGTCCAAATATTTTGCAAAAAAAGCTTTTAATAAAAGATCTTATAAACTTAAGGAGCAATTCGTACTACTACCAAATGCGTTTTAGTGGTAAACCTTCTTAGAATTTGTGAGTGAATTATTTTTCCTTCCTTTTTGTTTGGGTTAGCCCGATCTCTTAAATTATAAGAAAGGGTCAGCCTCAAAGTTTAGTGAAAGCTTTTGTCTTCTATAAGAAGATTTACTGCATTGCATTGGCCATTTTACAAGATTATTGAGCATGGCCTTAGCTCATTTCCATATATTGATATACCATTTTTTTCCAATTTATTTCATGTAAATATGCTATAATGTGCAAAGCCAATATTAGTCTTATTATCTAGCTATGTAGAGGACTAACACCCACTTTGGTACTTTGTATTAAATGGTGGAAATGGTGATGAAAATTTAATTTAATTTAGCTTGAAAAATTACTTGACTAACTTTTCATTATACGTGTACTACAACAAAAACATCACAAGCTTCATTCTCATCCATTACCATGGTAATGAAAAATTGTGAAGAAAATTATATGTTTGAGGATTAAAGCTTCATTTCCACGGAAATGACATCACATATTTGATGAAAATAAACTCTATAACTCAATCACGTTACCACCATTTAATATTATTAATCAAACAACCCGTAAGCACTTAACGCCATAAATGTTGAATGTCACTTTCTCGCAAAAGACATACCAAAAATTATCAATACATCAAACATCCAAAATTACCTTAACATAACAATTTGGAATAGGAGAGTGGTTGGTAAACTTCAACTTATCCCCTTTCCGGTAAGCGTCAAGAATAACAAACTGCACAATTTGCAGACTAAATATCATAATTCATAAAGATATAACATACAAATAGAACTTCATCTAGAAATGTTAAAACAAAGATAGTCATCATCATCAGGAGACCTGATCATTCAGATTGAAGAGAAATGAAGAATTTTCACCATCATATATCTTCCCGCGTTTGTTAGCTTCTCGATGTGCGATTAATTCCCCAGTGTACACCCAAAGAGGTATTCGTGTTTTCCAACACCATTCTGAAATCCAGAAAAAAATCAAATGATGTCAATGAATTCAAGTTAAAAAAACTTCGCATTATAAAGGGTTTGAACATTGGTCAACTGGGTGAAAGATAAGCTATATAACCAACTCAACCAAGACCAAATGTTGTCAAGTGACAGCATTGCTATAATCTAAATCCGCCCCCTGTGAACCTTACGTAGGCCTCAAAAATAAATTTCATTTAAGTTGACTATAAAATATTGTCACCTTAAGAAATGCTCCCCAACCCCAACCAGAAACATCAGACCTACCTAGTAGAGCCTGTAGAGATAGCAACAAAGTGTCAGCCAAAATTTTAAAAATCAACAAATGTGACCAAATGTTTTATCAGCTAAGGAAAACTTGGTCATGGCAGAGGTTCATGTTATAAACTAGAAAAGGTGAATATTCACAATGAGTACTAATACTACAAAAAATAGTGTTAATTGTGACATTTAAAATATCAAATTATGTCATTTATTAAATGTCATCAAATTATTTGGTGACACTTGTAAAAAGTGTCATAAAATAAAATTGAAATATTAGGATAATACTTTAAGAATGGTGACATTTTGATGAAGTGTCAAATAAATTGCGTCACAATTGAACACTTTTTTTGTAGTGATATAATATGGTTAAAACTGCAATTCGAAGTGTGAAATCGCACGATTTAATGATTCAAATATAGTTCAAACACAACCTAGAAATTGCTCTTAACTAGCAAAAATTTTACAAAATTTGATCAAAATTAAATCGCGGCGACAAAGCTATTAATAAATATATATTTTCAATCAAGTTCTTATTGATAGATAACCACCTTTCATTAGCTTACACTTTATGAAATTGAAGTATAAATATCTTAACTAAGCATGTTCATATGATCTCAAATACTACAATTGGTTTTTCACATTACGGTTTTGAGAGCCACTTATGATTTAAAGTCGAAATTTCATTGTGACAGCATTGATTACTACTAAGACACACTTCCTACCCCTGATGAACAAAGCATTAGGTACACTAATGAACAAAAATATCAAACCCAATTTCTAAAAGAAGAGAATTACCCACTTAGTATGAAGAGCATTTGTACATTATTATTGGAATAATAATGAAGATAAGTATGAGCATAAATAAGAAATGCCCCAATCGAAACCAGTCTAAGATAACCCAGAACATCGTATATTGATATTCATTGAATAAAGATAACTTGAAAATTAAAAAAGAAGAAGGAACAATAAAGGTCTCGAAAATAAATGAATGGAAAATGAATTGATGATTTCCATATAATTTTATGCTAAAAGAAGAGATCAAAAAATAAGAATTGAACTGGTGGGTTAATTGAGAAATAAAGAATTAAAGATGGAGATATAATGGGAATATAACAAAATTAAAATTAAACGACTTGCATTCTCAAATATGGATAAAAGAAGGCTTTAATATTTTGGCAAAAAGTTTAATCACAAAAGGTCGAACCCTTGACCACTTACGTAAAATACAATTCATCATGCCAGCCGCACTACGCTACGTTGTAGTATATTCAATACTGAAGCGTCTATATATGAGGCACTTCTTATAAAGGGGCCCCATGCGGTTGACTACCCCAAATGGGCTTAGAACCAGGCCTGTCAAGAAGCATTTCTCCCCACTATAAAACATCACACTGCCCAGTGCCTCTAAAGCAGCTCTTGTCAGCAAAAAGGAAGTCAAATGCATGCAGCCTTGTCCTTTTAATAAGACAGGGTATTTCCTATTGACCTTAAACACTACATATTGCTCCATATATATATATATATATATATATATATATATATATATATATATATATATATATATATATATATATATATATATATATATATATATATATATATATATATATATATATATATATATATATATATATATATAAAAGAAGTGCATGTCATTCAGTGAGCATCGGTGAGCAATTTCCTCACTATCTGTAAAAAGGCCTAAAACAAAGGAGAAGAAGAATAGTATCTTCAGAGCGAGGATATGAGTTGATTCTCAAAAAGCATCAACATATTGCACTGTCATTTTACCAAGACATTTTTGAGCATGATATTCCAACTGAACCAACCAACTAGAGTGGCTATTGGTCCTAAGCCTCCTTGGAGATCCCTTTGGTGCAACAACCGAGCCTCTCCTAGGAGTGTTATTTGTCTTTGGCAGATTCTCCAAAATAAGTTCCCCACTAAAGATATGCTCGTCAAATGGGGCTACAGTGTGATCCTATTTGTGTTCTTTGTCAACATGGTGATGAAGATAAGGATCACCTTTTCAGCGCTTGTTCTTACATTCAGGATATTTACCTCCATATTAAGGTTTATGTTCCGGATTTTTGTTAGCCCTCCTCTTTTGATTGTGTTGTTCAGTGTATGAGTAAGATGTCCAAGAGGAAGAAATCCAAAGTCTCCCTTTTCCCCATGATTTGGACTGAGATGTTATACCAAACATCGTTACAGCGAAATGTTCGTGTTGTTGGTGATCAAGGCCTTCCAGCTAAGATTGTAGCTCATAGTATTTTGTTCTTTGCTGCGGCTCAATTAGAGGACTCTTGTAAGTAGTGGCTCATTGTCTAAGTTCTGTTGTTGTTTGTTCGTTGTGTGTGTTTTTTTTTTGTGTTTCGCTTAGTGTAACTTCCCTTTGTGTCTGGAAAGTTTTTCCTTTTATAGAGCTAGGTTGTAAAAGATTTTTTTGGAGTTAATATATTACTCATTAATTGCCAAAAAAAAGTAAAACAATATAATTTGCATAAAATCTTTTAAAGTAATATAATGAGTAATATTCAATTCATATAAGCTGGGATTACGGATTGTTCTGTTGTGATATTTACTAACTAAGAGAAATCATATTGATTAATGATTGAGTAATTACTTATTTTAATTAAAACTACTTTACAATATACTGAATAATTAAATAAAGGAAAATATGATATAAATAATCCAACCTTTAAGTCATATGCTGTGAATAATCTGACCTTTGGCTTACTATTAAATAATCTAACATTTTATGTTTTTTGCTGCCAGTATACCCTACAACCTTGAAACCGGCAATTGCAAGTCACCACTAGCCGTTACAACTTCTCAACCCTTCTTTATAAAAGAGCGCTTCTTCTTTATAAAACATTCTTTTTCCTCCTTAGAACACATCCATGGAAGTACCACATTATTAACCAAAAAATTTAGGTGAGAGAAAAACAATTAAACCCACTTCAAATATTGTAAAATTTAGGTGAGAGAAAATCAATGAATTCCCACAGTTCTTCTCAAAGTAGAGATTCAGATTCAAAACCAAATGTGCGATGTCAACATGGACTTTTGCCGAAGGTATGGACAACTAAGAAAAGTTCTCGGGTCGGAGACAAGTTCTTTGGATGTCCTTATTGGCCTATAAGTCCATCTTTTACTCAATTAGCTTTTCCTTCAGCTTGTGTTTTGCAAACATGTGAGAAACGGTAATTGTCGCAATTGAATCTTTCTCTTTTGTAGGATGATTTTACTGGAAATTCTAGCTTTAAGTGGGAAAGTGAAGTATTATTTACAAAACTTTAATTTGGAAGGTTAGAAATATAACAAGCAGAGAATGAAGTTTTGAAGGATGGAATCCGAAAGGTGAAGCTTAAAAAACAAGCACCTAAGGAGCAAGTTAATTTCCTTAAAATTGAAGTTATTAAACGATCTAATTTAGTTGAAGCCATAGGATTTATTATTGCAGCTTTGTTGATTTTATTTGTCGAATCTGTACTTATGTTGTACTAATTGTAAGTTATCTAATTTAGTAAAAGTGATTGAATTTATTATTGCAACTTTATTTTTTGAACTATCAAGGCTTTTAACATGTCCAAAAACCCTTTTATATTTTTGTTTTTCTTATATTATTTATATAATTTGCGATGTACTGGAATTTCTTGAATAAGGTTTCTTTTGTGTGAGTGTTTTCATTAAGTAATTGAATTTTCGTTGGGCTTTTATCATGCAAAGATAGCAATTTAGTGTTAAGATTATTGGTGACTTGTGTTACCAAGTAATCAAACATGATTAAGTTAACTAATCACTTTAGTTAGTGAAGGTAAGAGGAGGTTAAAGAATCACATGTGATTGATTTTTTAGGAAGTAATAGCTATTGACTTTGACATGTGAAGGCTTGGAATATAAGGATTCAAAGCAAGTACAAAGTGTAAGAGCCATAAGGGACAATTGGGATACATTAAAAGGGAAAGATATGCAAGAAAAGAAGCAAAAACTGATCAGCAAAAGTTGACCTGCAGCTTGCTCGCCCGAGCCTAGTTCGAGCCAAGGTCAAGCATGTGTTCTACCCCTCTTATCTTGGGTCTGCTGATGCTGTACAGTGGGATACAGATGTCCCACTTAGTTGACCATTGTTTTCACTACATAAAGGCACATTTTCTAAGTAATTAAGTGCCAAAAAGTCTCAAACAATAGTGCTACTCTCTTGCTCATGCAAATTACTTCCATTTTAGCTCCTCTCTTTTCACACTTATACTCCATTGTAATTCCTTTAAGTTTGTATTTTATCCTTTAAACATATTAATATAAATCCTAGGCTAAAAGGTAGATATAGCTCAAGCTTGGTGTACCACCTTAAATCTTTGTCTTGATTATTCATTTATAATTGTCATTCATCATATACTTGCATATTTGGTTCTTATACTTGACACAACACAAACACACAGTGAAGCCTTAATTAAGTGATCCTTGAGTAAGGTTAATTACCTCCCCTTTCAATTGGTATCAGAGCCAAGGGTTATTTGAGGTTACTTGAGGTGTTAGTGGTGTTCATTTGAAGTTCAAAATGTCAACCATGAAGTTAGACATTGAGAAGTTTGATAGGAATACAAACTTCAGTTTATGGCAAGTAAAGATGAAAGCGATATTGATTCAAAATGGTGTTCATAACATTTGAAGGGGATTAGAGGAAGCCCATTTGTCTTAGTGAGGCTAAGTGAGAAGAGATGGATGCGAAAGCGTTATCCGCCATACAACTTTGCCTCTCCAATGAAGTTTTGAGGGAAGTTGTAAAGGAGATGACTTCAAAAGGGATTTGGGTGAAGTTGAAATCACTCTACATGACTAAGAGTGTTACCAACTGATTACTCTTAAAGAGTAGATTATATGATCTTCGATTGCAAGAAGGTAAGCCCGTGAAACCTTATCTTGATGAGTTTTACTTTATAGTTTTGGATTTACAAAACATTGATGTTTCACTTGATGATGAAGACTTGAACATTCTCTTATTATGTTCTCTACCCCCTTCTTTTAATCACATGAGAAAGACCTTATTGTATGGTAGAGACACATTGTATAGTGAAGATGTTAGAAAGGCCTTAACACAAAAGGATCTTATGGATTCTCAATTTGCACAAAAGTTGTCCATTGAGTCTAATGATGCTTTGTTTTTCAAGGAGTCAAGTAGGAACAAGAGAGGTATGACTTGCAATTATTGTAGGAAGAAAGGCCATCTTAAGAGAGATTGTTGGAAGTTAAAATCCAAACAATCAGATGATTGCAAGTCCAAAGGAACTAGCTTCGCCGAGGCTAGTTATGTTGAGGAAGAATATGATATTGGTGCTCTTGTTGTCACTAGTAAGTACAAGGGTGGTGATTCTTGGGTTTTAGATTCGGGATGTTCTAGCCATATAATTTCTAACTCTAGTTTCTTCACAACCTATCAAAAGGTTGATGGAAGAAAAGTCATTATGGGTTCATCGATGATGATGGCTTGTATAAGCTACTTGGTTCAACCTTAGTTAGTTCGGTTTGTTATGCTACTACCTCAACCAAGCTTTGTGATGATGATACTTCTTTTGATAGCAAGAATGTAATTCCAATATCCTCCAACAAGTCCATGGGTTGTATGGACTTGGTTGGTGTTTAATCATACTCTTTGTAGTAAACCCTTAGAGGACATGGTAGTATATGTGCTTTTGTATATTGTTGTGAACATGTTTATTTTGGTTTTTTGTTGAGTATGTTGCTAGCTAGAGATTTTTGTGAGTGTTGTTGGATGATTTTGAAGGTGATGTTTTTTTGACTTGGAGAACACAAGTCAAGGTGGAGATTGTTAGGAATATTGATGACTTGTGTTACCAAGTAATCAAACATGATTTAATTAATTAATCACTTTAGTTAGTGAAGGTAGGAAGAGGATAAAGAATCACATGTGATTGAGTTTTTGGGAAGTAATAGCTATTGACTTTGACATGGCTTGGAATAGAAGGATTCAAAGCAAGTACAAAGTGTAAGAGCAATAAGGGACAATTGGGATACATGAAAAGGGAAAGATATGCAAGAAAAGAAGCAAAATCGGATCAACAAAAGTTAACCTGCAGCTTGCTCTTCCGAGCCTAGGTCGAGCATGTGTTCTGCCCCTCCTATCTTGGGTCTGTTGATGCTGTACAATGGGGTATTGTTGTCCCACTTAGTTGACCATTGTTTTCACTATATAAAGGCAGATTTGCTAAGTAATTAAGTGCCAAAAAGTCTCAAACAATAGTGCTACTCTCTTGCTCATGCAAGTTACTTTCATTTTAGCTCCTCTCTTCCCACACTTATACTCCATTGTAATTCCTTTAAGTTTGTATTTTATTCTTTAAACACATTAATATAGATCCTAGGCTAGATGGTGGATGTAGCCCAAGATTGGTGACCACCTTAAATCTTTGTCTAGACTATTTATTTATTATTGTCATTCATCATACACTTACATATTTGGTTCTTATACTTGACACAACACAAATACACACTTAAACCTTAATTAAGGGATCCTTGAGTGAGGTTAATTATCTCCCCTTTCATTTAGGTTGAGGTTTCATAAAGTAAAGTGATTTGAGTTGTTTATTAATTTTTGATTTGATTTTGAGATGGTGTTTTGACAATTTATTTTCCTTACAAACTAAATTAGATTTTTTCATGGAATTTTGTGATTTCCTTGCAATGAATTAAGGATAGATGGGATTTTGTGATTTTTGATCTTGAAAAAATGAATCAAGCTCATCATACAGTGTCACAACTCAAGAGATAGTTATGTGGGTTTTGTGTTTTTCATAATTCTAATGAGTTAATAAGCCATAAATAGTTTATGGAAAAAACATTTAGTGTATACTTTTGTTAGATGTGCTATGTCGCTTTCATGGTGATGAAAGTCTTATCCACGTACAATAAATTTTTTTCCTTGGCAATTTTTTATTATTACTATTTAAGGCTCGCTTGGATTGAGTGTATATATTTAGGGGTAAATAAAAGTCAAAGTAGGAAAACAATTAGATAGATGATTAAAGAAATAATTTGATTAGAATTGGTTGGAAAGTAATAAAAAATGGATAAAATAACAAATAGCTCCCTCATTTTGGGTTCTAAATTTGCCTTAGAATAAACTATGATTAAGGTCTGAAGAGGAAAGGACCAGATCAACTCATACCTATAAAAAATAGTGCGACCAAAAAGTTTCTCTGCTAAAAAAGATCCACAAATGATTATCATAAAAAAAAAACACCTTGTCAATTGTATTACTAGCAAAAAAACACCTTAAAAAAACAAAAAACATACAATAAATGGGAATGGATGAAAATGGATTATATAAAGAAACATTTGTTTGAAAAAAGACAAGTATGATGAACCTTGTCAATTGTATTCCTAGCAATTTCAGCCTATACTATCATTATGTTTACCACCTTGGCAATTGTTTTCATTATAAGCTCATTTTTTTTTCCAATTTTCAAATATAGTAATTTTAAAACTTTAATATTAGTAATTAGTACTTATTATAGTTTTGAAATAGTTAGACTTGAAATAATTATAAAAGGTTTTAATTACATTTTAAATTAATGTTTTAATGGTTTTTTAACTCATTAGCTTGCAAATCCTAGTTCAAACTTGATTTTTTTTATCTAAATCTAACACACAACACTAATTAGTATCTAATATAGTTTGAAATTGACTTAAAAAAATTGAAATATGCTTGACATTACATTACAACTCACAAGTTGACGATTTAAGGATTTTAACCCACTAACGTGCAAACTTAGTTCAAACTATTTTGTTTGATTTAAAACTTGACATGCAAAACTAATTGAATTGTATATTTTGAATAGAGGTGTTCAAAATAGACCCGATAGACACCCGATATTACAATCGAATCCGATTTGACACGACTTAAAAATGGATCTACAATTATGTAAAAACCAATGTAAACACAAAACTCGATTTTAAACAGACCCGAAATACCTCACTCGAAATCAACCCGATGACCCGAATGAACACCTCTAATTTTGAGGTAATGAAATAAGCTAATTTCTTGGGTTGGGTTTGTGAGAATGTTGGAATCGAAAAGAAAATATCACTTTGGCTCAATATTATGAATTCTTAATTATTATTTAAATCATGAAAGAGTGTTTATTCTGTGCTCTGATGAATTGGAAATTTTAATATGTTAAATAAACTAATAATTTTAATGAGTTTGATTAGATTGAATAAAAAATATATTTGGCAAAATTGGTTGTAAGTTGTAACCATTGCACATACAAAATAGTTAGTATTTTTTGAATTTATAATCAGTTTTGTTACGTCTATAATGAAATTAAACAATTTTAAAGTTTATTGTTTGTTATTTTTATGTGTTGCATTTTAGTTAATGTTTGATTTAATTCAAGTGTTTTACGATTTTATGTTTATTTGTATCTGATATGTAAAATATTAATTTCTATTTTATGCTTTTTTACTGATAATACTATACATTATTTTATATTGTTTTGATTTATTTCATGTGTTCTACAATTGTTTTTAAATATATATATAGCATGCACGTTAAATACATATTAATTCAGATTTTATTAGAAATATTGTGTATTACTCTCGCCGTTTTCATATGTTCTTTTCAAAGAAAATTTTTTATTTTTTTAAAGTATCTTTTCAAAGAAAATTTATGAATTATTATGTTAAGTTTTAACTATGATTTCTCATCAATGTATATTAGAAAACATAGTTATATGAAATCTTTTTAATATATATTTTTTAAATATCAACTTTCTTCTTTAAAAAAATATCAACTTTCTAAAGTTTTTAAAAACTCAAAATTAAAATTGTTTAACTTTTAAGTTACATCAAAATCTGCGCAAATAAATAAGAAAAACAAATGAAAATAGAAATAGTACTCCTAGTATAATAAAAAAAATACTCCCTCCGAATCAGTTTAGATGTCCCATTTGGGATTTTACGGATTTTAAGGGTTGAAAGAAGTCCATTAAAAAGGTAGTAGTTGAGTATTTTAATTGATTAAATTAATTGTAAAGGTGGTAGTTGGGTATTGGGAATTAGAAAAGTGGGGGTATTTAGGTAAAAAAGTATAGACAAAAAAGAAAATGGGACAATTAATATGGTTTTGCCAAATAAGAAAATAAGACATATAAACGGAGGGAGTACCACTTTATTTCCCCACCCAAAAACAAAAAGGAAAAAAAAAGTAGAATATCAAAGACTAAAAATCAATTTCAAACAAATTTGACATAATTCCTGGAAAAACCAGAGGCAGTCGGCAACAATGGCGACAACGCCGCAAGGCACCGGAAACAACAACCAGCATAACAGTAGTACAACTCCTCCTGATGTTGATGATTTTCATTTTGCTTCCTCTCAACTCCTTTCTGTTCTCGACTCTAAGGACGAGGCTTTACAAGGTTCTTTACTTCTTTCTATTCTCTTCTTTTTTTCCGTTTCTTTTGATTTAGATGGAATAATTACTTCAGTTTTCCTCTCCAATTATCATAATCCAACTTCAAATTATCGTGCTGTTTCAATATACACAATTGTTGTGTAGAAATTGAACTCAAGGTTTGTAGAAATTGCTTGGATTATTTGAAAAGGATTTGTAGAAATTTCCATCAATAAATGGCTTCCAATTATTGTTTTTGTATCAAATGGCACACAATTAGGTTTTAGACTTTTAGGTCTTAGTACAATGAAGACAAGCAAGGGTTTGGTACTTAAAATTAAAGCAGCCAGTGCACAAAGCATACCTGCAGAGCGATGGTTCGAGAAGGGTCTCACCATTAGAGTGGAATGTAGACAAACTTTATCACGTATTTTGGCAAGAGGCGGCTTCTAATACTTGAACTCCAAACGTTTTAAGGCTCCCTTTTTAAGAGTTTGGTATTTGATTGATTTAGTTCTTACAACTTGTTTGTTATGAAGGAAAGTGGTAGTCTATATGGTGAAGAAGAGAGAGGATAATATAATGCAATTTTTATGAGTTATACTTAAATCAACAGGATTAGGAAAATGAAACAGCTCTGCTTTTTGAATGTAGAAATTAGATAGAGTTAATGAAGTTTTACATTATCCATTATTTTCTGTTATCATCACCATTCACTTCAAGTAAATAATTTATGAGGATACAACTTTTTCATGACTTAGTGTTGTTGATTTCCTGATTAATTTGGGTTTTGATGATCTTTTGAAGGTTTTAACATGTGAGGCTTGACATCTTTGGCATTTGTTGTTCTAGTGCTTAAATCAGATCTGATGGATGCGCTTAACAAAGGGGTCAAGTCATTAGATGAAGACAATTGGATGTATGAGGGGCCTCGATCTCGAATAAACCTTGTATCTAAGCCAGGTTAGGTTTAGTTTTGATTTGTCATGTTGTGGTGCAGTGTCTTGAACTGTTAATTGTTGTTGGCTGTTATTTGTCTTTGTTTACTGAATTTTCAAATTTTTTTTTTTGTATATTTGCACAACAGCCTTGATAATGATATAATTAGGAGTCACAAAAATATAATGTGATGGTAAGTAATGCACTAATGCTGATACGGGAATGGTTGTTTTTTATTATCTCTAATTTTGCGCAACAAATTCTCTTGCGAGGAAGAATCTGAAGAACTTGAGGATATGATGGATACTGGTGTCCAAGCTAGTGGTAGATATTATGAGTTTATGACCCATTTTGTAGTTATTCTTGAAATTATAGCCTTTAGGCACATCATAAAAAGGTTCTTGTTACTAGGATCTATTGGCTATGAGGTTTCTTAATGATTGTTGTTTTAAAAGAGTGATGGCTTTGGATGGTTGTTGATCATAGGAACAAAATGGATTTAGAAGCGAGAATTTAAAATTTGAAGTTCTAAATGTAATGGAGTTTGCTCTAACCAAAGGACATACACTTGGACATTCTTGAGTTTCCACAGGGACATTCCAAGACTTAGAGTCTTCAATTTCTAAGAAACATCCTTCTTAGAGGTTTAATTTATGGATCATCTTTTATCCCACCTAGCATCCTTTGATGAGTACTAGAGGGATGACCATAGAAGATGCCCAAGAACTGCAAGCATCAGGAGTTAATATGAAAATTAGCTTGTAACCTTATTAGACAATGGACACACATATTAAAAAATCATTATATTGAAGTTGTTAGGTCTCAAACAAAGTTCGTTATTCACGAAACTTTGCATGGGCTTCTTGTAGCATTATGTAAATACTGTAAGGGTCTAGGACTCTAGGGAGTGTGTTTCTAAAAGAACTTCTAGAAGACTACACTCAATATCTCTTATTAAAGATGTAGAAAATTCTATGTTTGGGATGATATGTTTTTTTTTTCTTTTTTTGATTCAGAATAGTTAGAAAATCCCTACAGACAATAGGGGATAGTGAATAAATTCTTCCCATTCGTGTTGATAATCGATCCTCTTTCACAAGGGTTAACGGAAAAATCCTCAACCGTTAGGCTAGCCCATGATTCTCATGTGATATTTTTTAATACTTCCATAAGGAGATTAGAACCTCTAGATTTTGTAGAGTTAGCTTAGAAGCAACAAATACCCCAAGGTGGTGGTTGTACAATCACCTTGTCATAATACTTCATAAATTATTCTTAAGAGCAATACAAGTTAAGCATTCCCACAACTTTTTTACTCTCATTGCCTCCACCAAAATATTCACTCCACACAATTACACACTAGTCCAACAAATGAACTTAGCAAGCTTTGACATGGCTTGTGACAAGATAATGGGAAAGTAACCCACATGCAACAACTTGGGTGAAAGAGTCAGCATGTGACATGAAACTGTATGGCAACTTAGTCTAAATCCAACCCTAGTGTGACTCGATTCGAGAAAAATAATCGGATTCAAATCCCAGAAAAAGAATTTCGACTCTGAAAATCTGTTTATAATACTCCGACTCTAAATCGGAGTTGGATCTCAAAAAATATCTGACAATTCGACTTCGATAAAATTTGTCCTCTGATTCCGACTTGTTCAAATATTTGTTTTCCTAGTTTATTTCAAACAAACATGTATTTTTTAGTATTGATTTGAACGCATAAATGTGCCTATTTTGACTATTATTGATGTGTTTTTCATTGGTAGTTGAGTTATTGGATTTCATCGTTGAAGGATTTTCCCCAATACTTCAATATTATTTAAACTTTGTTGTGTCTATTCGAAAGACACCATTGTTGCGAGTTTGCTTTTTGTTATTAAGTAAAAATTAGGCGAATTGTAGCATATTTGAGTTATTAAGTTGAATTGGTCAAACTCTATATATTTATAAGTCGAATTTGGACAAATCGTAACCTTTTTGAAAGACATTGTTTTTATGAATTTACCACTGTTAAAAATTTTGACTTTTTGAAAAAAGATTTAAAATCCAACTCTGCCGGCCAAGAATCCAAACTAGAGCAAAGTCGGAGGACGTAAAATCCAAGTCTGAGTTGGAGGCTGAGGTTAAAAAACACATGACTTTAATCTAGAGCAAAGTCGGAGTATGTATTAATTGAGTCAGATTCGTTTACATTCCATTGGTATTAATCGAGTAGAGCATTGTTAAGGCAATTACTTTCCTTTTGAAACGTTTTAATCTACAAAGACTGACCTTTTGGTGGTTGTGCCCATATACACCATAACCTGGCCAGTGCAACTTCACCTTATCCTTTGTTGTCGGAACTCTTTAGTACAACTCTTCTTTCCACTGAAAGCCCCTCTGTTTACGTATCGACACCAAACAAATGGCCTGTCTAAGCCAGTGACTCCTCCAATTCATTGTAATAACGAGTGTCTCCTTAAACTGGGATGATAGTGTTCCATCCAAGCAGCTACAATATATCTGTGCTATGAGAGGGTTGTTGATTGGAATTTCCTGAATGTGTTCTTGGAAAGTAGCATCTGCCAAGTCAGCAATTCTTCTGAATTCTTCCAATTTTATAAGTCCCATATTGAACTTAAAAGTCATTTCGATTCAATTATGGCAAAATTCAAGCCATTTGGACAGGGGCCACAATGAGATTAAAATGCACCTTACAGTTAATTTTGTTTTTGAGATCTAATTTTTGATTCCTTTTTTGTTTGTGTCCGCTTTTAAAAATATTCTGCTTTGTAATCTGCATGATGTATGATCATAGAACTTTTTGAAATAACTAGCACTGATGGTAATTGTTAGGTTTGTAATTAAGTCTATAAACCCTTCCCTCCCCATAGTCCATCCTGATCATTGAATTGATGCTCCATGCTTCAGTAATGACTAGTTTGAAGCAAAGGGCTTTTTGCTTGTCCATTCTTGATGAAGCCAAAGGTTTGTATTTATTTGGCTTTGGATTATAATGTAGTAAAATGACTCTAAAATCATGTGCTTTTATTATTTATGCGAAATTGTAGATGATGAATGTAATCTATGGTTAATCGGAAACCTATTTGTTATTATAAGGAACAGGTTTTGTACATCATACCTTCTTGAACCCTGCCTATATGGGATCCTTTAAGTTTTTAGCAATTAGCAATCATACTTTCATTCAACGAACTTTTGGGCATATTGTTAAGAGTATTTATTTTTGTCTCCTGAAATGCAGGTGGTTCCATGGCATTGCGGAACATGAAATCCTAAATTCATGGAATTTCAGCTCATCTTGAGTCGAGGTTTCCCTTATAATTTATTGTTTCCTTTGTATCATCTTCTGTTGGCAAGCTTCATTTTGAGGCCATTGTCTTGCATATGTATATCAAAATTTAGAGATGATTCTGTTGATTGAAGAATCAGGGCTTGAAGACAGATACTTAAAATATATAAATCTGGAGAACCTGTGCTAGAACCTGGAACTCAATTTGGCCATACGATACTGATTTTACTAGTGTACTTCTGCACATCTGTTTTCCAGTTACTAATATTTTCGCTCGAGTTCTGTTCCACGTTAAATAGTCCGTTTATTGTTGTAACAGTTTTCCGACAAGCAAGGGACAAAATGTTGACGCTGCCCTTTACAAAACGACTAACGTCTATGTTTTCGATTTCTTAATTTTAAAGTTTTCCTTTTAGAATAGATGATTTTATGGTGAGATTATATTTATTGAGATTTTTCAATATATTTAGTGTGTTAAAAATGATTGCTAGCAATTTTAAAGTTACCAATTAGAAAAATGGACTAATTATATAAGCTCGTTACATGATAAAACGATCTCATACAAGTTGAGTTGGTTTCCTTTTAGTTGGAATATATATTAAATTGGACTTGGAGAGCAGTAAAAAATTGACCCGACCTGTAATGCCGCCTGAAATCAACCTGTATTCAACCCGTTGGTTGACCCGAGGTGTAGTGACCCGTAACCGATCGAAATTCGACCTGATGTTGACCCGTAACCTGACATGTACTCGATTATTTTAGACCAATAATCGACCGATACCCAACTCGAGAACAACCCCACACTCGAGATTGAACCGACAATGTGGTTAACCGAACTCGATTTGCACCCGATCTGTTACAACTCAAACTCGCTTTAACCCGATAGGTACTAGACATATCCCACCCAAAATGACCCATAATCAACACCTCGTGATTAACCTGACAATGTGATTAAGCGATATAATTTGATTTAACCGTATCAAGTTTAATTCAACTAATAATAATTTGATTGAATTGAATCAAGTTTAGTTTAGCTAAAATTAAACAATAAATGCAGGCCAGAATCAAATTTTATCAACTTCATCTTAGGCTGAACCAAATTTATCTACTAACCGACAACTTAATTAATCGACTACAACTCTTCATTCTCCAATCACATACGATTTCGAACATAAATAAATTGTATAATAAACATAAACTTCATTTGACATAAAACTCAATTGAATTGGATTTTAATCAACCCGAATCCTGAGATTAACAGAATGCAAAACTAAAAAATGATATAAACGATCTGAAGTCAACAAGAACCAAAATAATCCGAATTAACGTTAACCTAAAACAAAAATGACCCGACCCAGTGTAATCGAACTCGATTCGACCTACAGCATAACCGATTTGGATCTGAATTATATCAATCAAACCCCATATAAATCTAAACTGAAATGGAAATAATCCGAAATCGAAACCGACCCAGAGAATGTCTGAACCCGATGAAATCAAACCCAAAACCCAACCGAGTAACCGAATTTACAGACAGCTACATGTCTTATATCAGGCCAGCCAATTTTAGTTGGAAAATATTAGATTTGGCATTTTAGTAATTTATATTTACTTCTTAGAGGAAAAATAGACTAAAAAGATTGGAAAATAACTACCCTAAAGAATTCCAATTCTAGGAAGTTGTACATTAAATTGGACTAATACTATTATTCAAAGCGTGTGTTAACACGAGAAGGCTGGTGGGTGGGTTAGGCCGAGCCTGATTCGGTTACGACATCAAGGGGGGTATACAACTATCAATAGATAGGGAAAACCGCCCCGGAAGGTGTATCAAAAAGGACAGCATCAGGTGAGCCTAATTTGCACTTCTTTAGTAGTGAACTCCTCTTCCGAAGCTTGAGCCGAGCCTCCACCTATTGAAGTAGAAAGAAAAATTCCCCAACTCAACGGATTATTATGCCCTTAGTCTTGCAATGGACAGTCTTGGTCCTAGTGAAAATACCAGTAGAAAGGAAGATCCGAGTCTAAATGATACAGAAAAAAGCATTCATAGTTGGAGAAATGGTGACAATTATAGTTACAGCAGTAATATTGATAATTTCTTTCGTGTCATGGACATTCCGAATTTCATCTCTGATGATACTTTTTTACTTATAGATCGTAGGGGGGACAGTTATTGGTTAAGACCTCATATAATCTAGCCAGTTTTCTCTTATCTTCTTTCATATAAAGAGATAAGGGTTGATGGAATTGAAAAGGCTCTAATATATCACTCATATATGATCATTCGTAAAATTTAAAAAGACTTAATCGTCCATCTTTTATATATGAACAGATCGTGGGACCAAATTATACCACTCATAATTCATATTATTGTTACATAAATTTAAAATTGTGGCCATAATATTAGTCCCTTGTCCAGCTTTAACCAGCACATGTTTTTTTCAAATCCCTCTTAACATAAACTTATTCGGTTACTTTTTAAAAAAATTATATAAATTTAAAATTAAAATCTCAAATCTTAAAATTGAGTTTGAACTAAATTTCACAACTAGAACTAAGAATTTTACTTAGTTTGTAGCTATGTTAGAGAGTTCTAAACGAAGCGATTCAGAGTTAAACCCTCTAGTTTAGTACACTACTGCTATAGGCTTTAGAATACTACTTGCTCAATCCCTTTTAATAATATTTATCCTGAACAAGCAAATATAACATAAATTGTGTAGACAATATTAAAGAAAAACAGAAAATGTTGGTTGAGAATAAAATATAGTAAAGATATTTTTTATTCGTAGCAAAATAAAAAGAAAGGACTACAATAAAAAGTGTGGCAAGAGGAAGTACTCTATTAGAGTCAAGACTTAGAGCCATAAGTAAAAAGAGAAAAGATGGACTTCTCTAGAAGATGGGAAGTCTGGTATGTACCTAATGTCTCTACACAATTCCGTGGCCAGTAACTGCTAAACTAATAAATAGGGCTTTATATTTATATTAAGATAAAAGTACAGGTAAACCATATCCACAAACCATAACAAAAAGGAGGAAGAAAAAAATTACCTCCAGAAATTGTAGATTCACAGATGGAAGCCAGTATGCTAAATTCTACAAGGGCAAAAAAAATTCACTGTATTTACATCAAAAGATTGAGCAGAAATGCAGAATCTTCAACTTTCATGATAAGCTAATAGCCCCCACTGTTGATGGTACGACTCTATGTATTGATATTAATACATTTGAAAAAACACATTTCACCAATTGGCCAGCTCCTAGCCTTCTTTATTTCTTTTAAGAATCCATGGCCATAATGTACTTCATAATCCAGGGGCAGTTGCTGAGAATTGTAAGTTCCCCAGTTTAATATAAAAAGCATGGAACATGCATCATAACCTGACCTTGGATATTTACGCCTGCAACCAACAAAACCAGCTGCTGTTAAAAGAAGGAAATGTCAAAAACTCAAGCAAAACTAACTGACCAGAGATGGTCTACGAAAAGGTCTGTTAAAAACAGTAGAACAACCCAACACTTATGGGAGAAAAACCGTTATTTTTAATTGACCTTTGATATTGAACATTATTTGTAACCTTACATAAAAAAATGCACATGATAAAATGAGTCATTTTAGCTTAGCTCATTTTGTTACTATAGAAAAGGCTAGAAGATATGAGAAATTTCAGGTTTACAATCTAGGCGTGCTAGATATGCAGATCGTAGTATAGTTAGAGCAAACAAAAAGCCAATAGTACTCCCCAAAGACTCCAACAACTGTCACAGATACTTCACCCCCTTGTCCTACTACCAACTCAAGTTATGAAACGAAATGTGTTATTAAGATAATATTTTGCAGTTAACTGAGCACCGCTTGGAAAGCAAAACAAAAGGATTAGAACGAAAACCCAAGGTCATATTCACAAACACGAGTACAAGCTGCAGACATGAAGGTAAGCTAAGGCCTGTAGAGATACTAAGTTCTCAAGAGATTACCTTGGATGGTATGAAGCCATAAAACTGTACATATAATTGTTTCAAAGTAATGTGTTATCCGAGTTCAAAAGACCCATTTGTTCTGTAAGCTGATCCATTCTTTGATGTTTAGACCACCCATTCTCCAAAGGTTGCACTTCTGTTCCTTCTGTTGAAATATCAATGTTGGGAAAATCTGGCCCGTTTCTATCGTCAAACGACATTACATTACAGTCCAGAAACTGTTCCCAGGAGGCATCATCAAGTAAAGCATCAATATCAGGAGGAGACAACTTGTCAATGTCAATTGAACTTGTCCCCTCTAAAGGAACAGATGACAGATCCATGAATTCATTATCTCCAGTCTCATCTAACATAAAATTTCCACCAGAAATATTAACAGAGTTCTGGACAAGGTCAGGCAGAGCAGGAATCTCTGGTATGACAGCAGTCGTCTGGGGAAGAGAAACAGAAGATATGGATTCTGGAGTTACCAGTCCACTTATTTCTGAAAGCTCTGGGATAGGCAGATTTTCAGCACGGGTAATGACAGGAGACGATTCTATCTCAGACACAACAGCATCACGACTAACAGCAGCAATGTTTGCAGCTGAGGTTGAATAAGCTGGAACAGAGGTTGGTGACGCCTCTTGCAAAGTAACTCCTGATACCCGATTTGCAGGTGTTTCACTGTCCAGTGCACTGGTCGATGATGAATCCCCCGAGTAGAAATCATCTGAATTGCTATTGAAATTCGCATCCATTTTCCTTAGTTGATGGAGCATTGCATGAGTAGAATCTTTCCCCAAGGGTTGGTACTTCACAATCTGCCCATCAGGAAGGGTCGAGGTTTCACTCTCAGCAACACCATCCTGCTTAAGTCTTCGTTTCTTATTAGCATCAGATATGCACCTGTTGCTCTCAGTTTGTTGCTGTACAAACTGAGCCAAGAATCCAGGACTTTGAACAGCTTTTGCCAAGAATGACATCATTTGTTGCTGGCGCTGCTCCATTCCCTGCAGGCGCTGTACCATAGTTTGCAACTGATTATCAGTCGTCTGCTGCTGCTGTCTCAGTCTAACAAGTTCTTGCATAAGCACATTCTTGTCCCTTTTAAGCCTCTCCACCTCTTCCTCTAGCCCAAACTTTCCAACCTCAACACAAGCTCCTACAGAGGAAGTCTGTTGAGGTGCTTGTTGTTGATGCTGATTGCCATGTCCATGAGCAGGCTTTCGTCGAGTAATGCTCTTAAGCAGGTGTTTCTGACCCCTCAAGAACCCCTCATTTGCAAATTCCCAGCGGTCTGGATCCACCTTTCTAAAGCCCTAAAAACCAAGTAAAATAAAAAACATCTTCTGGGAAGTGCTACAACAATAACAAATTACAAACTCAGAAAAATAGAGGAACAAGGAACCAAAAAGAATATTTTGTTACGGGCTACCAATGTTCACAATTCACACTAAAGAAATGCTACCAATATCAATATCAATGACGACTTCAATCAAATGACTCAAGCAATTGGCTAGGGAGGCCTATGCATACTACCCCCCCAGCCCCCCACCCCCCCCTTGATTCAACGCCATACTTCGGGATGGAGTACTCTTTCCTTGTTAAGACATAAAAATTGCAGTTTTGAGAATACTTGTGATAAACTCTTTTAGTGAAATGGAAGTTGAAGCATATATCCTTATGAATCTACAGTAGATCACTAGAACATGCATAAAGATTTCATTTACATTAGGAGTTTTGATATCCAACGTGAAGATTGAAGCCTAAACTTAAATAGCATTGCAATGTCCAGTCGATTACACATGTCGCAAGTGGAGTAGAAAATCTTCCTTGTCTAGGAAAAAACAATTTTAACACTTTCTATTACTCAAAAGTCAAAACACCTCACCATCCAGATGACAAACTCAGCAAACTGAAATGGAAATAGAACCTGAATGACAATTTTGGGCTAATGCTTCAAAAAATTATCTTAAAAATGACAATTGACATTTCGACTCATTACCACATGACACATCCAAATTTGATGCTAATTATAGTAGCACCAGTGTTACCACCAAAAGAAGAAAAAGACATGTGAAGAATTCAAACAAGTAATGCACTATTTATAAATGTCAGTGACGATATTGATAATCAAAGAAAAAACTCTTTTACTGCTATCTATTGCTATCTTCTTCCACAAATCTATAAATCTATAAATAAAAAAAAAACATAAACATCGTAAATATTAATACACTTAAAATCCAATGGAAAATTTCAATTATAGGTCGATGGTAATCAAACATAATAGCTAAAGAAGCAACGTGCATCATCGTAATATAAGACGGTCATAACATCCACATAAATTAGCAAACCACAATTGTTTCTCCTTTTGACTCACGTTTTAAAAGAATAACAAGAAGCACAAATTGCACTTCAGCCTCAATCTTCACTCATAATAGTAAAAACCAAGTCGTACTTAGCCTTTGGCAATTCGAGTAGACACATAAACAAACAAAATATCTTCTTTGGCTTGGACAACTTCTCCAACCCAGACAAAGCAACAAAATGAAATTAAAAAATCCATGAGAGTGAAGGCTAATCTCTAGACAGGCTCTGAATTTTGCTTGCCTCCACACCCTCAATTGCCTTGGTTGTAATCCTCAATAAGGGGTTCATAGGCATTTATAAGAACACTAATTTTCCATAAATTAGGAAACCACAAAGGTTAAAGACTAAGGGCATGGAAGGAGGATAAGAAAATGTATCCAAATTATACAGATTTTATAAACCAGATCAAATTTTAGTTTTTCGAATCATATTCATATGACAACCCAAATATCATTTGGGTAGCTACACTACAGACTATTTGTATTCAATAATCAGAGAGAATAACGATCATGCATTGAATTGATCAAAAACAGCTTAACAACCCAGGTGAATCCCCATAATCCCAACAATTTGGGCATAAGATCTGCAACTCTAGTAACAGTAGACTTTTGTAGGACACTAGAATGGCAACTTTAAAAAAGGTTCCTCAGCCACGTTATAACTTCCACTTCTACGCATCCATTGTCACATGTTTTAGCCCCTCATTCATCCAATCACAACATGGACTTCAACAAAAGAGAGGGATAAGATATTTAAGTGAAAATTTAACAAAAAGCTGTTCAAGTCCACCATAATTTCAAGGAGCTCGGGTGAATTACAGACACCAATACAAATTGATGATAAAAACAGTCAACTAAAGGCAAACCAAAACCAGTTCTACCTTTTTCACTATTCATATTTCTATATTTCGATTTGCAATAAAAATCTTTTGTGCCTAAAATTATCAGGTGAACCTACGCTAACAAATTTTGAACAAAATTTTGTCAAGTTAGCTGTTTTGACTATCCGCTAGGCCATTTCATATTCTAATCGCAATTGCACTTGATCTAACCTTTTAAACCCCAATCAAAACAAGTAATTCTACATATCAATAATTCATACCAAGGGAATTTGAAACAGAAAAACTTCAAATTAACAAAAATCATCCAAAAATAAACTCCCACCGTCTCAAACTGGCTGCTACATATTCATCAAATGAACCGTCCAAAATTAATTGCAACACTTTCTTCTACAGTTAAATTTCACTCCCATCTATTAAACCTTAAAATTTTCATTACATTCACATAATACATATATTTCAATTAATCTTATTTAGTGCATTAAAACAATCTAAGGCAGCATAAAACCCTATCAAGTAACTAATTTAGAACTGAAAAATTACAATCAAAAGAGGAAGATAAAGCATACATAGGTGTTAAGCTGACGAACAAAGCTGGAGAAGTTATTATGCTTAAAGTACTTAGGTAAAAGATCACGAGCAAACTCAGGAGGATTCCAAACAATGAAGCTATTATTAGTGGTACTCCATGAAACTACAGAATCAGTAGCTGGATCATCCACCATGTCGTAAGTTTTACACAAAAATGGGGGCGGTCCATTGACGTTTGACATCGGAGTCGGCGCATTTCCGCCGGAAATAGTGGTGGTTGAAGAAGACTCCATTGATTTGGTAGATCGAAGGAGAAGGTGTGAATAAATTTAGGCCTTAGGGTTTTGGTGGAAAGACGGACATTGAAGGGGTGGAACTTGGAACCCTAAGAGTGGAGAGAGAAAGAGCGTATTTAAATATTTGTTTAAATGGCGGAGGACGAGGTGATGATGGGGCGGGATGAGTTTTTGGTTCCCTTTCACGGGGGTTTGTCCCCTGCCACCCTTCCTTTTTTTTCTTTCTTTTTTTCAAAAAAAATTAGTATAATACTCGTATAATAAACTATTTATATTTAATTCAAAAAAAAAACTATTTATATTAATGCTTTTATTTCCCAAGGTTCGTGAATCGTGATCTATATTTATGCTTTCATGTGAGAATTTTGAGAAATTAAAATTGGAACATTTAAAGAAAAAATAATTAGAAACTAGCCTATAACAGTAATTTTTTTATAAAAAAGTATCTAGATAATTTGTTTGTTAAAAATTAAAAAGTATTTAAAAATATATATTTTATTTCATCGTGACAATTCATCACGTAATCTCAGCGTGGTCCACTCGTGTGGACACCAGACACCTGTGGGCTTGGGCCCACAAACCAAGGGGGATGACCGTTGCCTTTCACATAAACTTAGTGATCGGAACTTTACTGTTGGAATTTAGAGTGTATAGTGGACATCGGAAATGATTTAATTAATTAAATTAAATAAATAATTTAATTAAATTAATGTATATAATCCCAAGGTTGTAAAATATATGTTTTAGTCAAAACATATAAGTCACGGCACGTATACTGGATCACGGCTCGCGAAAATGTGGAAAAAAGATTCTGAAAAAATTGACCTTGAGGTCGCGGCCCGCGAGTGCCTGGTTTTTCCGGGCTGGTTTCGTGCGTTGTTCTGGTTCGTTTTGGTGGTTATATTATAACTTCCTACGGTTAATATGGTTAATATTAGCCGTGTTCCTTGGGTTATATGGGTTGAGTGAAGAGCGATATCGGTTCGTGAATCGATCTCGTGTTTCACGGATCAACCTAGCGTTTCATGGAGCAACATCTTGTTTCATGAAGTGGTGTGAGCTATTCTATAAATATAGAATGTTTGTGTGTTGTTTAAGATATCCACAAGATATCCATAATTTCTGATTCTTCTCTTCTAATGCATTTTCAATCAAGAACTTGCAATCCTTGTTTGTGTATTACCATATTACTTTCCATTTAAGTTACTCTTGTGTCATTCCAATATCCTTGTGCTAGGAAGTTGGTGTAATTCTTTGTATCTCAGAACGTATTTCCGGTTGATTCCCAAGCACCGTGGTAGGGAGGAATTAACGTTTTAGAAAAGAGCATCTCGCCTATAATTTATATCAAGTTCCACAATATCTTCTAGTTACTTTGATCGTGTCAAAGATTGGTGTATCGGAGATCTCGGTGGTGTACATAAGCAAGGCTTGATCGTCATATGTAATTTGTCTTTTCTATCACACATTGTATTTTAATTTATTGTATATTTATAAATTAAAGTACATTTTGCAACAAACTAAAACGTTATCTTTTCTCTTGAATTACATTATGACAAGCATCAAGGATTTAACAACCAATTTTGTGAAATTGGATAAGTATGTAGGCAATGAATTTAGGAGATGGAAAAAGAAAATGCTTTTCTTATTAACTACATTGAATGTTGCTTATGTGATAAGTACACCAAGGCCTAGTGAAAAGGAGGATGAGACTCCGGAGGATACCCGTGCTAGAAGTAAATGGGACAAATAATAATATTTGTTGTGTGCAGGATGATTCATGGTACATGGATTCGGGTGCCTCTAGGCATGTTTGCATGGATAGGAGATGGTTTAAGACCTTTCACAAGTGTGATGGTGATGAGTTTCTCTATATGGGAAATAATTCTTCTATTCAAATTCTTGGGAAAGGATCGGTTGATCTTCATTTCACTTCGGGAAATCTTCTAACTTTGAAGGAAGTGATGTTTGCTCCTAAAATTGCAAGGAACCTAGTGTCGGGGCCAACCTTGAATCGCATGGATATAAATTAGTATTTGAATCCGATCGATGTGTAATTAGTAGGGGTGGTGTATTTATTGGTAGATGTTATCTAACTTGTAATTTGTTTAAACTTTCTATTAAGTCTTGTATAGATGATAGTATATTTCATGTTTATGATAAAGATGTACATATGTATGAATTATGGCACAATAGATTATGTCATGTAAATTATGAAAGTATGAAATATATGGGTAAATTAGATATTATTCCTATATGTGGCTTTGATAATCAAAAGTGTAGTACTTGCATGTTAAATAAAATCACTAGAAATCCTTTTAGGAAAGTAGAAAGATCTTCTAACATTCTTGATTTGATTCATAGTGATTTGTGTGATTTTCATAGTACTTCATCTTTAGGTAACAAAAAGTATATGATCACATTTATTGATGATTATTCTAGATTTTGTTATATGTATCTTTTGCATTCTAAACATGAGGCCTTAAATATGTTTAAAATATTTAAGAATGAAGTTGAAGTACAATTGGATTCTAAGGTCAAACGACTTAGAACGGATAAAGGAGGGGAATATTATAACCCTAGTTATTTCCAAGAAATGGGAATTGTCCATGAAACTACGGCGGGTTATTCACCACAATGTAATGGTGTAGCCGAAAGGAAAAATCGGACTTTACAAGAAATGGTTATTTCCATGTTATCCTACTCGGGATTGAGTGAAGGATTTTGGGGTGAAGCGATGTTGACCGCATGTCACATCCTTAACCGGGTTCCCACTAAAGGGAATAAGGCTATTCCTTATGAACTATGGTACAAGAGGAAACCAAACTTGAGTTATCTTCGAGTTTGGGGATGTAGGGCAATTGTAAGAGTACCTGTTAATAAAAGAAAGAAACTTGGTGAAAGAGGTTTCGATTGCATCTTTGTTGGCTATGCACATCATAGTCATACCTATAGGTTTTATGTAATAGAACATAATGACTACATATCGATTAATTCGATAATTGAGTCTAGAGATGCTACTTTTGATGAGACTCGATTTTCATCAATTGGTAGGCCTAAAGACCTACAATTTAGTACCGATGTTCAAGAAGTTGATGAAGATCAACTTGATACTCAACATGTTCCATCAAACGATGAACATGTAGAGATTTCTCTTAGGAAAAGTAAGAGAGGAAGGATTGCCAAATCTTTTGGTCCAGATTTTCAAGTCTACTTAGTAGAGGGTACAAGAGACTCTCTTTGTACATCCACACTTTATTGTTTAAATGTGGAGGACAATCCATCTACTTACGAAGAAGCAATGTCTTCTCGTGATAAGACTTTTTGGGAAGAAGCCATTAATGATGAAATGGATTCCATCATGGGGAATAACACTTGGGTCTTAACCGACCTACCTCCAAGTTGTACTCCGCTTGGAAGTAAATGGATTTTTACGGTTAAACGTAGACCCGATGGGTCCGTGATTCGGTTTAAAGCAAAATTAGTGGTGCAAGGCTTTAGACAAAAGAAAGGTATTGATTATTTTGATACGTATGCACCGGTTGCTAGAGCTGCGACTATTCGACTCTTGATAGCCTTAGCTTCTATCCACAATTTGTTGATTCATCAAATGGATGTCAAAACGGCATTCCTTTATGGTGATCTGGAGGAGGAAGTGTACATTAGACAACCCGAAAGGTTTGTTGTTAAAGGACAAGAAAAGAAGGTGTGTAAATTGGTTAAGTCTCTTTATGGACTTAAACAAGCACCAAAGCAGTGGCATCAAAAGTTTGATGACACAATATTGTCTTTTGGTTTTGTTGTCAATGAGGCCGATAAGTGTGTTTATAACAAATTCAATAATAAAGGAAATGGGGTTATCATTTGCTTTATGTCGATGACATGCTCATATTTGGTACAAGTATAGAGCAAGTGGAAATGACAAAGGAATTTTTGTCAACGTCTTTCTCTATGAAAGATTTGGGGGAGGCTGATGTTATCTTAGGTATTAAGATATTACGTCATCAAGGAGGTCTTATGTTAAACCAATCTCATTATATTGAGAAGATTCTCAAACGGTTTAATATGCTTGAGAAAGCTCCTATCTCCACTCCCATGGATCCATGCGAGAAGTTATTACCTTATGAAGGTGAAGCGATTTCTCAATTGGAATACTCAAAGGTCATTAGATCTTTGATGTATGCTATGACCTGTACAAGGCCAGATTTAGCTTTTACAGTGGGTCAATTAAGTAGGTTTACTCAAAAGCCTGGTCCTACCCATTGGAGAGCTGTTAGAAGAGTACCTAGATACTTGATTAGAACCAAGGATTATGGTTTGTATTATCGTGGAGATCCTCCTATTTTGGAAGGATATCCTGCTGCAACTTGGGCATCCAATAAAGAAGATAATTCTTCTATAAGTGTATGTGTTTTCTTGTTTGGGGGAGGTGCCATCTCTTGGGCGTCTAAGAAACAAACATGTGTTGCTGATTCTACGATGTGTTCTGAGCTTATTGCTTTAGCATCTGCTAGCAAGGAAGCAGAATGGTTAAGAGATCTCATGTATGAGATTCCTCTGTTGGTTAAGCCAATCTCACCGGTAGCTATCCATTGTGATAGTGATTCAGCTTTGAACAGAGCGTATAGTCAAATATACAATGGTAAGTCAAGGCATATAGCACTAAGACATAGTCATGTGCGCGCACTTATCAAAGAAAGGGTCATTTCCGCTGAATATGTTAATACTAAACTCAATATGGCGGATCAATTTACAAAGCCATTGAGTAGGAATTCCTTTGATCTTATGGTTCAAGGAATTGGTTTATGCCCATCTTCAACACCATGAGCGAAACCCAATTCGACGCTAGAAGAAACATCTAGTCTTGAATTCAATGTGGATTGATCGCTCATCAGATGTTGGGAAGTAATTTTGAGACCCTTTAATTGCTTTGTTCGTGATGTTAAAAACATGGTAGTAGAGTCGTTCCTCGAAGTCTCCATTTCTAGAGTTATGAAGATCTCTAGATTGAGTGCTTTATTCACGAAAGCATGGTATATTAGGGAGAAGCTACCTATATAAGTTCAAGATTTGGCCGTCTTAAAGAAATCAAGGGGCATACTTATGATTTCAATGAACTTATGAATAGATATGGACACATGTCCTTTAACGTGTCAAGGACATAAGATTAATGAATTATTTTGTGTGTACTACTCCTTCAATTGGTTGGATATATCTGCTTAATTCAATCCGGAAGGACATTAGGGGATATGATCAATTGTAAAGATGCGTGGTACTAGGTGTCAATTCAATCCGGAAGGACATTAGCATTGATGCATGAAATGGGTTGGTCATTATGGTTTGCTAAAGAAGAAAAGGATTATACACTCTAAATGGGGGAGGATTGTTGGAATTTAGAGTGTATAGTGGACATCGAAAATGATTTAATTAATTAAATTAAATAAATAATTTAATTAAATTAATGTATATAATCCCAAGGTTGTAAAATATATGTTTTAGTCAAAACATATAAGTCACGGCATGTATACTGGATCACGGCTCGCGAAAATGTGGAAAAAAGATTCTGGAAAAATTGACCTTGAGGTCGCGGCCCTCGAGTGCCTGGTTTTTCCGGGCTTGTTTCGTGCTTTGTTCTGGTTCGTTTTGGTGGTTGTATTATAACTTCCTACGGTTAATATGGTTAATATTAGTCATGTTCCTTGGGTTATATGGGTTGAGTGAAGAGCGATATCGGTTCGTGAATCGATCTCATGTTTCACAGATCAACCTAGCGTTTCATGGAGCAACATCTTGTTTCATGAAGTGGTGTGAGCTATTCTATAAATATAGAATGCTTGTGTGTTGTTTAAGATATCCACATGATATCCATAATTTCTGATTCTTCTCTTCTTATGCATTTTCAATCAAGAACTTGCAATCCTTGTTTGTGTATTACCATATTACTTTCCATTTAAGTTACTCTTGTGTCATTCCAATATCCTTGTGCTAGGAAATTGGTGTAATTCTTTGTATCTCAGAATGTATTTCCGGTTGATTCCCAAGAACCGTGGTAGGGAGGAAATAACGTTTTAGGAAAGAGCATCTCGCCTAGAATTTATATCAAGTTCCACAAAATCTTCTAGTTACTTTGATCGTGTCAAAGATTGTGTATCGGAGATCTCGGTGGTGTACATAAGCAAGGCTTGATCGTCATATGTAATTTGTCTTTTCTATCACACATTGTATTTTAATTTATTGTATATTTATAAATGAAAGTACATTTTGCAACATTTACATCCATCAATAGTAATAATGCAAGTGCACGGCGTAGCTTAGTACGACGGCAAGTAAGGGTCAAATCCTCAGGGAGTGGGGCTAAGTCAATAGTTTCTCAACCGATTAGTGTGTTCGAAAACGTAAAATATGTTGTTTGGAGGTAGCAATAATTAAAGCAAACATTTTAAAAAGAACGAAATAAAAAGCGAAGCATAAAAGTAATTAAGAATACAATGAATTAAAGCATAGATGATATGATCAATAAACTAAAAAGACATAGGCTAGGCTTTCTTACCAAGGTAATGGTTACCAACTTCAACCTAAGGTCATGGATGTTTTGTTATGAAGAAAAACGTATTATAAATACTAATGTTCTCTTTTGAGCAACAATAGTTTCCTAAAACATATTCAACTACCTACTCTCATGGTGCTAAGCATATATTAAGACATGGAGCACATATTCATTATTTTCAATCAAAAAATCTTCCTATTCTCATGGAGATGATTCCGTAGGGTTCTAGTACTGTTAACTTTTAATGTACGGAAAACTAAAACCTTCCTAAGACCCAATTATTGACTTGAGATGAAACAAATAAATATCGGGACGAAAAATTATACCTTTGTAGCGTAAATACACTAGCAAAATATAACCACGAGACAAGAACCGCAAATGAAGAACCTCTAGTGTAGTCCACCTACAACGTCTTGCGAGACCTCGTATACTAGTACGATGTTTAAGGACAATTCTTAAACTAATTTTGTGTGTTTATAACTCTTGTATTTAGCCTCACGTTTATATTCATTAGAAGATTATAATCACGTATTAGTCTTATGCTAAGTGACAAGACCTACGCATAGTAATACTACTAACTTCTACCTTTTCATCAAAACTCCTTATATAAAAGGATTGTCAAAGCTACCCATTAATACTCTTAAAAGAGTACTAAAGAGTACTAAAGAGTTGTACCATAAAACATTTAAACCTTTCAATGTTAATAATTTTGGACGTTTACAAAATTTAAAGCTCATTTTAAGACCTCCGTTATAACTTGATGTTAAATTATTTAATTAGCACTTAGTATAACTATTATATTAAGTGTTATGACCAATATCTAGTCCAACTAGATTAATCACATGAACCTAGACTAATATAGGTGCAAACATATAAAATGATATCACTCGTTGATACAGTGTGACCCAATAGGTTTCGCGACATTAAGTTCGTTCCATTATCAAATAACGGTTCTGTGACGTTTATTGGTCTCTAATAAAACATAAATGTTACTCAATGTAGACTAAATTAACGTCTCGTTGTATACTAACATAAATACGTTAAACGACTTACAAAATATTCACTTGATTATTGAGCATTTCTAACAATCTCCCACTTGTTCAAGAAACAAGTTTACTAGAGTTGTAGGACTCCTCCCATTAACTCCCACTTGCTCCAACAAGTTGTGAATCTCAAACCCTTTGTCAACTTAAGTCTTAATCAAATATAAGGTAAGAACAACTGTCATCCTTATTTTGTCTATCATCTTCCTTGGACTCATGAGATGAACTTAATAACAAAAGATTATCTCCATAATCCATTTGAGCATGGCCATGCATTTTACAGTTCCAACTCTCCGAGTAGCCTGAGACTAATAACCCCAAAAGGGTATGACAATTCCATCTTATCCCTCCTCTATTCACTATGTAATTCAAAAAATTCCTGAGTACAACCCCTATAGCCCCCTTTTACGGCATGGGGTTAGACTGCATCAAAGAACAATAATTCTCACATACGAAGTCAGTGAGAAACTCAGGTCTTAGAATTCTATTTATAAGTCAATTTGAGATATTCGTATGATGCTAGTGTTCTTAAAGAATACTCAAAACGGGTCATGTCCAAATAGAAATACTCAACCTCAATCAATGTAATTGACTAGACATCCAATGCCTCTATGATCTATGAACACGACAACATTCTAACCATTTCTGGTAATTGGTGTCCAACTCAACTACCTGGCTAGGGACTTAATACAATCTAAGTTCTCTAGTTCATATTATAGGACTCATTTGTCAAATCACATCTAGCAACCCACATAAACTTTATAGATTATAATTGGACTTTACTTAATTCTAAACCAAAACTAAGTAAATAATTACGAAACTTTATTAGATGATCTTACATTACATTAAAAACACTATAAATGTAACATATCAAATATATCTCATATATATTTTCGACATCTAAACTTATTCTATAATGAGTTTGATACCTATATCAGATAAATGCTTCTCATGCTTAGTCTGAGACAATGGTTTAGTCAACGGATCTGCAATATAGTCATCCGTAGATATTTCGCACACTTCAACATCATTTCTGCCTATGATTTCTCGTAACAGATGATACTTTCTGAGCACATGTTTGGACTTTTGGTGTGATCTAGGTTCTTTTGCTGGTGAAATAGCCCCATCATTATCACAATATAACTCAATTGGACCAGCAACACTAGAAACCACACCAAGCTCGGAAATAAAATTTCTAATCCAGACGGCTTCCTAATTTGCTGCTTCGGCTGCAACAATATACTCAATTTCAGTTGTAGAATAAGCTACAGTGCTCTGTTTGGAACTTTTCCAACTAACGACACCTCCATTCAGAATAAAGATGCAACCAGATTGAGATCGGAAATCATCTTTGTCTGTTTGAAAACTAGCATCTGTGTAACCCTTTACACATAATTCAGATGCACGTCCAAAAACCAAGAACTTATCCTTAGTCCTGTTAAGGTACTTTTAAGATATTCTTGACCACTATCCAATGCTCATTACGAGGACATGATTGGTATCTGCTCGTCATGCTCAAAGCACACAAAACATCTGGCCGAGTACATATCATAACCTACATGATAGATCTAATAGTTGAAACGTATGGAATCTTGCTCATCTTCTTCAGTCAGTTCATCAGGTGTCATTGCACACTGTTTCTTGCTAAGAGATATACCATGAGACATGGGAAGAAAACTCTTCTTAGAGTTTGTCATATTGAACCTATCAAGGACCTCATCAATATAAGTCCTTTGACTAAGCACATCCGTTTTGGTCTATCTCTATAGATTCGGATGCCCAAAATGTACTGAGCCTCTCCAAGGTCTTTCATAGAGAAACAACTACTTAGCCAAGCCTTTACAGACTCAAGCATCCGTACACTGTTCCCTACAATCAATATGTCATCCACATACAAAACTAAGAAAGCAACAAAACTCCCACTATCTTTCTTATATCACAAGACTCTTTCGGATTTCGGAGGAAACCAAACTGTTTAATTGCCTCGTCAAAACAAATATTCCTACTCCTAGATACTTGCTTCAGTCCATAAATGGACTTCTGAAGCTTACATATTTTCCTAGGGCTATTAGGATCCACAAAACCCTCCGGTTGTGTCATATACACTTCCGTTTCTAAATATCCATTTAGAAAAGTGGTTTTGACATCCATTTGCCAAATCTCATTGTCATAATACGAAGCTATTGCTAGGATAATTCTGATGGATTTAAGCATAGCCACTGGTGAAAAAGTCTCATCATAGTCTATACCATGAAATTTCTTGAAACCTTTAGCCACTAATCGTGCTTTACAGACAACTATTTTGCCATCCATGTCAGTCTTTATCTTATAAATCCATTTTCACTCGATCGGTCTAGAACCTTCGGGTAAGTCAACCAAGTTCCAAACTTGATTGTCATACATGGACTCCATTTCAGATTTCATGGCTCCAAGCCATACTTCAGAGTCAGAACTCTCTATTACTGACTTATAGGTAGTAGGTTCTTCCTTATCTAATATAAGGACTTCATGACTTTCATGAACGATATAACCCTCCATAGGATCTCTCCTTGGAGGTTTACTCTGCCTACTAGTCCTACGAAGTGGGACATCCACCATCTCAGTAGGTATAACAACTTGCATAGGGAGGTAAATTAGGTATACTATGTGTTTATGTAAATTAGGTAAATTAGGTATAATCAACTATCATCCACTAAATTAATTACATGTGTTTATGTAAAATACACTTACATAGAGAGCTAAATTAGGTATATTATGGAGTATAATTTATTATAGAATTTCTATATAACTAATCTAAAATTTGATATATTTTTGATTGAATGGAAAAGTGATATATTCGATAAATAATTAAAAAAATCAATATTTAATTAATCTTTGCTTTAAAAAGTCATGTATATGATAAATTTAATCATAATAATATATATTTGCATTATTCTTTGAATTTTCATTTATATATATTTCATACTAATTAATTCGTGCATTGCACGAGTTTTTATACTAGTTAAACAATAATTAAAATAACAAAAACCAAATGAAAATTTTCTTTGAATAGAAATATCTCGTGAGAAGTGAGGACTAGCCTTAGCTTCCTCTTCTTGCATTTTATATTATCTTTTTGTTTTCAAACGATCAATATTTTTAAAATATTAATTGTAAAATATCGTCTTTAATATTTTCTTCTAGAAAAGGCATAGAACGCCATTTTCGACAATATATAGCTAAAAATTACATCAATTTTAAAGTTTAAGATACGAGTATTAGACATAACTACTCACATTGTATACCGATATAAAAGATATAACAGAAAGAGATGAAATAAACCATCAGAACGAATTCGTACTCTTAATCATACCATTCGTCGATTCGACTTCGTGACTCGAAAAAACTCTAATATTATTGTAATGGACAAAAAGTTGTGGATGAGTACTTGACTCCCCAAAGGTGTTAAGAGAGAATTAAGAGGAGAAAAATGGCTACCTTTCATTAATGAATAAGAGGGTTTTATATACACAATAGGAAAACCCTAGTTACCTAAAAAACTCCTATTACAAATATGACAATATTACATATACCCTAAATACAAATATTGTTACCTAATACTCCCCTCAAGTTGGAGCATATAAATCACAAATGCCCAACTTGCGACATAAATAACCAAACTGTTTCAAAATATCTGCTACTTGATTACCAGTTGGAACATAAAAAGTGGAAATGTTCTTTGCCTTCAACTCATCACGAACAAGATGACAATCAACTTCTATGTGCTTAGTTCGTTTATGAAAAACAGGGTTCTTGGCAATATGAATAGTCGATTGATTATCACAGAATAATTTCATAGGTAAAGAATGAGACACGCCAAGAGAATGCAACAAGGACTGTAACCACTTTGATTCACAAGTTGTAACAGCCAGTGCTCGATACTCAACCTCAGAAGAACAACGGGAGACTGTAGGCTGCTTCTTAGTCTTCCAAGACACAGGAGACCGACCAAGCAAAATAATGTATCCACATAGAGACTGTCGAGTCAAAGGACATGCTGCCCAATCACTATCACAAAAAGCATTTAATTGCATGGTATCTTTGCTCAGCAAAATACCTTGACCTGGATGACCTTTAATGTAACGTAACACTCGAATGGCGGCCTCCCAATGAGCAACTTGGGGATTACTTAAAAATTGAGCTAAAATATGCACAGAATAACTCAAGTCGGGTCGAGTAACAAATAAATATACTAGACGTCCTACCAAACGTCGGTATTGATCAGGATACTGATAAGGGTGACCCTCCTCATAGGCAAGACAATGATTTTGTTCCATAGGAGTATCAATAGGTTTACAACCTATCATACCAGCTTCCGTAAGAACGTCCAATGCATACTTGCGTTGTGAAAGAAATAAATCGTCGTCACCACGAGCAACTTCAATACCGAGAAAGTACTTAAGTATGCCGGGATAAATCATGTGAAAACAAGTACTTAATTATTCCTTGAACCTAACAACCATAGCATGACAAGATCCCGCAATAATAAGGTCGTCCACGTAAACAAGGATATGCAAAGAAATACGACCTTGTTGATAACAAAATAAGGAATAATCAGCATATGATTGAACAAATCCAAACTTTCTGAGAGCATCTGAAAGGTTTTCAAACCATTGGCGAGGAGCTTGACGCAATCCGTACAAAGATTTACGCGATTTGCATACCTTTCCCGGAATAGTGCTCGTATAACCAGGAGGTAAACGCATATATACCTCCTCGTCTAAATCTCCATGAAGAAATGCATTACATACATCCATTTGATGAACTTCCCAGTTACGAGCTACAGCCACAGCAAGAAATAGACGAATAGTTCCCATTTTTGCAACAGGAGCAAAAGTTTCATTAAAATCAATGCCTTCTACTTGTCAATTACCATGAACAACGAGACGTGCTTTAAGACGCTCCACTTTACCATTAGAGCGATACTTACACGAAATACCTAACCACTACTGATAGCTTTCTTTCCCGTAGGCAAATCCTCCAGAGTCCACGTACCATTACACTTGAGAGCATTTATCTCTTCTTTCATAGCTTCACACCATCCTGGATCTTTAATAGCCTCTTTAAATGAAGTATGCTCTATTATCTTACTCATGGTTTCCAAAAAATGTTTATGTCTCACAGAAAATTTATCATAATTTACATAATAAGCTATGTTAAATTGTTTACCTGAGGAACTACATGGAACAGGATGAGCAACATTTGATGTCGAGGGGTCTTTTAAGCGAACCACGACATTAGTCACAAAACCACGAAGCTTAGTAGATGGTATTTTAGTTCTATGTCCACGACCAAGAGCATTATCATTCTTGATAGCATTTTCACTTTCAATGCTAACACTCACCTTTGAACCAACGTCATGGTGCTTGGAAACATTTAATACATCACCTTGCAACATGGACATGCTATCTATATTATCTGACGCGACATGTATACTCATTACACCACTGGAATCATCTTTACCTAACACATTACTATCACAATTCAAAACCGACTCACCACCAGTATTCCAACTCCCCCTGAAACATGCTCGCTATCACGGCTTCGTGTAACAAGGGCATTACCACTTTCCACACAAGATATCTCATCATCAAAAAACTGGGGTGCATAGGCAAGATATTGTCATTGATGGAAGTAGTGAAAGCATGTTTTCCAAAAGGAATATCAGAGAAAGGAAAGATATCTTCCACAAATTGCACATCCCGACTGACAAAAAATTCATGGCTATCTAAATCATACAGACGCCATCCTTTTTGACTTAATGGGTATCCAATAAACATACACCGCCTAGAACGAGGTCCAAACTTATCTTTAACTCGTGGTCGATAAGCGGCATAACACAAACAACCAAATACTTTTGAAGAAGAAAAATTTGGAGGAGAACCAAAAAGAATATCATAAGGAGATTTGCCATGTAAAACGGGAGTGGGAGTTCGATTAATAAGGTGACAAGCGGTTAAAGCACATTCGCCCCAAAAATCAATAGACAAATTTGCTTGAAAGCGCAATGCACGAGCAACATTCAATATATGTTGATGTTTATGCTCAACTCTACCATTTTGTTGTGGAGTCTCAACACAAGAAGTTTGATGCAACATGCCATTTTGAGCATAAAAATCCCTTAAACATGTAAATTCTTGGCCATTGTCACTTCGCAACACTTTAACTTGTTTATTATATTATGTTTTCACCATAGCAACAAAATTTTTAATTAATTGGCCAACCTCATATTTGCCAGTCATCAAATATACCCACGTAGCATGAGAACAATCATCGACAATAGTAAGGAAATAATGAGCCCCACAACTAGAAGCAACTTTATAATACCCCCAAATACCACAATGAATCAACTCAAATAGTGCTGACGCTTTATTAAGACTTAAAGGAAAAGAACTACGAGGCTGTTTGGCCAAAAAACATACTTCACAATTGTCATCACAAGATTTATTAAAAACTCTACTGGCTATTCCAGGTAATGAACGGACCACTTTCAAGGAAGGATGACCCAAACGACGATGCCATAACATTGTTGTATCCTCTACACTGGATTGATTTGCTTGTATGCGACGCACTGGAAGAAAATATATACCCCATTATGTTGCTTCCCCACTCCAATCAGGTTCCTCGTACTCTGGTCCTGTATGATAAATAACTTATTAGTAAAGGAAATTAAATATTTCTGTTTTTCAAGAAACTGAGACATAGACATTAAATTACAAGTAAGAGCAGGTACATAAAGAACATTCTCTAGAAACAATCGGTCACCAATCTTCACACGACCCTCTTTAGTGGTCGTTGTTTGTTTACCATTAGGAAGACCAACTGGCTCAGAAGCAATATCATATAGATCACTAAATAAATCAAGATTACCAGACATATGATTCGAAGCACCAGTATCAACACTCCATTGTCTAAATGTGGTCTTAACATGCAATTTTGGAGTAGAGGTAGAGGCCTTTGAAGAAGCTAATGTAGTAAGGAGTTGCTGAAACTGTGAGTCAGTGAGAGGAGGCAAGCTTGCACGATCCACTTCATTACTATTGCTGGAAGATTGTTGTTTGCGTGTAGTATCCACGGAACCAGCAAAGTTACCACCACGCCCTCGAGCACCACCTCGGCCTCGTCCTCGACCTATTGTTCACCCACCTCCTCGATTTCCACTTCCACCAGTATTAGCCCACTCAGGATACCCAATCAATTCAAAACATTTTTCTTTTTCATGACCCTTACGACCATAATGTGTACACATACGAGAGTCATTAGAGACAAGACGATGGGAAGAAGCTCCATTAACAGCAAAGCCAACAGTATCATTGCGACTCTCACGAACATCAGTCGTAGATTGATGTCTTTCAGCAGAGAGTACTTTCCCATGGGCATATGAGACGGAAGGTAAATGATCCATCAACAATAATGATTGTGCCACATCACCATACTTTTTAGAGTCAAGACCAAACAGAAATTGATGCAACTTTTCATTTTCTAAAATCACATCATATTCATGCGCAACGGAACAAGTACAAGAAGGTTTCTTAACAGCACATGATAACTCTTCCCACAATGTACGTGAGTCACCATAATATTCAGACACACTACGACTGCGTTGCTTACAGTCACGAATCAAAATTTTTAATTCATGAATGCGAGGACCATTACGAAGAGAGTATCTATCATGTAGATCATCCCATAACACTTTAGCGTTCTCTGGTAAAGAAACAGTTTTTCTAATAGTAACATCCAAAGTATTATGTATCCAAGCAACTAACAAGGAATTGACAATGCCCCATTGATCATAGTCAGGTGATTTGATATCATGTTCTTTAATAGTACCATCAATGAACCCTAATTTATTTTTAGCACGCAAACTATTACGAATCGAACGCAACCACTCATCATAATTATTACCAACCAATAAAACAGGACTAATGACAGTACTTCTATCAACAGAGGGATGAAGATAAAAAGGAGTAAAAGGCTCGTACCAGGAATAGGAGAAATCTGCTTATCTTCTTTATCACTAAGCACGGTGAGGATAAATAAAAGTGCACGAAAAATCAAAAGAAAAACTCAAAGCAATAGGCTGCACTTTGCACCGTCAAATAGAATGCAATACAATTGAGATCCAAGATTATCTCTTGGAAATTATCACACAAATACCAAAAGCGCACCAAACAATTGCAATATACAATTCCAATTGCATAAAGGACAAATTCCACCTCTTGAAATTCTTTATAGATGCAATTACCTTCACATAAAGTAAATAATGCCACGAATAATTGTGGATGAAAATTAACCGGATGAAAAAAAAGAAGAGCAAAATAAAAATATCTCTAATTTAGAGTGGCTCTTGATACCATGTTAAGAGAGAATTAAGAGGAGAAAAGTGCCTACCTTTCATTAATGAATAAGAGGGTTATATATACACAATAGGAAAACCCTAGTGACCTAAAAAAACTCCTACTACAAATATGACAATATTACATATACCCTAAATACAAATATTGTTACCTAATAGAAGGTAAGAAGACAACTTAATTGAGTAATTAGGTCCGTTTGCAACTGTATGTTGCAGTTATGAGTCTTAATTCTTAAGATCCCAAAAGACAAAAGCAAATGAAAGTTCATTCCTATAAAATGCCTACATACAATAAATTAAGTATGGAGTAAATGTAATTTGATTACATTTTATATTCTAGTAATTGTTATTACAGTGTGATTAGGAACGGTTAATGTGTATTTTACTAGAAATTTTAACTAAGGTATTCTAGTATTTTACACCTTGTTTTTGTTATAAATACTAAGTACGTTAAACATGTATTTTAATTTGTCTATCATATTAAAGCACTAATTAATCGTAAAATAGATAATAGCATGCATACACAAATACAACAAAAACAACAACAATAATCATAATAGTAATAGTAATAGTAATATAATAATGATAATAATAATAAATAAAAATATGATCATGAAATTACGATGTATTACAATAGCCCTCCTGAAGGTCGCTCGACCAGATCGAGCGGTGTGGCTTGGGTCGAGCGAGTTGCTTTCTAACTTCCAGTAGCTTTTGATCATTGGCATAATTCAAGACAAGGGCACAGGAAATCCTCTCGACCAAGTCGAGCAGAGCTAATTTCAACTTCTGTCCAAATTCTGAAGCTTCTTGGGTAGTACCTGATGGTCGCTCGACTAGGTCGAGCGAGATGGGCGGCAACATATTTTTGCGATCTTTTTAAAAAGCATTGAGGTCCAATTACGTTTTATTACTTCTAATTGCTGCTGCCAAGACTTCTTACCCACCCTACCCCATCCACTGGGGGTGGCACCTCCCTCCTACAACCTAGGGGTGATGGAGCAATCATGAAACCACCACCCCCCCACTTGTTTTGAAGTCTATAAATAGAGAAGATGAAGAAGGAGCTCACCATCTCAGAATGTACCTTTCATTCTGGAGTAATTTCTAAGTATTTTTTAGTTTCTTTGCTGTCATTTCAATAGAGAATTACTGTTTTGCATAGTTTCATTTTCAATTCAATTAAACACTTTCATTTTCCAATTAAAAACTTAATTTCACCCTTTATTGTAACATTTTGCAATTTGGATTCTTCAACCACTGTTGTATTATTATTGAAGCTTTTGGGAAGGCATTGCTTTGAATCATCAATTTATCTTGTTCATCCTTAGATTGAATCTAAAAGAGTAACTTCTATCTTTGCTTATATTGATTTCAATTGATGTCATTTAGTTATTGTTTGCCTTTAGTTCATGTATACATGCTTGTAGTTTTTCAAATATTATTGCACTCATCTCTTTAGAATACTCTAGTTTCATTCAATCATTTATGGTTCTTGGCTTGTTTACAATTTACATTTTCAGCCTAAGTGAGTAGTTTATTTTGACTTAGACTAGGCATGATCACCATGTATGTAGTTTGAATTGCTTTATTTACCTTTAGCTTGGTTGGTTGTTTATGGTTTAACATAGATTTTACAATCATGTGTAGTGTCGTTGAATTGAGGGCGATAGTCGATTTTAAACGATAAACTATGCTTAAAAGTTGAATCTGTTAGAAATGTTCAATAATTAAGTGAATATTTTGTAAGTCGTTTAACGTATTTATGTTAGTATACAACGAGACGTTAATTTAGTCTAAATTGAGTAACGTATTAATGTCGCTAAACCTATTGGGTCACACTGTATGAACGTGTGAGATCATTTTGTGTGTTTGGACCTATATTAGTCTAGATTCATGTGATTTATCTAGTTGGACTAGATATTGTCATGAGACTTAATATTATAGTTAGGGAAATTCTACATGGTAAGTATCAGGTTAAGGAAAATGCATGTGTTAACTAATCTTATTTTCTTTTTTACATGATAAACACCAACTGTTTCAAAACTAACTGCCGTAACTATATAACCCAAAAACTTTTGAATGACCGTTAACTTGTGAAATTACAATTTTGCCCTTGTTTAATTATTCATCATCTTCTTCTTCCTTTGCATCCAAACCCATCTTCTTCAATCTTTCATAGCCATGGCTGGGTAAGCTTTCTACATTTCTTACTTTTATCCTCACTCAGCTCACCTCAACTGTCAACGCCGAGTCTAGGCAATAAACCAAATAAATATACTTAGTCCTTTTGCTTTTATTAACTATTTATCTTGAAAAATATTTTAAAACTTTAGTTATTATGTGAATTTACTATAGTTTTTGCTTATTCATTTTAAATGTTCGAATTATGACTATGTATCTAATATTGATATTTGGTCCCTTTTCTTTTATTAACTATTAACTTGTGGGCCCTCCTTTTTACACTAAATTTCTACTTTTTGAGTCTACGCCATGGGTGGTTGCCTTTTGGCTTGCGCTTATGGCTGGCCTTTAGCATGGCACATGTTGATGGGCAAAATAAGGTGGTGTAGAAAACTTGAACATGTGGCAACAAGCGCGAAAAGAATCAAGAACGCTAGCCTTGCTACCCGTTCAAGCAAATGGGCTGTTCATTCGAGCAATAGTCTCAAAAGGATTCTGACTTGTGATTTTAATGTTGCTTGTTTGAGCCATTATTATGCTCATTCAAGCAGTCCACTTCATTAGGAGTGTTCACAATAAATAATGGATCGATTCGGATCTGAGCATTCAAATATTCGATTTTTCAAATTTTTATAATCATGATCCGATTCCGATTTGAAAAAATTTGAATATCCCAAATTCAAATATTTGGTATAATTCGGAAGGATATCAGATATCTGATTTTCAAATTCTTATAATTTTGTTTTGGCTTTTTTAAATACATTTGCGTTTTTTTATTCCATAAATATTTAAGTTCACTTTGTTTTTTTTTTTTTATCAAATTATTTTTTAGGTATGAAAAAAAAATTATTTTGGGAATATGGTTTGATTTTCAAAGGTCTTAATTAATTAACACTAGATTTTAGTTAACTTTTCTAATTAGTCAGTTTTTATAATCGATCACTTTAAAATTGTAAGTGATCACTTTCAATGTACAAATGGACCAACCCAACTATCTCATTTAAGAATTGTATAATAAGAAATGAGTTATCTTTTTTGCTTTGAAAATACCAAATATATTGGTTTTATTTAGGAAAAATTATTCACAATAATCCAAAATTTCATTGATTTTCTTACAATAATTATAATTTTTTATTAACTATGAATAATCTCAACTATAAGGGGTATTTTACTAAAAAAATGTCCCAAGGTAATGTGACCTTAAAATCAAAAAATTTAAAAAGTAAATAAAAAATCACAAATTCTTACTTGAGACCGTCTATACAATAGACGTCTCAAGTTTTGGGGCTGCCCCAATTTATAAATTAAAAAAAACTAATTGGTGGTTTTGTAAGTTAAAAGGGAGATATGGGCTGGGCTCTTGAGAGACGTCTATACTATAGACTATACTATAGACGGTCTCTCAAAAGAGTACCTGATAAAAAATTAAATTAAAAATTTAGAAATTTTTTTTAAATATTAAAAAGAGAAATCAAGTAAATTTATTTTTAATTTTTAATATTTTTAATATTTTATTTTATTTTATTATTTTTTTAAGCAATCAACTTGCAAAAATCGATCATCATTCGAGTAATAAAATTCTTAGGTACATGACCTTATATTGAATTTTTTTTTTTTTTTCGAAAGATATATTGAAATTATTCAATGTTAATAAAAAATTTGGTATTATAATAGAAAAAATAATAAAATATTAAATTTATCTCCCAAATCACAATGACACGATGTCATAGTAAAAATCCATTTCAAAAAAAAAAAAAAGTCATAAGTAGAACTAGAAATCTAGTTCAACGAATTGAAAGACCGCACTGAGTAGTGTAGTGAGTACACTGACCCAGTCACCACAGCAATTGATTTGGCGGGAACGGAGAAGAACAGGAGTGAAAAAGCCCTTCTCCTTCGAATTCAGAATAACAGAGAAATATGAGCTCATCATCAATGGATGCTACTTTACCAGATTTAATCTGCCAACTTGACAACGTTCAAGGCTTCGTTGACGCTCTCACTTCTGTTCGTTGGAAACGTCATCAGGTCTTCTTCTTAATCCCTTAATTTCCTTTTCCTGCTAAAATCTCCGAACCAAATTAGGGTTTTGTATATTCTGAATCAATATTCGTCCTCAATTCAGGATGCGGTTTTAGAGTTATCCGAACACGGTGTCGTTTTGATTGTGGAGGAAACTGGTTGTCTTCAAGCCAAAGTTTATCTTCAAAAAGAGGTTTTTATTTATATAATTGTAAAGTAGAAGAATAATTTTTCATGTATGTATTCAATTAGGAAGAATTTTTATTTAAAGTGAGAATTTTTTGTTGAGATTAGTGGAAAATTATTTTTTTAATTGGGGTTTTTTTTTATGCAGTTGTTTATGAAATATGAGTATACTGCAGAAGCAAGACCTCGATTCGGAGTGAGTTTAGGGCTGTTAGTTGATTGTCTGAATACATTTTCGGTTCCGGGACACTCGAGTACGATTGAACTTCGGTATCCAGGTCCTGATATGCAGCTTCTACTCAAGTAAATGTCCTGATTTAATTTGATAATTTTCGTCTATTTTGTGTGTATTTATGTATCCCTTTTATGCTTTGTCGAAGATGAACTTTTAGAATAATATGACCTTTGTTTAAATTAAATGGCTGAGGAAATCAAATCCAATATCTTTGCCCGAGAGGATTGTGTTAGCTCCAACTAAAAAAAGACCCATCTCTCAAATAATTTTTGTCTTAAGTTTATGTACTCCTATAACATAAAAATATAAAGTGAAGTGTGACGAAGTAAGACATATTTAACTTGAAGTTGAATTATTAACTGTGAGAAGTATGAAGTGAATTGATTTGATACAGGCTATAGCGTATTTGTGAAAAATTAATGGAAATTATGACATTTCTATTGAAAAAAAACATTTGGAAATTGAGGTTGAAGGAAATATTATATTATTTGGTGTTCCTTTCTAGACAAGTAGAGTCTCGCAGGAGAGAGACATTCACGGTTATCCCAGAAGCGAGGTGAGTCAGTCATACCCTTAAGTCCTCCAGGACATCCGTCTCAAGGGTCTGGGGGGCAAATTGTATGGGTAAAGCCCAAAATCTTTCCACATGGGACAAAAGTCTACATGGGAGGATTTACCCAAAACGTTAGTAATCCGGGTAAAGACTATCTGGAGAAAATGGAAGCAAGAATAGGAGATGAAAAGTCTAGCTTTTTTGAAAGATCAAAAGATATGGAAAGGTTTGCATGGATTTGTGCAATTAATGAAAAGTAGAGACAACATAGTAACTTATGGATGAATCTTCTGTAATCATCACCTTTCTGACATGCGCATCCATGGAGAATTGGAAAGGACTCATCTTTATTGTTTTCCAAGTTATATATATAGTAACTTTATTTTTTATCATCTTCTGGCACGCTCATTGTTCGTTGTGAGGTAGTTACCTTTTTTGTTTTAAACTCTGAACCTTTATATCCTATCTTTATGAAGCTGATATATTTTTATTGAATTTAGAAAGCCTGTGGTCACAATAATCTTGTGTTTTATCATTATAAATTCCATACTAATATTGAATAATTGAAATGTAGTAATAGAGGAGCCAAACAACAAACATTGTACTGTTACTAAAGGCATAAAAAGGCTTTGTTGATAAGGATTCTACCACTTGGCTTTCTCTGTTTTTTCACCAACAATTTGAAACTTTTAGATTTGTTTCAGTTTGTTTCTTGTGGTGTTTTGTTTAATCAGGTCTATTGATTCACCGGATACTTGCATTTATGCTGAGATCAGAACAAGAATCCCTGATACTGTTTCGTGGGACTATAATTTTGAACCTGTGGGTACTACTCCTTTGAGCTTCACGGTGAAGGTAATTTCTTGAGAAATTGATCCATCATGAAGATATGATATTAGGAATGATGGTCTTATTACTTGATTACAACAATACATGCTAAGGGTATATATAACCCCTTACAATCAGTTAAGCAAAGGAAAGGACAATAACTAACTTTCCCGCCTCTGAGCTATAACAGAATGTAACAAACATAACAACCTACTAAAGGCACATGCTTGTCACGTGTTAAAAACTAACACTAACTACTATTACAAACTGTTACTTTCTGATACTCTGGGTAAATCCTAGATGATACTCTGATTTTGTCGTGGAGTTAGTATATCATTGAAGAGTGCTGATGCCTAGGCATTGATTTTATAACTTTTTAACCCTAAATAAAATACAATGTGAACATGTAGTAAAAGTGAAATTTTTTTAATTGACCCTCAGAGTCTTAGAGCCTATTTTTTAGTCTGCAGCTTTGAAAGAAGCTATTGATGATCTGGAATGGCCTGGATCAAGTATCAAAATAACTTTACAACCAACCCCTCCTTCAGTTACCTTCAGAAGTGAAGGCCATGGTGATCTACAGGTTAAGCTTAAAGGGTATTGAGCTCATTTGACTTTGCTTCTCTCTTGCTGATAGATGTATTTATCAGTTTCGGGCATATTTTGTGTTATTTTTTGCAGATAGACTTTATGTATTATGCAAATACTGATCTTTTGGCAGCTTTGAACTGTGATCGTGAAGTATCTCATCGGTACATACTTAATATCCTGTCAATTCTACTCTTTCTTTGGTTTTTATACACTATGATTCAAAGTTGTTTGATTGTATTGATGAACAGGTATAAATATAAATTCTTACGGGCAACAACTTCAAATATACCAAGTAGTGTCGTCAAAGATAACCGAGGCAGCAAGGTTACGGTTGGAAGAGGCGGAATATTAAAAGTTCAGCATCTGGTCTCCGTTGCAAGGCAGTCACACTCACACATTGATTCTGCTGGTTATCAGCCTCCTAGCAGGATAGCATACATCGAGTTCTTCGTCAAGCCGGAGGAAATTGAAGACGATTGAGTTACATTTAACCCTTCTAGGTGACTCCCCCTTGATCATAATGCGTCGTTAGACGTTTCTAGCTAAACTTTCTTGTGCAGTTACGCTTCTTCAATATATGTGCTACAAATTGAATAGTTAGGTGATTAAAACATCAAGTAATGTAAACAAATTATAATGAACTAACTGGTCTAAGTACTAATCCCGGTTGAGGCTTTCTTCGATGGCTAATACTAATAGTAGTAATTCACACCCAATCAAGGGACTGTGGCAATTGATCGTCTTCACGAATGCTTAAATTCCCGTTGTATTGAGTCCACTTTAGCTCATCGCGTCATATTATTCTCTAATTTTACTACTTAAAGGAAAACTTACATTAATAATTCAAGTTTTCACTCATTTGTTGTGCATATTCTCACATTTGAATTATTTTTTAGTTATCCGATCTTTGCTTTGCATAATATGAATCATTAATATTTTTAAATAATTTCTTGAAATATATTGTAATATAGTTGGGCGGTAAAACATTTCATATAGTAGTACAACTGTACGTCCAATTCTTCCACGGCTGTAGTAGAAGATTTCCTCAATAATCAATATGATGATTATGATAATATTACAGTGTGAATGTTAGTCTTTGAATCTTGAATTTATTCTCAATAATTCAGTCAACATTGGGAGGCTAAGATTACAGTTGAAGTGAAATGTCATGCTTTCTTCTAAAATGCCCTTTTCATTCATCTAAAACCAAAATCCCCGATTCTTTCCAATGCGTAGTACTTCTATTATGTAATGTTTGGGAACTATTATTTCATTTAGAAATTTAGAATTATATCAAATTTATTGTTTGATAAATTAAAAATTTTTAAATTTCAATTTGAATTAAATTCCACCATTGTTTTTAAAGTAGTTGAAGTTGAGAATGACTATTCAAACCATGTCATTTTCAAATTCTTTGTTTATGATTTCATAATTGAAATCCATAATTGAAAATGAAATACTTGTTTTCAAACACTACATTAGTGTATTACAATTTACTAGTGTAGAAACTTGTGCAATGCAAGATTTTTTTAGTATCAATATATGTAGAATATGATATAAAAAAATAAAATTAGAGATATTATGCAGTCTAACCACTCAATTTTGACAGTAATATATATAAAATAACCCCATAATTTGAGAATTGTCAATAATATATTATGCAGTATATAATGTTCAATGTTGTACTCAATTTAACTATAAATAAATACTAATCAAAGATACTTTGATGGTAGAGATATTAGTCGGGGTATACTAATGAAGAAAACGATTAGAACACATGCATGTCGAGTGTTGACTTTACAATAAAAATTTCCCCGCTCCTTTCATTTTCTTATTAGGAAAATATTTTTCATTATATCATGTAATATTTCTGATTAGATTTGTTTAATTGATTAGGTACAAAAGATTTTTAAAACTTTACCTTATTTACTAATTTTTTTACCATATCCAATCGTTTAAAATATGTAATATCTTTAATTACAATGGATAATTATCGAATAACATATTAATTATTTATGTAAATTATTAATTTTCATTAAAATAAATTTCAAATAAATTAAGAAACGAAAATAATCTTGAAAGTTTTTCATTGATAATCCTGTATATTACTTACATGACTATACTTACAAAAATAAACAAATTATTACACATCAATTATTTAAGTAAATAAAAATTAATTATTAGCATAAGATAACGGTGAAATAAATTTGAAATGATAATTTTATCACCTATATTTGACAAGTTTATAATACATAAATACTTAAATTAAGTTATATGTTAATTATTATAGTAAAAAATATGTTCTTTAGGCTTAAAACTTATTTAAGGTATTTCAAAGAGATTGAGCCTTTAAATTATTTTTATATTATTTTTTTGTGTAGAAATTTTCTATTACTTTATGTAAGTACTTATAATCTATATTTTAATGCATAATTTTATGATTATGTGTTATATAGTAATATATTAATAATATGTATCTCAATGTAATAGTAATACTTTTACAGTTTTAAAACAAAGGAAAATTTGCTCAAAATAATCTCAACTATCACCTATTGGCAAAAGATAATCCCAACTATCAATTATTTTTTTAATAATCCTAACTATATTCATAATTTGTTGAAAACATACCCACCTCCCTTTTAACCGGCTGTAACAGATAACTTTTCCACGTTTTTTTTCTTCTTTTTTTACTTAACTGTTTAAAATTAAACCTTCCCCGTCATCTATTAATCAAAATAGAAATAAAAAAGTGAAAAAGTTATATGTTATAGCCGGTTCAAAGGGAAGTGAGTATGTTTTCAACAAATTATGAGAATAGATTATTAAAAAATAATTTATTGTTGGGATTATTTTTGGCCAATGGATGATAGTTGAGATTATTTTGAGCAAATTTTCCTAAAACAAATTAATTTACAGTTTTAATTATTGAGATTATTCTTGTAGGTTCAGATCGTACGATTGTAAGATCTTAGAATCGTGTTATGATCATAACACTCATATTCCTGATTTTGATAGATTCGTATGATTTTACCATTATTAAGATTCTACTTAATATTTGGATCGTTTACCTATTTTTAAATCGTAGAGTCATAAAATTGTAGATTAAAATCACTTATAAGTAATGCATATGAAGGAAATAATTACTAATGTGTTGTGACTCGTTTAGACATTTTAGAAGTCGGCAAAATTAAGAGTGATTTTTGACTCTAATAAGGAATTGAGAGGTGATGATGAAATTTTTTTTTCAAACTACATCGAAAAACATAATTAAACCTCCAACCTGTGTTTGAAATAAAATAGTGATCTTAATTCTTAACAAAAATTATTCCGACTAATTTAATATTTATTTGATTTTCTTACGATAAATTTAATTATTGATTGAATATGAATAATTCTAACTTTAAAGGATATTTACCAAAAGTATATCATAGTGACCGATATGTCGTAATAATATGCAATTTTTATATATAAAAAAAGTTAAATTAAAATTAAATCAGGAAATTTTTCACAGTTTATTACAAAAAAGAAAAAATTATCTACCCAAATCTCTCCTCCGTCGCATCCTTTCTCCTTATCCCTCCCCAACTACCATCACCTCATCCCCTCTCTCTGCTCCTCCCAAGCTGTCATGGAAGATCCAAAACTCTAAATCATGGGTAGCACCAATGCGTCGAAGTAAATTGATAAAGAATTTGATAGTTTTGTTTGTAATATATTGAACAACCCAAAAAAATTTTATTACTTCAAATTGACCTATACAAGTAAAATATCGCAATAATAATCTCATCTAACTGCCACTATAAAATGAGACGATAAATGTTATCTGCACTGCATCGTATAAAGTTACAAAATACATGTTACAACGAGATCAAAGTTTGACATAGTGAAATACTTTCTCCGATCTGAAATACTTGCCAGATTATGATTATTGATATCATTCGTCGTTTAAGCTTATTTTACCTATTATGGCTTATATGTAAGAAAAAAATATACGCAATTGAAATCTTGTTTGAATCGTCTAGTCGCATACTTTCATAAAATTAAGTTTTTATAATATTTAAGTGTGCATATTTCAATATATAATAATTAAAATAACATATTTGATTGCGTAAAAAGTCAAACGTAACCAGTATTATAAAACGAAGAACTACAAGATAAAAAAATTATTTAAAAAAAAACACATGGGTAGCCTATGCTACCAATGGTTATAGTGTGCATCCGCCTATGACTCATAAAACCTTAATGTCTACTTATTGTATCCTTATTGTCTAGTTACATTATCCTAATGCCTGCTTACAATATACTAAAATCCTACCAAAAAAGAATAATGCATATTTATTATATTCTTAATGCCTATCGAATAATTTAGCTTACTAGCCTACTTGCTATATTCTTAATGCCTACTTACAATATCTTTAATGCCTACTTATAATATACTTAATGCCCACCGAGCAAGTACTTAAGTACTTACAATATTCTACATGCCTACTTACAATATTCTGAATGCCTACCGTGAAACTTACTCTATACTTTCATTTCTGGGCTAGCCCAATTAAAAATAATCTCTCAAAGAGATCATCTCTCACAAGAATTTTTGAACAACTTTACCCACCACTCATTTCATCTGTCAATCTCCTCCTGAATTGAAGGTGATGAAAGTGAAATTGTTTGGATGGCCTTTGTTTGGGTGATCCATTAGCCTTATTCACCGAAAGATGAAAGTATGGTGGTGGTGCTTAAGGCTACACTGGTGGTGATGCTACTAGGAAGGGGAGGATGGTAGTGGGGTAGGGGGAGGAGGGACATAGTGCGCGGGGAGGAGGTGTTAGGGTTTATTATGTATATTGGACCTATTGTGTATGTTTGCAGTGGGTTCTATGTATTAGGGTTTTCCTTCTTTATTGTATATATACCTTCTTATGAATAATTCAAGTCAAGGGTTTTTAGTTTCCCTACATGGTATCAGGCTTAGGTTAATTTTTTCTATTCCCGCTGTATTTTTTTCAATCTTCTCCACATTCTCTTCTAGCCATTGTTATGATGTCATATGGATATAGGAGTCTTGTATTGGCATGAGAATAAGAGTTATTAACTTAAAGATTTCATCTATAGCCGCTGTCGGTGCAATTTCATGGAATTTTGTGTATACTGTTTCTAATTCTTGCTTTTGGTTTATCTTTCAAATTGTAATTTTGCTTCTACAATTTTGAAAGCTATTGATATTGTTGTTTCACATTCTTTTGGTTTGGGTTTTATTTTTGTGGAATTCCATTTAGTGGAATTTTCTTTGTTCTAATTGTTTTAATCACGAGTTATTGCGTTTTTTTATTGTAATGGGTGATTTGTCTCATCGATTAGGTGACGGTATAGTCGAAAGTACATCTTTTAATGATGCTGTGTCCGGCATGACTAATGGAAATGTTTTCTTAAATCTCTTGGTAATTTGTCCACAAACAACTCTATTGAGCGTTTGGGTGGTAAGCCTAACTCCTATTGGCTTATTGATTCGGGTGATTGCCACAATGTCACGAGTACTTTTGGTTTCTTGAGTTATGTCTATGATATAATTGACTGTCTAATTGGGCTTCCGGATGGTAAGCTAATAATATCCATCAAGCAGGGAGATGTAACTTTGTGCTTAGAAATTTTTCTTCGAAATGTCTACTATGTCCCTTAGCTACAATGCAATTTGATTTCTATTACTCAATTGATTGGTGATTTGAATTAAACTGTTCATTTCACTAAAACATTTTGTGTCATACCGGATCTACGCCTAAGGACTTTGATTGGAGTGGGTGAACGGAGAGACGGATTGTACTACTTTTGTGACTTTCCCAAGATTCGTGCGTTGAATATCAATGGGGTATCTTCTTTAGATTTATGGTATCAACGTCTTGGTCATCCTTCAGATAAAGTAGTGAGGTCTCTCCCTTTTTTGGTTAAATCTAGTAGTATTTCTAAGAAAGCTTGTGATGTGTGTCATCAAGCAGAACAATGTAAAGATAAATTCCATGTCAGTGACAGTAGAGCAACTTTCCGTTTTGAAATTATACATTGTGATTTATGGGGGAAGTACCCAACTGCTTCCTCTTGTGGTGCTACTTATTTTCTTACTTTGATTGATGATTATTCTAGAGTTGTGTGGGTGTATCTCCTTTTTGACAAAATAGAGGTTTATAAGATGTTTAGTATTTTTTTTCATGATTGAATGTCAATTTGATGCTAAAGTCAAAGTTGTGCGTAGTGATGATGGTACGGAATTTAATTATTTGAAAGATTATTTTGAAAAGCATGGCATTTAATTTCAAACCTCTTGTGTTGATACTCTTTAACAAAATGGACATGTTGAACGTAAACATCGCCATACTTTGAATGTAGCACGGGCTTTGCGTTTTCAGGCTAATCTTCTTTTACCTTTTTGGGGTGATTGTGTTCTGGCTGCCGGTTATATAATTAATCACACACCTTCCTCCTTGCTTCAAAATAAAACTCCATATGATGTCTTATTTAATGTCCCTCCTTCTTATGATTCATTTTGTGTCTTTGGGTGTTTGTGCTATGCTCATAATCCAAAATCCTAGAAGGATAAATTTAAAAGTAGGAGTAGAAAATGCATATTTGTTTGTTATCCGCACGAAAAGAAAGGGTGGAAACTCTATGATCTTGAGACATGTGTTTACTTTGTGTCTAGGGATGTGAAGTTTCATGAAACAAAATTTCCTTTTGCTTGCAATACTCCATCCTCTTCATCTAATCCCAATAATGTTGTTGCACCTAATTTTGATTATACTTGTGATGATTCTATTTATGACCATCTTAATATTAATGCAAATGTAAATGACAATGTTGTCGATGGATGTATGGTTCATGAGAGTGCCACTACCGATACACCTATAAGTAGCAAGGAGGGAGAGCTTGCAGGTAACGACATAAATTGGCCCTGTAAGTGATGAGAGCCAAGAGATTGATGGTAGTGAGGTTGAGGTTGGTTCTCCTAATAATTTGGTGGTCTCACGTGATGGTTTTGGTTGCTCTTTGAGTAAGGAGGTTGTTTCCACTCCCACTGTACTTGATGATGAACAAAGAGGGAAAGGAAAGCGACTACGTTATCCTTCAACCAAGTTGCGTGGTTTTGTCACTAATACAATCCGGAAAGTCAGTTCGTCTTCTTCTCCTCCGCCATCCACTTCATCTCAGACCTCAGGTATTTCTTTCCCTATAGCACATTTTGTTAATTGTGATAGGTTTTCTGTGGGACACCAAAATTTTCTTGCAGCTATTACCATAATCTCGAAGCCTAATCCTTCAAAGCCACCATGAGAGACCATGGTTGGAAAGAAGCTATGCAGAAAGAAATTCAAGCATTAGAAAACAATGGTACTGGGCGTGTGACAGATCTTCGTCCAAGAAAGAAAGCTCTTCGTAGTCGATGGCTTTATAAAATCATATACAACTCGGATGGTAGTGTGAAACGCCTTAAGGCTCGATTGGTTGTGTTTGGAAATCATTGATTACATAGATACATTTGCTTCAGTAGCGAAGATGACTACAGTTTGTGCTTTTCTAGCTGTAGCTGCTGTTAAAAATTGGAAGTTGCACCAAATGGATGTCCACAATGCTTTCTTGCATGGAGATTTGTCTGAAGAAGCGTATGGCTTGAAACAAGCACCTTGATGTTGGTTTGCAGAAATCTCTTTATGGCTTGAAACAAGCACCCAGATGTTGGTTTTCTAAGTTGGCTACTTCACTTCAGAATCATGGTTTTCGACAATCTTATTTTGATTATTCTCTCTTCACTTATCAGAAAAGTCATGTTCAACTTAATATTCTCATTTATGTGGATGATTTAATTATTTCTATGAATGATTCTGTCGCTCTTACTAATTTCAAGCAATATTTGTGCTCGTGCTTTAATATGAAGGATCTTGGTGTACTGAAATATTTTCTGGGAATTGAAGTTGCACGAAATTTAGAGGGTATTTAATTGTGTCAAAGGAAGTATGCTCTTGATATTATTGTTGACTCGGGCAATCTTGGCTCTAAACCTGTTCTATTTCCTAAGGAGCAAAATCCTAAGTTGGCCACTTCTACTTGCCCTCTTCTTGATAATGGTGAGAAATATCGCAGGTTAGTTGGTCGACTCATTTATTTGTCCTTTACTAGACCCGATTTGGCTTATTTTGTACATAATACTTTCTCAATTTCTCGGTGCTCCACGCCATGATCATTGGGATGCCGCTATTCGGGTGGTTCGATATCTCAAAGGATGTCCTGGTCAAGGCATTCTTATTCGTTCAGATTGTAATCTATCGTTGAGTGGATGGTGCGATTCAGATTGGGCTAGTTTTCCTCTTACTCGTCGCTCCATATCCGGTTGGCTAGTTTTCCTTGGACATTCTCCCATTTTGCGGAAAACCAAGAAGCAAGTTACCGTCTCTAAATCCTCAAGTGAAGCAGAGTACAGGTCCATGGCTGCCGTGACTTGTGAACTTAAGTACCTCAAAGGTTTGCTTATTAGTTCGGGGGCACGTCACCCGAAAGCCATGTCTTTGTTTTGTGATAGTCAATCTGCTCTCAACATTGCGCAAAATCTGGTATTCCATGAACGTACCAAACATATTAAAATTAATTGTCACTTTGTGCGAGATACCATTCAAGATTGTACCATTCATCGTTCTCATGTTCCTACTACTATACAACTTGCAGATCTATTCACTAAGGCATTAGGGCAAGCTCAATTTTTTTTTCTTCTTCACAAGTTGCGCATTTGTGATCTTCATGCTCCAACTTGAGGAGGGGTGTTAGGGTTTATTATGTATATTGAGCCTATTGTGTATGTTTGTAGTGGGCTCTATGTATTAGGGTTTTTCTTCTTTATTGTATATATACCTTCTTATGAATAATACAAGGCAAGGGTTTTAGTTTTCCTATAGGGGGTATTTTAATTTTATGTTTTTATTTTTTTTAAAACTATTTTTGTTATATTATTTTATCTTTTGTTATTTTTTTGTAAATTTGCCTACAAAAACAATTAATAATTTGCACAACATTCTAGGGCGAGTGACGTAATATTTTAGATTATCCATGGTTAATTAATAGTTAAAATTATAGGCTATTTTGGATAATTTTTCCTTATTCTTATCGCTTGATTAATCTTAAAAATTGAGTAAAGCTTACTACCTTTGGCCCACATACTTCTTCTGATATTTAAAATATATTTAGCTAATGTAAAACAATTAAAATAATACTGTAAAGTTTATTTTAGATATACTTCCTCCGTTCTGATTTACTTGCTACCATTGTATGGGCACAAAAATTAAAAAGTTACTATGCAATGATGAGCGGTAGGTGGAAAGTTGCTTTTTTGGAATTTTTTAATATTATTTGTTGAAAAATGAAAAAGAAAAATAGGAGTAATTAGATATAGAGTATGATAAAAATAGGAGTAGGTATAACTTTAAATGATTGAGTTTTTGTTAAAAAAAAAATATAGCAAGTAATATAAAATTTCCTAAAATGAAAAATATAACGAGTATTGAATAAAGTTTTTATGATGATGAAAGCAAAAACAATGTTACGATGACAACATCCATGACCTATGATTATTGCTTAGTATAAATAGTCAAATATACTGATTGGTTGTAGCAACTTGGAATCCAAGAACAATGGTACGCACTAATTTTGTAGGTTTGTTTATTTTATTTAATTATTTTTTATAATTTTGAAGTCTAAACATTAAATTAGACTAAGAGTCATGTAAATTAACGGTTACAGCTGATTTTGAACCAGACGGCGTTATAATGAGACAGTCAATTTGGATCAATCTAATTAACGCGTGTATAATCTGGGTATTTTTTTATTATATGGACATTTTTCAATTTTGTTACATACACAAATTAAGTCGACTCAATTTGAGGGTCTTATAATGAGACCGTACTCTCGTCCAAGTTTTTGTGTTTAATTTGTAAAGCCCAATGAATCAAATAAGTAGCTACTACGTAGTAGGTGTCCAAAACCAAAACCATCCTTAAAATAAGCATTAATGTATAGGTGGTAATTTGTTTGACTGGTCCACCAAAGTCACCACTCCTAAGTCCTAACAACCAATTTTGAAAAATATGTTGAAATTTATGTTTTACTGTTATTATTTGACTGAAATTGTATTACTTTTTTTAAAATACTTTTACAAGATAGTGGAAGACTAGTTGGAAATCTATGCTGATCTTAAATAGAGGTGTTTAAAATAGATCCGATAATTCGATATTAATCCGACGTCAAAATAAATTTAAATAATATAAAAATTAATGTAGACACAAGACCCGAAATCGATTCGATGACTAGAATGAACACTTCTAATCTAAATGAGGAATTAGTACTTTTTCATCATCATCATTGTACCCAGTTTATCCGGCTCATAGACAAACTATGGTCAGGGTCTGGGGAGGGAGGATAAACGACATCTCATACCCATACAGGAGAGTACTGTCAAAGAGTCCCTCGGCTCAAAAAGGTTTTCACAAAGAGAGGCACCTGCAATTATCCGAAAGTCCACGTTAACCATGCATAGTAATAAAATAAATAAAGATACACAATAAATAAAATATGTACTAATAACTAAACAAATGATAATAATAAAAGAAATGGTAAAGAGCTATAAATAAAGATAAAAAAACAGTAACAAACAATGGTCGTGAGGGCATGTCTAGTTCTTGCTGCAACTAAAAGTCTAAAATAAGAGCAGAGTCTCAATATTTTTGTTTTTTAGATACATCTTTTTATAAAAAATTTATACTCCCTTTTATTTTACCCATTAGCTATATTTATTTTTTATTATGAGTATTCAATTATCACTCTTAATTTGTATTATATTTTTAATCTATGTGTAAAAACATAGTCATGTGGACTCTTGTTTGATTCGTCTTAATACATGGATTATTAAAATCAAATTTTTATAATTTTTAATTTAGATCAATTAGAGTTTTTAAGGGCTAATATATTGCCTCGGCAAGTGTGAAAACTAAATGAGACTAAGAGGTTGAATAAAATTTATTTATTTGTCCTCTTTGAATTGTATCAAAGAGGGAGGGATTAAATTTTAAAAAAGTAGTAATAAATAAAGAGGGGGAATGAATTCTGTGAATGAAATTAAAAAGAGTTAAAATATTAGGATGAGATTAAAAAGAAAGTAAATGGGTCATTATCCAAAAATAAAAATGATTCAAATTAAATGACAGATAACTAAATAAAAAAATAATGTAACTTTAATGGGACAAAGAGAGTAGTATTTTAGAAGAAAAAATATTTAAATAAAAGATGAGAAGTTGTATTTCACATATACTCCTTTTTTTTGAGTGGATCACATATACTACTACTTTATACCACTCACTCCACTTCATATTAATATCCCATTTATTTTTTTAACGCTATTCATTTTTTATTCTTAATTTGCATTTTATTATTAACCTATAAATTAAAATATAGTCAAGTGAGATCTTGTTTAATTCGTCTCAATACAAGAATTATTTAATTTATATTAACTTTCCATAATTTTTAATTATGCAAAATTTAATATATTAAAAATTAAATAAGTACATTGGATAAAAAGCGAATAAAGCAAATAACACAGTGAATTGGAGGGATCACAGAATATACATACATGAATCTATTGACTTCTAAAAAGACGACTTGATCTAATAATAACAAATGCTTATTTACAAGTTACAACTTACAAGAAAGCACCTAGCAGCTGCACATGACATTTACAGCTAACATCCAATTTCCCTCTTATATATACTCACTATATATTCCACAAACTGAGCAGTGGAACCCATGTCCATAGATAAACCAACCTAATTTTCTCATTTCAGAATGGTTTATTAAACCCAAAAAATACAAAGAAATATTATGAATTCAGCAAAAGTAAAACACATTTCAGAATGGTTTATTAAACCCAAATATGAAGTTGAAGAAGCCAAAAAACCTTATTATTTAGCCCCAATGGATTTAGTTATGCTTTCTGTGCATTACATCCAAAAGGGTCTTCTTTTTAAAAAACCGACAAATTTAGACGATCAACCATTTTCCATACACAAACTAATCGCGACTCTTAGAGACTCGCTTTCTTTAACCCTAGTTCATTTTTACCCTTTAGCAGGCCGACTTGCAACACAGGTGGACGAAGACCAGCAAAGATGTCTGGTCTTCGTCGACTGTGCTAAGGGCCCTGGTGCTAGATTCACCTATGCCACCTTGGATATGAGTATATCCGACATACTTTCACCAACCGATGTTCCTGTCGTGGTGCAGTCGTTTTTTGACCACGACAGGGCAGTCGACCATGATGGACACGACATGTCATTGTTAACGATTCAAGTCACAGAGCTCGTCGATGGGATCTTTATCGGCTGCTCCATAAATCATTCTCTTGGAGATGGAACTTCGTATTGGCATTTTTGGAACATGTGGTCAGAAATTCATATGGCAAAACACCCCGATTCAGCTTCATTGTCGCGTATGCCAATCCATACCCGTTGGTTCCCTGATGGGTATAACCCACCCATCTTCCTCCCATACACCCGACCTGATCAATTCATTACTCGATTTGAAGCACCTCCCCTTAGAGAAAGGATCTTTCATTTCTCTTCCGAATCAATCGCAAGACTAAAATCGAAAGCCAATAAACAAAACAATGACAACAAAACCAACAAAATCTCATCCTTCCAAGCATTATCAGCACTCTGTTGGAGATCAATAGTTCGAGCAAACAGATTACCTCTTAATCAGATTACTAATTGCAGATTAGCAACTAATAATAGGCATAGATTAAACCCACCATTACCCCAAGATTATTTTGGTAATTGCATTAATGCAATGAAAACAAGCAGTACAGTAAGTGAATTGTTTGATCATAATCTTGGGTGGGCTGCAGGATTGCTGCATCAGTCAGTGGCTAATCACAGTAATGAAGTTGTGCGCGAGTTTGTTAATGAATGGATGCAAAATCCTTGTGTTTATCAGCTCGATAAACTGTTCGATTCGAGCAGCGTAATGATGGGTAGTTCCCCTCGATTTGATATGTATGGGAATGAATTTGGGTTCGGAAAAGCTCGTGCTCTGCGTAGTGGGTATGCTAATAAGTTTGTAGGGAAGGTGACAGCTTATCCTGGATATGAAGGCGGAGCGAGTGTCGATTTGGAAATTTGTTTGCCTCCTGATTCGATGAATGCTCTTGAAAATGATCGAGAATTTATGGATGCAGTCATGCTTTGAATTAAGTACTAATTGTGGATTAAGGCTACATAAGTTTAAGTTTGATGATATGGAAAAATAATACACAAGTATTTTACCGTTTTCAATACATTCTGTATTTTATGGTGAGGCTGACTGACAGAAAAATTTAATGCAATACTCTTTTTATGATCAATTGATCATTTTAGATGGAACCTTATCGAGATTGTGTGTAGTCAATTCGTCTTTTGTGAGAGTCTATTATATACAAGTCCAAAGAGAAATTTATCAATCTAATATACTTGGTCTAGATAAACCATATAAATTTGTCTATAAATTGAGCTAAATATCATCAACTTGGAGTAATGAACATGTAAAATATAACATTATGTTTTGCTCGTTATATTTTAGAAAACAGTGAGTTTTGTAGGAGACTGTCTCACCATAAAACGAGTCGAAAATATTAATTTATCACTCTAATTGATCAATTTTAAATTGTAACTGATCAGTTCAACATTCCAAGTGAGAAGTGGCGATCACTTTATGACTGTTAATAACCGACCAGTGATTACTTTAAACTGTAAGTAGATTTGTCAAAACGGTTGGACAAGCGAGTTGCAAGTCAAGTCACGTTTGGTTGGGTTCATTCAGCGGATTCCAGGATTTCAACATCTGTAAGAAATTTTAATAAATTTGGTGGAAATTTCAACACAATTTCTATTGTTAAATGATTAACAATTTTTTAAATATTTTTGATTGAGTTGGTTCTTTTATAATATTATAATACGTCAAGGTCTAATTAAACAATATAAACCGGTCAATAAACCTAATTCTCACCTCAAATGGTGATGACCTTAAAATTAATTAAAATAAAAAATAAAATTTATTTCGATTAAATTGGTTCTTTTATAGTTTTTTTATAGTGGATTGAGATGGTTTGGACATGTGCAACGAAAGACATTCGACGCCCCTGTTCGGAGGGTTAAAAGCATTATAGTAGAGGGTAAGAGGAGTCGGGGAAGGCTTAAGAGAACATGGGATGAGCAAATTAAAATTGACATGCACAAGTTGAACCTCTCTAAGAACCTGACTAGGGACAGGGGTAGTTGGAGGCGTCTTATCCATGTTTTAGATTACTGATTCCTTGAGTGTATATTCTGGGGTTCTTCTCCTCATCTTTTCTCGAGCCGGGGGACTCCTTTTGGTCGTGCTCTCCTTTATGGATATGAGTTGTCGCCGCCCTTCCCTCCCCAGATCCTATCTATAGTTCTCTATGGACGGAAAACGCTGGGTAGGATGATGATGATGATAGTAGTTTTTCAATAAGTATGTATAAGTCCCTAGTAAGATGTTAATATTTTTTTAAAAGATATAACAATAAAAATATAATTAATAACTTAATTATACTGACAAACAAGAAAAACACAAAAAGGATATTAATAAAAAAATTTAAAAACTGAATGAGCCTTCCATAATTTAAAAGAAAATTGTGAAAAGTCAATCTTCATAAATTGCATGGTTAATAACTTAATATAGCTTTATTGTATGACAACTATCAAATTTATTACTCCAAAAGTCACTTGTCAGTTATTGATGAGTAGGTCCACGTTTTTTGTCTACTTAAGAGCTCAATCAAACCAAAAGTCTTCTTCCTCATTTTCAATTTGGAGGATCGAGCTCCAAGCTCCAAGCTCCTTTAACGGTGGATGGCTTCAATATTTGTCTTCAAACAGTATTTAGGGTTTTAACACCATGCACGGGACATTCAGACTGTTAGAGTATATAACATATTTTGGGGCTCAAGCAACCATCAGCTTAATTTTTTGGTTGAATTGGTTTCTTGACATGGTATTAGAAGCCAACGCGACAAAAGATCATGGGTTCGAATCTCAACTACCCCTCATTTAAGTGGAATATTTAGCATCAGGTATGAGGAGAGCCTCAGCCATTTTTAAAATTCGCATAGGGGCACGTGACACTGGATGTCCTCGTGTAAGTCCACCACTAGATTCATTTTAGTCGAGTTGGATTCATTTCAGTCGGGTTAGTTTTGGGTCATGTGTTGTCGGGTTTGAGTCAAGTTAACAAAGACAATATCATACATGATTTGTTCTGTTTCAGTACCTGAATATCTAAAAACACATCTAAAAGACTAACAACTGGTCTTGGGCGAGACCGTCTTAAGTTGAGACAAGAGTGGGCCGGCCCAATTACGTGCTTTCTCTCTTTGATTCCATCTTCTGGGCATTTTTCAATTCTAATCATAAATGTATCAATTTTGACCTTAAAGATATCAATTTCAATCTAATCATATTTGTATGAACTACATTAATCATGAAACTGAATACTATAAAATGAGAATTGAATAAATTAACAATGAAACTGAATACTATAAAAACTGAATACCTATATGAACTACATTAATCATTAAAATGAGAATTGAATAAATCTATAACTATTACTAAAATAAAACACGCTGACATCATCACTAATTAATATTGCTTACGTGTCACAACCTCAACAAAAAATTTCCCTCCAAAATTCAATGATGACATCATCATTAATCAATATCTTTGACTTAATTACTTTCTAACTATGACTATAATGTTATCCATGTTGATGTTATACTTTTTAGGTCACATCATTTAATATATTAGAAATCTATATATTTTATTTTATTTTTTCAATTATTTATAAAATCTTATCAATTTTATTTATTAAATGAGTATTATTTAAGTGTATTGGATATTTAAGTTGGTTAAAAGATAATATACTTTTATGAGGTTTTTTTATTTATACTAATGAAATTGGTTACTTAAATGCAATGCATAAATCTAATATGATTTAGGTTGTGACTATCCTTATGCAAGTCACTTATATTTTTTATGACAAACAATTTTTTTAAAAAATTTTATAAAATAATTTTACATAAATATTTATGTTAAATCTATAACTAAATTTTCACAATCATCTACGCACAATGCAAAGTATGGTACAAATCAAACAATGTATGTAATATATATAACTAATCAGAGCGAATGAGATACAACTTTATATACAACTATTCAGAGCTAAATGAGATACAACTTTAATGTAAAATTTATCTTAAAATTTTAATTTTTTAAATGATATGTCAGTAAATTTAATAAAGCCGTGCATCGCACGGGGATTATCTAGTTAACAATGAAACTGAATACTATAAAAACTGAATACCTGTATGAACTACATTAATCATGAAACTGAACAATTTAATGGAAAATTTTAATCATGAATGTAGATCAGAATAACATGAATTATGCTTAAAATCTTGCGCAATGAAGAATTGAACAATTTAATAATGAAACTGAACAATTTAATGGAAAAATTGATTACACTTTGTATGAACTACATTAGTATAATTCAATATACATATTCTAAACTTGAATGCAAAACTGAGCAAAGTAAGATTATAATTGAGCAAAATTGATATCTTTAAGGTCAAAATTGATACCTTTAAGATCCAAAATTAAAATTTTCCAGAAAAATGAAAAAAAACGAAATTTAAAGGGCAAAACAATGGGCCGGCCCAGATCTCGTCTTAGAGTAGTACGGTCTCATCCAAGTTTTTGTGAAAGACTAAAACACATCTTTGATTTGTTTAATTATTAAGCCACAGATTGCTGATTAGTGGATCAATAATGAAGATGTTTCCACTTAAAGGGTTTCCTACTACACACCAATATAAAAAAAGATTTCCTTAAAAGGAAAAGAATTTATTAGTACTTAAAACTTAAAAAGACAAAGATCTCATAAGAACATCATACATGAATACATGAGAATACAATTATACAAATGATAATCCATCATTTGAACAAACTGAACTCACAAATCAGAACATGAAACATGGCTTTATTTGTCTTATTTTTCTAACCAAAAGCATAGTCTAAAAACAACCATATCGCATTGTATCAGCCGCGTGGTAATTATTTAAAACAAACGAATTGATATTTACCACGCATGGTTCTGATGATTGCGTTACATTATAATTAGTATCATATCGGCATTGACACTGCATTTATGAATTCCTCATCTGATTCAAGGACTTTCATTGCTTCAAATGGTAAACATACTTCCAAATCGACACTTCCTTTGCCTTCATATCCCGGATAAGAAGTAACCTTCCCAACAAATTTGTTTGCATAACCACACCGAATAGCTACTGCTTTCCCAAGCCCGAATTCATTTCCATACATATCAAATCTCGGGGAGCTTCCCATATGCACACTAAACGAATCTGACAACTCGTGGATTGGGATAATAAACGGGGATTGCACCCACGAGCTGACAAAATCATGAAATACTTTGTGTTTTTGATTCATCACTGCCTGATGAACTAATGATGCAGCCCATCTTAAGTCATGTTCGAGTAATTCACCCACTTTGGTAGTTGCTATTGCCAGGCCTAAATAGTTTCCAATACTCTCTTGAGGCAATGGTGGATCTAGTCTGTGCCTAAAATTAGTTGGTATTTTACACTTTGTGACATGATCATGTGGTAAACCGAGTGCACGAATGATGGTTCGCCAGCAGAGTGCTGACAGAGCCTGAAACGATGAGATCATGTCGTTCGTATTGTTTTCTTCATTTGCCTTGGATTTTAGTCTTCCTAAAGACTCGGGTGAGAAATGGAAGATCCTCTCTCGAAGATCAGGTGCTTCAGATGGGCTTAAACCTTCTTTTGGGTTAGTAAACGGGAGATGAACAACAGGACCATACCCATTAGGAAACCAACGTTTATGGATAGGCATACGCGATAAAGGAACTAATTGATCATTGCAGTTTGCTCTATGAATTTCAGACCACATATTCCAAAAATGCCAGTACGAAGTGCCATCACCAAGAGAATGATTCATGGAACATCCAATGAAAACTCCGTCAAGGAGTTCAGTGACTTGAACTGATAACAAAGGCCTAGTGTGGCCGTCATAGTTAACCGCCCTGTTGTGATCAAACAATGATTTGATCACGGCAGGTACATAGATGGGAGATAATATGTCGGATACACTTAAATCTAACATAGCATGAATGAACCTCGCACCAGGACCCTTGTTGCAGTCGACAAAGATGAGGCTTTGATGTCGTGCTTCATCTACTTGTGTAACGAGTTGACCTGCTAATGGGTAAAAATGGACGAGGGTGATCGAGAGCGAGTTTTTGAGACTATCAATAAGTTTATGAATGGAAAAATGTTGGTGTTGATATGTTGGAGGTTTGTGAAAAAGAAGACCCTTTTGGATGTAATTGGCAAAGAGCATAGCAATATCAAATGGACCTAAGTAGTAAGGCTGTTTGGCTTCTTGCACTTCATATTTTGGCTTAATAAAACTCTCTGAGATCTGCTTCACAGTTACAGAATTCATCTTTAGGGATTCTTGATTTGTTCTGTTCAATATATGGCCTTTTTTTGTTCTATTATATATCAACAATCAAGAGTCACCACCCTTTGATCTGACCTTGTCTATAAAAACGGGCCGCATCGCATCGCATCGCATCGAAACAAGGTCGCATTGTATCACATCACATCGCATCGCATATATTGTTACAAGTTACAACTCTAAATATAGTTTTGGACTGGATTTTTGAGAGTCGTCTTTACAAAAGACGATCTCTCAATAGAGCACCTGAAAATTATTTTAATCCTCATATATCAATTTATAATAAATAGAATGAAAAAATATTAATAATTTCATTGACATTGTCATTTATAATATTTAAATTATACATTATTTATGCTATTTACAAAGATCCATTTTCGGCCCTCATTGAGCACTTTTATAGCCCGCTTCATTTTAATTATAGTATAACCCAAAGTCCTTCTAAAAACGGGCCGGATAAGGGCTCAACATGGACGCCCAACCCATTGAACACCCCAACCTACAAACTTTAAAATACCTATGTAGTAATGAATTTGAAGCATTTTCCATTTCGATACGTGCCGCTTAATTTGGATTATTTTTATTTTTCAACAATGGCTAGCTTAAGAACAATTATAAAATTCAAATACTAACTCTCCAAAAATATTCAATCCAAGGTTAGCTTAAGAAATATCATGATCATTTTATTTACGAAAAAAAGTAAAAAAAAATAACAATTAAAGAAAACCATACACCGGATACTCGGTTTTCGAAAATTCATGACCCGGATCCGGTATCCGGTTTTAAAACCGGGTACCCGACCCCTAACTGAACTATCCGATTTGCGAAAATCGGGTAAACAATCCCTTTCTTTATTTATAAAATACCTACGTAGTAAAGAATTTGAAGCATTTTCCATTTTGATCTGTGCCGCTTAATTTGGATTATTTTTATTTTTCGACAATAGTTACCTTAAGAACAATTATAAAATTCAAATACTAACTCTAAAAAAATATTTAATCCAAGGTTAGCTTAAGAGATATCATGATTATTTTATTTACGAAAAAAAGTAAAAAAAAAATAGTTAAAGAAAACATATACCGGATACTCGGTTTTTGAAAATTCATGACCCGGATCCGGTATCCGGTTTTAAAACCGGATACTCGACCCGGATTATCCGGTTTGCGAAAATTGGGTAAACTATCCGGTTTAAGAAACCGGGTACCGGATAATTCGGGTCGGATTTTTTGGATCGTTTTATTATGAACACCCCTAGGTATATCACTTCTTTTAATCTCATCTATACATTTTAACTCTTTTTAAATTTCATTCACATAATTCAATCTCTTTCTTTACTTATTACTACTTTTTTAAAGGAAAAATGACCGTGATTAATATTATCTTTTATTAATTTTCCTACAATAATTCACCTATTGATTAACCCTGAGTAATACTAACTTAAATGTATTTTCCTAGAATAATGTCAACATGGTTATATTACCTAATTTACCAATTTTTTGTCATATAATCACCTATAGTTTAATTTTTAACATGTTAGGGATTTTTCAAGAAAACACCCATTTAAGTTGGTGTTATTCATGGTTAATTAAAAGTTGATTTGTAGGGTAATAAACAAAAAATTTTACATAAAAACTTGGGTGAGACCGTCTCACTTATGAGACGCATCTTATTGGACCGGCCCAATTGTATATATATATTTTTTTACCAATTTTACAAATTAAAATGTCAATTTTAAGAGTTAAAAAACCAATCTGAAGAATTAAAAGAGCAATTTCAAGGATTTAAAACGGACATTTTAAATCATGAAATTTGATAATTTCAAGACTTAAAAGTTCAATTTCAATACTTAAAAAATCAATTTTAAGACTTAAAAGACCAATTGCTAGACTTAAAATTCTCATTTCAACTTTAAAATAGGAGACTCAAACATTAATATTGATATTAAAAACTTTAAAATTGACCTTTTAAGTCTTAAAATTGGATTATTAAGTCTTGTAATTGTCCTTTTAAGTCTTAAAATAAATATGTCAAAATATTATAGAAAACTTATTGAGCCTTGGCTGGTTGCACGAATAAGGCGGTCTCACAGGAGAGTTTCTGAACATTTTATTATTCCTGGTAATATTTTCTTTTTTAAAAATCTCTTTGTTTCTCTTTGATTCAATTTTATCAGGTCGGATGAATATAGAAGAGTATAAAAATACTTCCTCCATTCCTTTTTGTTTGTCCACTTTAATTTTTCACGTATTTCAACGTAAATTTTGAGGCTCGATATCTCATAGTGATAGTACGCATAATAAGAAATTATAAAAATTACTATATATTAAAATTCTTTGCATCAAGACGAATCAAACAAGATCCCACATGAACATATTTTGTGTTGAATATATACTTCGAAAATCAAATTTAAATTTCTCTCTATTAAGTGGAAAAACTTAAAGTAGACAAACAAAAAGGAACGGAGGGAATACTTGTCATTCCCTCTATCCTCTTTGATTTGCATCAAAGAGTGATTGAGTTATTTTTAAGAAATCTTAATAATAAATGAAGAGAAAGAATAAAATATGTTGATCAAATTAAAAAAGAATTAAAATGTTTGGATTAAAATAAAAGAGAAATAAAATATTGATCAAATTAGAAGAGATTTAAAATATTGATCAAATTAAATGAGAAATGATACAAAATAAGGGGAGCGGATGAAAATAAAACGTGGGAATTTGATGGTCCTACTTTGTTGTCGGCACCTAAAAAGTAGGGCAAATGTTTTAATTCAATAGTCCAACTCAATACTGCAAATGAAGCTTCAAGATAGCCAAATATGAAGAAGTGTCACATTATTATTGGCTTAAATACTTATCTAATGCAATTGTATTAATGATTAATTTTTCTAATATTAACAAATCAAAAAATAAATTAATATATTACTGGTCATACTATTTGGAGACTTATTTAACTCATATTACGCAATTTTAGCATATTTTAACAATAATATTTCTTTTGTAAATGAGTTGAAGCATTTCTTTGCTGAATAAAAATCTTCCAAATGTTCAAAAAAATAAATAGATTCAAATTATACAAATTATTAGGGGTGTCAAACTGATCAAGTTGGGTCATTTTCGGGTTCGAGTCATATATAAATGGGACAATAAAACATTGAACTGGACATGACCTATTTATTTAGATGAGTTAAAAATTGGAACCCCGACCTGATCTGTAGCAAAAAATAAGTTATTAAACAAACAAAAATATTAACACCAATAAATCAATTAACGAATATTAACTTAGACATATTAGTATACTGAAAATTACCTCCTTTAAATGTCCAATCCTTTAGACAAACAATAGCTTGGAAAATATTTGGCTTCAAGGCAGTTCGATAGAAATCAAGTACCCGACCACCAATGCTAAAGGCAGATTTGGAAGCCCCAGTAGATATAGGAATAACAAGAATATCTCTAGCCATCAAAGAAAGTACTGGATAACGAGATGCATTTGCCTTCCAATGTGCAAGAATATCAAGATTAGCTGAACGAGGCACTAGTTGCTCCTCAAAATACATCTCCAAATCAGATTTCATACTCATATTACTATGCTCATTAGAGAAACAATCAAAGTCGTATAAAAGTATAAAATAATCATTTACATTAAAATCTTTAAAAGGTAATGAAACAAACAAACACTTACTCCCTCCGTCCCATTGAATTTGCATCATTTTCTATTTTAGTCCGTCCCACTTAATTTGCATCATTTCTATATTTGGACAATGACCCACCACTTTCTTTTAATCTCATATATACATTTTTACTCTCTTTTAATTTCATCCACACAATTTAAGAGCATAGATATTATAAATTTCTTATATTTCTCCCTTACATTTAGCCACTTCTTCCACATATTCAACACCATCTCCATAGATTTTATAGATTTTTTTAAAGTTCCATTCAACAAATTAAAGCTCAAACCTAGGATCTAACACAACAATAACTACCATAATAATGCTGAGATCACTCCAATATTTCTCAATTTTTTATACATCTTACAAGCCATTTTCTTCATAAAACCATCCATACTCTCCATCTCACTTTTTAAAAGCAATCTCACCCTCAACACATTAGGAAAGTACAAGTTAGTAGTAGGATATTTAGTCTCAGAAAAAGTAAGAGTAGCTTCATAAAAAACTTTTAAAAACTTGAATAAATTTTCAATTTAAACCCATTCTTCCGTAGTATGTAGGACAATAATTATACTCCCTTCGTCCTATTTAATTTGCAACATTTTTCATTTTGGTACGTCCGTTGCATTTCTATTTTTGGAATATAGCCCACCACTTCCTTTTAATCTCATTCATACATTTTAACTCTATTTCAATTTCATCCACATAATTCATTCTCTCTCTTCATTTATTATGATTATCCATCTTTTTCTTAAAAATCAACATTTTTCTCTTTGCTTCAATCTATTCAGAACGAAGGGAGTAGTTAGCATCACTTTCTGAAAATGAATTAAAGCTTTCTTGTAATACAATGCACTTTCAAGCATTAAATATGTGGAATTCCATCGTGTTATGACATCTTGTTTTAGACCTTTAGAACTTTGAAGGCCTACATGCTCAATACAACTTACGAAACGTTGGTTTCTAGCTTGTGATCCTTTACAATATTTCACACTTTCTCTCACCTTAATCACAACATCATCAGTTTTTTTCAATCCATCTTGAAAAACTAAGTTCATGATATGTGCACAACACCTTACGTAAAAAAATTCTCCTGCACATAACAATTCAAGTTCACCCTTAAGACAATTTGCAAACACATCAATTGAAGCCGCATTATCAAGAGTCACTAGTGGAAAAAAAGTTATTGGCTGCGGTTTTAGTGTATACGTAGCCAATATATAAAATTTTAAAAAAAAATTAGAATAGGTTGCGGTTTTAATAGGTGTCCGCAGCCAATAAATGGAACAAAGTCATAGGCTGCGGTTTTAATAGTTGTCCGCAACAAATAACAAAAAACCTAATTTCAGCCTTTATATTCGATCTAAATCTGAAGCGCTCTTATTCATTCAACTCACACACCTTTCTCCTTCCCTCTCACTCGTTTAACCCAGAAAAAAAAAAGGAATCTTCCTCCTTCTCCTTTCTGAATCTTCCTTCGCCATTCACGCCCTCTTTCTCTCTTTTCTCTCTTTTCTCTCTCCCTTCACGCCTTCCCTCACAAATCCTAAACTACTTTCTGTTCTTCCAAAAATGTAACAAACATCACCACCAGATCTGGAAATTCCTAATTGACACGGTTGAGTTTTTGTTCCATTTTATAGTGGGTTGAGTCCACTATAATTGTAATACTTTTTTTGGACCGGTACAAAAAATGGAACAAAAATGGAACGGTTGAAGATCTCAGGAAATTCTAGTACAAAAAAGCCCATTAAAATGTTGAGTCCACACCACCAGATCTGGGATTAATGAGGTAATTACCGCGTTTTTATCATTTCAATATACTGTTAGTTTTTACTTGTTTCGATCTGGGATTAATACTACTTGATTTAGATCGGTGATTTCTGTTTTTGCGTCTTTCTTAATTTGTGGTCTTTATTAATTTGTAGATTTGAAGATCTCAACAAAGTTCAAAAATAACAAAAAGGCTTGTTAAACCGTATGTTCTTGGTGGAATCTCAGCAAAGTTGAAGAATAATCTTTGTAGATTTTTGAGTTCTTGAATTTTTAGATTTGAATCTTTAGATTTTTATTCTTTTTACTCCATGAATTTTTAGATTTGAATCTTTGTAGATTTGTAATTTTTAGTTTTTTTTCGAGTTTTTGTAATTTTTGTAATTTGAATCTTTGTAATTTTGAGTTTTTAATCTAGATTTGAGTTTTTTTTAATCTTTGTTCTGGAATTAGTTTCATAGTTCATAGTTTTTATAGTTTCTGGAATTAGTTTCTGGAATTTGGTGTAGTTCATAGTTTCTGGAATTAGTTTCTGCAAAACGAAAAAAAATAAAAAAAAAACATTCATTGGCTGCGGTTCTTCTCATGACCGCAGCTAATAATCCCCTTTTTTTTGTTGTGAAAATAGACTATAGGCTGCGGTTTTTAGGACCGCAGCCAATAAGATTTCTCATTTGCTGCTATTCCAAGTGCTGCGAGTCAAAACCGCAGCCTATAATGGCAAAAAAACCGCAGCAATTGGCGATTTTTCCACTAGTGAGTAATGCTAAAAAACTTTTGCGAGATACCCATTCTTTCAACAAGGAACACACATGATCACTTAAAAAAACCTCTGTATGAGGGGGAAGCATAAAACAAAAATTCAACTTCTTTTTTTTAGACCCATCAACATGATGTGCCGTTAAAGTGATATATCCATCTGAGGTTATTAAACTCCAACAATCAAAAGTAAGGCAAATTCTACTACTAATTGAACCCAACAAAATTTCAAATTCTCCTTCTCCCTTTCATACATCTTAACAACATCAAACTTAGATGTATTACGTGAAATTGTTTAGTCGTAGGTTTTAAATAAATAATCTCCTAATCCCTTCATATTCAACAAATTAAAAAGGGAGATCATGTCTTACTATTGCATGAGCTAATAGTTCACGGAAAACAACAACATCAAATGCAGGCAATCTATTTTCTAATCCAGCAGTAGAATTCTCCAATATCATTTGACCAACATCACGAAATGTCCTCATTTTGCAATTTTTTACATGATGAATTAAATTTTGTGTCCCCATTGTACTATCTGCCCTAAACGTTTTTGCACATATTTTACATTTAGGTAACAGAAATCCTTCTTCATCAGTTTCATCCACAAATTCAAAGTTCACCCAAACACCAGATGTAAGTCTACGTTGTCGTTTAAAATTCTAACAAGTTATATGAATTGTTTTGTTACCAATGTTTTTAGAATCCTTCTTATTCATTGTATCACTACTCTTAACCTCCACAGATCTTCTTCAGAGTCAACTTGAACATGTTCAGGTTCTGTGGTATCCATTACCTAAGAAGAAATACACAAAAACAAATCAAAATAGTTTAAACTTCTAAACTACACAGTATAAAACAATATATAAAAAATTCATAAAAAAAATCAGTTGACAAGTAAAAACACAGTGTAAAAAAGTATATGAGAAATTAAAAACAAAATCGAACACAAACAAAATCATTATGAAAATGAAAACAAATTAAAATTCAAACAAAACACAAAATTTGAGTGGAAGACGACAAATAATTAGAAATCAAAATGGAACACAAAAAAAATCATTAAAAACAAAATGACAGACAATAAAAAAAAAACTCCGAAAACAACAATAAATTGACATTACCTTAATAGTTTCGTGGATTTGGAAAGAAATTTTGATGAAGGAAGAAGAAAATTTCAAACAATTTTGTGGGTGGGTTTCTAAGAAATTTCGTGGGTTTGAAATGCCAACATTCTTGGGTTTGAAGAAAAAGAAGAAGAAGAATAGTTGTGGGTTTCGTGGGTTGAAATGACTACAATAGCTTCAACAATTTCGTGGCTACAGTGGGTTTGAAGAAGAACAATTTCATGGTTTTTGCAGCTTGAAGAAGAAGAAGCAGTTCGAAGAAAGTTTGAAGAATAATAAAACAGTAGTATATGAGTATCGTATTCATGAAGACAATAGTAATATGAGGTGCTTTTTTTTAAAAAAATAATATATACTCCCTCCTATGCAACTCAAATGTCCCATTTGACTTTTACGCTTTTAGCGGAAGTCAAATGAACCTTTCGAGTAGAACAAAATAAAACTTCAAAATTTTATCAAAAATCCAATACAGCCAAATCACAAAATCTCACAAATGAATCAATAAAACAAAGAAATCAAAACATTCTCAGAAAAAAGTGTAAGAAATCAAACCAGAAGGAGACATGATATGCTTGGATGAATGAGTGTTCTTGAGGGCCGCCATTTTTCCACAAAATCAAACCAGAAAAATCATCTTCAAAAAAAAAATTTCACAAAATCAAACAACAAAAATTACCCAATTCTTGAGGGAGAGGATGAATGAGTGTTCTTGAGTGTTTTTGAGGGACGCCATTTTTCCAAAAAAAAGACGCCATTTTTCAGGAGTGACGAAGAGAAACCCAGATCTTGGGTTTGAAGATGAATGAGTGTTCTTGAGGGAGAGGATGAATGAGTGTTCTTGAAGGACGCCATTTTTCCAGAAAAAAAGACGCCATTTTTGGGTTTGAAGATGAATGAGTGTTCTTGAGGGAGAGGATGAATGAGTGTTCTTGAGTGTTCTGGAAATGGAAAATGGGAAATGGGAATGGGTAGGGACACGTTTGAAATAAAGGGAAATGGAAAAAGGTAAGGTATAATTAGGTAAGCTTAATTAAATGTTTGGAAAAAAATTAGATAATTTTAATAAGGTTAAAAAGTAAATAGGTAAGGTGAATAAGGGTATAAGGGTAAAAAAACCATGCCAAAAATGGAAATTGGACATTTAGGGTGACTTGACCCAAAATGGAAATGGGATATTTAGGCTGAATAGGAGGGAGTATTAAATACTTATATGCTGCGGTTCTTTGAAAACTGCATCATATAAGGTATTATATATTTTTAAAAAACAAAAAGTACCTTATATGCTACGGTTTTTAAAGAACTGCAGTGTATAAGGTATTTTTTATTTTTTAAAAAAGAAAAATTACTTTATATGCAGCAGTTTTTAGTGAACTGCAACGTATAATGTAACTTTTTTTAGTCTAGTTTTTTCAAGCCATTTAATGCTGCGTTATGAACAAGCAGCAGCAGCAAATGACACGCAACAGATAGAATTTTTTCCATTAGTCTATTTTAAGTATTATGATTATAGTTAGTATGAATTTCTTAATGCTTAATTGATACTCCCTCCAATTCTATTTAGATGTCCCATTTGCTTGGGCACGGTTATTAAGGATGGTGTGGGTTCTATTAAAAAGTGAGTAGTTGAGTTATTTTAAATGATTATATTAATTGTAAATGTGATAGTGGGGGTATTGTAAGTAGTTTAAGTGAGAGTATTTTGGACATTACTTGTGCGAACATGTGGTATTTAGGTAAAAAAATTGATAAAAAAGAAATGTGACAATTGATATGATTTGCCAAATAAAAAAATGTGACAACTAATAAATAGAATCGGAAGGAGTAATTATCATGCATTTTTTTTTGTAGTGGTGACAGATTCTATATGAGGATTTTGTTGAATTTTGTAAAGGGTCCTACATGTTGTAACCAAAACAATTTAGGAAAAGTTACCCTTAATAATCCAATCTTTTGTTGATTTGATGCAATAATCTCATCTATCAATTAACCAAGAATAATCTCAATTTTAAGTAGTCTTATCCCACAATATAACTCCAAATTCATTAACCCGGTGTAGCAGGTAACATAGCAAAAAAAATAATACTCCCTCCTATTCATCTAAAATGTCTCATTTATATCTCAAAAAAATGTTTCATTTACTTTATGCATTATATCCAATATAGTTATTCTATCTTTAACATATAGAGTTATGTATAATTAAAAATTATAAAAATTTAATATTAATAATCTTTACATCAAAATGAATCAAATAAGATCCCACGTTACTATGTTTTAACTTATAGATTAATAATAAAATACATTTAAAGAGAAATAAATTAATAGTATCCTAAAAGTAAATGTGACATTTTAGATGAATAGCAAAATAGGAAGGAGTAATAATAAAATAAAACCTTTACACTCTCTCCTACCGAGAGTCTATGAATCCAACCAACTCCCTACTCCATCTTCACAGTAAGTCAGTAGCCTTTACTCCACCATTCCCGCCACCCCTAGTCCCCTACACAACGCCAAGTCCCCAGCTTAACAACTAACAAGATCATCAATGAGAAAAAAAATTACACAGAACCACATCATTGTCTTGAATGAGAAAGCATGCACTTAAATGAGTTTTGTGTTCTGGTTATACGGCTTCAAATGAGAATTATATTGCTTGGAAAATCTAAAAATTTAAAGCTTGACGATTAACCAGGGTCGTTCCTGATTATAGGCAAGATATGCATTTGCCTAGGCCTAGAGTTAAAAAGGGCCTTAAAATTAGAAAATGACAGTTAATGAAAGTACACATAAAAATTTACAGTTTATGAATAGTTTTTTTCTTATTTAAAAATTATATGATACGTCTACATTTTTAATACTAATGATAATATATATGGTTCATCTTTGTTGTTTTTCCAAACACCCATTTAAGTTCAGAATTGACCCTCCATAGACCATAGAAGGGCCCACTTCTGTTAGTCCGCCTAGGGCTCATACAATGTCAGAAACGACACTGATGCGATTAACCTTCTAATCTTGCAATTGCTTGTTATCTTGGCAATGACAATTATCTGTTTAATCATATTTATGTTGATGAACCATAATTTTCAAGTTCTTTGATGGATACTATTTGGTGATTACTCCAAAAAAAATTGTGTAACTGATGTTTTTTTTAAGATTTGAATTATTGTTCGGAAGGACTCCTCAGAGACCGTCTATGGCAAAGACAGCTCTCCTAACAACCCAACCCAACAATTTTAAATTTATAAATAAGGCTGATGACCAGTTACTTATTTTGCAAAATGGACTAACCCATGTTTACCCGTCTATGCTATAGACGGTCTATAGCAAGAATTTGTGATTATTGTTATTATGGAATTTAGGATCATTATATCTTAATAATTTGGGATTGTCCCTCCTCCTTATACTGCAACAACAATAACAAAGTGGCGGAGATGAAGGAAGTTGGCAATTCAGAACAGAGAATTTGTATTTTTTTTTTTTTTTTTGCAAAGTAACCTTTAAAAGAGGTATCAAGTCATCTTGGTGCATTGTAGGCGAACACCCTCCTCAAGTTCGGATTATTAAGGGTTAATTGAAATGTGGGATTATTGTAGGGAAATGGATAAAAGGTGGATTATTCTAAATAATTTTTCCAATAATTTATAAAAACAAAAGTGAACCTACATCATGCATGGTATGAGTATAATCTTATAAATTTTTTGTCTTTCGTTGTTATTTATTTGTCTTGAACGAAATTTTCACAATCATTTGCGCGCACAATATATGCAAAATATGTTACAACATATGTAGTGTACAGTAAAACGATATATATGCAAAATATTTACTTCTTACAATTTTTAAATTCTTAGTTTATATAAATATGTTAATAATTTAATAGTCTTGCATCATATGGGTACAATATAGTGTATATGTTCACTACAGATCGTGTGCAAAAATGACGTAGAATTCCCCCATTTTATAATACTACCAGGTAGTGGAGAATACAGATGCACTTGAGAAATTGCCAATTATTGTATCAATTATTTTCCATCAAGCAAAGTAGCTTCTCAAGGAAAATAAAATAACAATTCAGCATTCGTGTATCCAACAACTCCGTTGACACTTTAATGCATATATTGGCCACAATTGTTTTAAGTCAAAAAGACGAACTCAAAACAAGAAGCTCATATATATTAATAATTATATTAGTTGAGTTTTTTAGCCCATTTATAGAGAGTGTCTCACCGTGCGACCAGACCGTCTCTCACAAGAATTTAAGGAAAATATTTGCCCTACTCTTATATTTTTTTGCTGCCGTTACCTATGCATTCATCTGGGCACGGGCGGGTATTATCCGTCCAAAATTTAAAATTTTTCAAAAGTTTTGTCCAAGCCAACCTGTTTTATGAAGTATTAAAACAATATGAGACAATAAAAATTGATATTGAGTGGAACAGAACAAATAGAACAGAAAAAGAAAAAATAGGCAATACATCTTACAGAACAGATCAAAGGATCTCTAAAAATGAGTTATGCAATTGTTAAGCAGATTTCAGAAAGTTTCGTTAAGCCAAAATATGAAGTGCAAGAAGCCAAACACCCTTACTACTTAGGTCCACTTGATATTGCTCTTCTCTTTGCCAATTACATCCAAAAGGGTCTTCTTTTTCACAAACCTCCAACCTATGTGCACCAACATTTTTCCATTCATAAACTTATTGATAGTCTCAAAAACTCGCTCTCGATCACCCTCATCCATTTTTACCCATTAGCAGGTCAACTCGTTACACAAGTAGATGAAGCCCGGCATCAGAGCCTCATCTTTGTCGACTGCAACAAAGGTCCTGGTGCGAGGTTCATTCATGCTATGTTGGATTTAAGTGTATCCGACATATTATCACCCATCGATGTTCCTGTCGTGATCAAATCATTGTTTGATCACAACAGGGCGGTTAACTATGACGGCCACACTAGGCCTTTGTTATCTGTTCAAGTCACTGAACTCCTTGACGGAGTTTTCATTGGATGCTCCATGAATCATTCTCTTGGTGATGGAACTTCGTACTGGCATTTTTGGAATATGTGGTCTGAAATTCATAGAGCAAACTGCAATGATCAATTAGTTCCTTTATCGCGTATACCTATCCATAAACGTTGGTTTCCTGATGGGTATGGTCCTGTTGTTCATCTCCCGTTTACTAACCCAACGGAAAGTTTAAGCCCATCTGAAACACCTGATCTTCGAGAGAGGATCTTCCATTTCTCATCCGAGTCTTTAGCAAGACTAAAATCCAAGGCAAACGAAGAAAACAATACGAAAGACAGGATCTCTTCGTTTCAGGCTCTGTCAGCACTCTGCTGGCGATCCATCATTCGTGCACTCGGTTTACCACAAGATCATGTCACAAATTGTAAATTACCAGCTAATTTTAGGCAGAGATTGGATCCACCCTTGTCTCAAGACAGTGTTGGAAACTATTTAAGCCTAGCAATAGCAACTACTAAAGTCGGGGAATTACTCGAACATAACTTAGGATGGGGTGCATCATTAGTTCATCAGGCAGTGATGAATCAAAAACACGAAGTATTTCATGACTTTGCCAGCTCGTGGGTGCAATCTCCGTTCATTTTCCCGATCCACAAGATGTCTGATTCATGTAGTGTGCATATGGGAAGCTCCCCGAGATTTGATATGTATGGGAATGAATTCGGGCTTGGGAAAGCAGTAGCTGTTCGGAGTGGTTATGCAAACAAATTTGTTGGGAAGGTTACTTCTTATCCGGGATGTGAAGGCAAAGGAAGTGTTGATTTGGAAGTATGTTTACCATTCGAAGCAATGAAAATTCTTGAATCAGATCAGGAATTTATGAAAGTTGTCTCATAAATAACACTAATTAAACCAGAATTTATGTTCTGATTTGTAATTTATGTTTGTTCAAATGATTGGATTATTATCATTTGTATTCTCATGTATGGTGTTCTTTTGAGATTATTTATGTCTTTTTACTACCAATAAATTCCTTTCTATTTAAGGAAATCTTTTTGATATGGGTGTGAAGGAAACCTTTAAATGGAAACATGTGCACTATTTGATCCACTAATCAGCTATCTGTGGCTTAATAAATGAGTGAAAGATGTGTTTTAGATATTTAGGGACTCAAAATGAAACAAATTAGGGATTATGGTATCCATGATCTAGATTGTTAAAACACAAATTCTTATGAGAGACGGTCTTTATGAGAGACCATCTCTAATTGAACTGGCCCATAAAGAAAAATGTAGAATAAAAGTAGATATTAAGCTTTAATGGGCCGGGCCTGAAAGACGTCTTTCAGAAAGACGGTCTCTTATGAGACTAGTAGTTGTTAAAATTGATGATACTCAGGTCCGCACTAGGTTTTTAGGGGCACGGGGCGAAAGATTATTATGGGTCTTTAAACTATCGTATACATAGAAAAGTTTGAACCATAGCCCTAATTGAAAACTAAAATATTTTGGGGGCCCTGGGCGTAGGCACGCCTTGCCCTTGCATAGGGCCAGCCCTGATGATGCTTGGGTTAAATAGCCCGATAATAGAAACAACTTTTAGCTTAGGGACTTCTTGTTTTGAGGTTGTCTCATCGTGACACAGTCCCATACAAGACAGGTTGATCCTAAATTAATACTCACTTCATTCGTTTTAGTTATCTCATTTAGTTTTTTGACACTATTTATCAATCACTCTTAATTTGTATTTTATTCTTGATTTAGTCTTCAAAATATAGTTAATTGAGATTTTATTTGATTCGTCTCAATGTAAATTTTTGTTAATATTAAATTTTCATAATTTTTAATTATGTGCAAATAGAGATATTTATAATTGAGTTAGTGCACTGGATAGGGTGTCTTAACTAAATGAGACAACTCTAAAGAATCGGAGGGAGTAATAAAATGAGTTTATAGGTTACTTTTATTATTCTTCTTGGGGTTCATCATTCGTTTTCTTTTTGATTTTATGGTGAAGATGTATCAAATGGTTACGTAAAATGAGTAAGGGCTGTGTTTAGAACCCATAATTTTATTTTTAGTATATGTTTAAGTGCACTTATTTAATCAAGTCTATTTTATGTTAATAATGTTATTGCATGTAACAAACTACATTATGTTAGAAAGAATTAGAAGTACTTTCTTTAAAAAGATTTATTTTGATTTAGAATGATCAATTTATTGTGACTATAAACGGTGTTCTTGTTATTAATAACGAAAATAAGTCGTGTTTATTTTAAACACAAATTCCTAAATGAGAGGTTTCATAATATGATAATTGACGATGTCTATTAGTTTGACAAAATATATACTTAAAGTCCTAAAGTAATTACTTACGATTATTATTATTATACAATATAATAAAGAAACGGAATTAAAAATAACAAATGTCAATTTCTCAAAGTATTGCCAAATAAATCAATTTAATAGATTTAAGATTAATTACGTGTCACTTTATTTTCATGGATTAATTTAAAGCTAAATAAAGGATGTTATTCAGAAGCATTTTTACATTAATTATTACAATTTAAATAAGAATTTAAAAAGATTGTGGAATATTTATATACAATTATCTTTTTGTATGATTATATGAATAGTATAAATTTTATAATAATATTTAAAATATATGCAATTAATTTATAAATATAAGAAAATAATACAATATAATAAAAGATGTGAAAAATGACAAATGTTAATTTCTCAAAGTAATGCCAAATGGACCAATTTAATAGGGTTAAGATTAATTACGTGTCACTTTATTTTCCTAAATTAATTTAAAGCTAAATAAAGTAGGGTATTTAAGAATATTTTTTACATTAATTTTTACAATTTTAACAAGAATATAAAAAGATTAGAGAATATTTATAAACAAATTTTTTTTTATAAATTAACAATATTTTCAAATTACACAAGATAAATTAAAATATATTATTATATTTAATTGCTCTGTAATCATAAAAAGACACAAAAAAACGACATTTAGATGATGAATATAGTGCAATGCATAATGATACAGTGCATTTGATATTGAGTATCTCTATTGATTAGTTATGTATGTTCATATTATGTATTTCTCAATTATGTTGTCATTGTAATTTTATTTTATAATAAGCCGCTAAACTAACACAATTCGTGTAATGAACGGGCACCTATACTAGTCTTAAAGTAATCAATTATAACTTTAAAACTGGCTATTTATAGTTTAAATAGATCACTTATAGTTTTAAAATGATCCCTTGAAATCTTAAAGTCCCAAATTATAATCTGAAAGTGATCACTAACATTTAAACTTGTAAAATTTGATCCAACCGAAATCAAGCCGAAACTTAATCGAAAATTAGTGAGCACTACAAAAAGCATGTGGGTTTTCAACGGAAAGGGACGAAGCTTTTCGACGCTTTAATGCGTCTAAAAATATTGTTTCGACGCTTGGAAAAGCGTCTAAAAATCAGGTGTTACAAATCATCGACGCTTTTTTAGACGCTTATTTGTGTTGAAATCGTGTACATTTTCAGTGCTTATTAACGTTGAAAGTCCTTTTGGCGCTTAAATATTTGCAAGATTTATATTGTATTTAAGACACTTAAATGCGTCTAAATTACAAATATTTTAGACACTTTAAATCGTGTACATTTTTACTTTTTTAATAAAAAACTCTTATTTATTTCAAATTTTCGAATATCCACACTCCATTTAGAACCTATGAGCTTCGGTTTTTTGGCCCAAAATTTTCCCTTTCCAATTTAGCTTTATTTTCCTTTTTTTGGACACTTATATTTTTACATTTTGTCTTCGATCAACAATAAAATTAATATTTATATTTTCATTTATTTTACTTTTTTTTATCTTGCAAATATAACTTTTCATAGAATTAAATGTTAGTATAATTAGAATTTATAATTATAGTTAAACTTTTATATTATATGTACTTTAACACCTAGATTCCCTAAGTTATCGAACAATTATCACTTATCTCAAAAAAAATTCCAACAATGTAACTATTTCTTAATATTTATGGAACATAGAAGTATGATACGTAACGCGAAAATTAATTGTCAGCATAATTGCCATCTGAGGGCCATCGTGATTTACAAAATTCACCCTTGACTCTACAAATAATTTACTTTAATAGGACTTAACATTTTAAAAATAATATGCAGCAATCTTAAATTAAGAATGTTCATACTAAAAAATGGGTTAAAATATCAGGGAGAGTGTTACAAAAATACACCACATAACCTTCATCGGATTCTAAATCAAAGATATAGAGAGATGTTGATTAACATATAAGTTTAATGTACTACTCCTCTGTCCAATGACTGATTTAATTTGTTTTAGTTTACGTAATTAAAATTTTATGTAGTCAATTATTCTTTTGTTTACGTCTTATCATATACAAGCACAATGGTAAAATTTTCAATCGTCATATACTTGGTGTAGCTCAATTATGTGAGCTTCTCCATTAATAGAGCTAAATGTCATCAAAATGCATGAACATGTAAAATATAATATATATGTTTTGCTCATCATAATTTATAATAGAAAAAATTTACATTATTAATACAACCTTTCATCCATACAACATGAATAACCCATATTTTAATTATTTTTTATAAAAATTCAACCTTTGTTCTTAGTTTTCTTTCGATATATTCTTTTATGTCCATATTAATAGCCTTGTGAATCGAGTTTGATGGACAACAACACGTCAATGATCCAGGAGCTAAGTTTATCCATGCCGAATTAGATATGACTAGGCATGTGCAACGGACTGGATTCTCATTGGGACCCTTGATCCAACCCTTCAATTTAAGGGTTGTATATGGGGAAGGTTGAATAAGGATTGGACTTAAAAATTAATTGATAAAAATTAAAGGATAAGGGTTGAATAAGGGTTTTAAAAGGATTGTAAATTGTACATTTTTTACTCTGAACCTCAATTTTTAATTTCTTTATCTGTTTTTTCTTTGGTTTGTTTCCGTGTATCTATCTCAACTTTGTTTGGTTTGAGTAGTTTCAAGAAGACGATGAGAATGGAGAGCTTCAAGCCAGCAAAGTATAGGACTAGAATGGGCTCCACTTCCCACTTGAAATTAGGGAAATCAAACAATTAATCCTATTTTTTTCTCTAACATAACAAAATCTAACTAAAATGGGTCGGGCCGGGCCGGGCCGAGTCCATTAAGCCCGGCCCGTTCAAAACCCGGCTGAAATTTTGTAAGGCCCGGTCCGACCCGGCCCATTTCTACTAGAGTTCGACCCGACCCTTATCCGGCCTATCGCACAGGTCTAGATATGACTATATCCGATATCTTATCACCAACTTATGTCCCTAAAATCGTTCAATCGTTTTTCGATCATTTTGGAGCTGTCAATCATGACGGTCATCATAAACCTTTGTTATCGGTTCAGGTCACATCGCTTCGTGATGGGGTGTTCATCAGTTGTTCCATCAATCATTGTGTTATAGATGGAACATCATTATGGCATTTCTGGAAAATATGGTCTGAAATGTTGGAAATACTTCACATGTGAGACAAGATCCCACATCGATAAAATAGTGGGTTGTTGACTTGCATATATAGTGGGTGAACTAATCTTCCTACAACCATATGGTTTTGGGAAACAATGAACTTCACCAAGTGTATGTGCAAGTCAACGCTCTTAACCCGTGGGTTTGTGGGGCCCGATCCCATGTCCACATGAGTGGGTCACGGTGAGATTATGTGACGAATTGTCACGGCCTAATATGAAATACATAGATTTAATAATGAGAAACAGAGAATTTCAAGTCTGTACATTCATGACCGTTGGTTTCCAGAGGGGTATATATAACCCAACAGGCCAACAAATTCCCTTCCATTTATACACCCAAATGAATTTATTAGCCGGTTTAAACCATGTGAAATCAGAGAAAGATTTTTCCATTTCACATCAGAGTCTATAGCAAGACTAAAAGCCAAAGCCAACGAAGAATGTAATACTTACAAAATTTCATCATTTCAGAGCCTGTCAGCTTTTGTTTGGAGATCGATTGTTCGAGCAAAAAGAGTGTCGAATGATCAGATCACGAATTGCAAATTAGCTACTAATATCCGGCATAGATTAGACCCTCCACTGAATCCATATTATTTAGGTTGTTGCGTTACAGTTATGGTAGTTACTACAACAGTTGGTGAACTACTAGGACAAAGTTTAGGATATGCTGCATCATTGGTGCACCAGTCTCTGCAAAATTACGGTCACAAAAAAGTGTTTGATGTAATCAATGGATGGATCAAATCTCCTACTGTTCATCAACCTTTGACTACATTCGATTCGAACAGTGTGATGATGACGAGCTCGCCAAGATTTGACGTGTATGGGAATGAATTTGGTCTCGGAAAAGCAGTAGCTGTATGTGATAAATGTGTGATAAATGCATATTTACAATACGAGGGGTAGAATAGTCTTTTATGGAAGCCTCTAGAATAAGAATATTATAACTAATCTAGCAAAAGGTATCAAGTTTGTTAGACTTGTTAGCTATAAATAGTATAATGTAATAATGTAATGGGCATGATTTGGAATATACTAATACATTCTCCTCTCTAAATTCTATTCTCCTTCTATTCTTTTCTTTGTATTTCTTCCCCTTCCCTATCTCATCCCTTCTATTCTTATTCTTCTTGATTTTCTCTACTTTTCTTACTCACTGTCTTAGCTGGGTTCATCACACTGTACGGACTGGAAATGCAAGCAAAATTGAAGGGAAGGTGAGTTCTTTTTGAGGGTATATGAGGGAGGAGGAAATGTGGAATTGGAAATATGTTTAACTCGTGAGTGTATGAGAGCTCTTGAATCAGATCAGGAATTTATGAATGTTGTGTCATTGCTACCTACAAATGGTTCCTAGTTATAGAATAAAGACTCTAGCACTTTGTAAGTCTCCTTTTTTTTTGACTTTCATTAGCAATTATGGTCCGTTTGGTCTGTGGTACTAAATTTGGTTAATGAGAATGATTTATAGTGTAAAATTTCATCAAACATTTTATATTATTCCCATGGTAATGAAACTTTGCTCACAAAATTTTTTTTATTTACAAATTTCCATTACCACCTAATACTAACTTTCCCAATGGTAATGCATTGAAATGAATTTTATGAAGAAAATGATATGATTGGAGTTGGACAAGCATAGTCCTCAAGGTAGCCAAGAGATTTTTCAACTAAAATTACACTAGTTTTTCATTCTCATTACCACCGTTTATTATTACCTACTAAACAGGCCGTAAAAGTTTCAAGATCAATTTATATTATGTATTAGCACTAAAAGTATGTATCATTTGGTGTTCAACCAAACGAAAGCATTCGGAAAATTCTCAAATTAATTGTGAGAAAATCTTAAATTGGGTGAATTGGCGTAACTAGTTCAATCAAATGGCAACACTTAGGGCCTGCCTGGAATCCTATATTATTTACAACACAATCATTTTGGGGAGAAAGAGTACCATAGGACCTTATCCTAATTCTTCACGTAAATCGGATTTAGAATTCTTTGGAGCTTCCAACACCGAAACCAACTTCTCAATTTGGGAATTATTGCTTTCAATCATTTTTTCCAACATTGTTTCTAAATTTTTTTGCATACTTTGTATTTCTTTATTTTTACGCACCTTTTTTTTTTTGCTTTCTCCTTGGAAGAGCCCTCGTCTACAACCCTCTTATTAGTCGCCGGCACCTCACTAGGCACATCTTCTTCTTTGCTTGGTGTTGTATCTTGGAGCATGGTTTCTTCATCATCCTTATCGGCGGGCATTATAGCTTTTGAACCCATGGCCCTATCTTTGGAGTAGATTAACTCGACATCATCATAAAATGGAAAAGGTTTCCGAAACATGTCTTTTGCATCTTTATGACTCTGTGGTATAAATTTATTGAGTATATTAAAGAACTAACAAAAACAAACTCAACTATTAACAATAAAGTTTCAAATAACCAAAGTTCAACAATCAAGTAACAATCCAAACAAAAATATCATATAATAAAAACCTGAGAAACAATAGAGAAAAAAAAATCAAATTGTGATGAAAATAACATTAGACTATGCATGTAAACTATGTGGTTACAGAGAAATTAAGTCTACATATAATATTTGACACGTAGTAGCCACTATGCATGAAAAACATCTCAATTATTAACAATAATATTATATTATATTGTATTTACAGGTTTACACCTAATTGGTTTGTCAATTGTGATGAAAATAATAGTAGTGTGAATCAATTACCTTGGCCCAATCCTCGAATAGCTTACGATCACTAGTCATCATTTTTTGGTTATCATCCCATCCGAACCCGCTACCTTTAAGTTTGATATCTTGTAAAGCATTGAAGCGTTTCCTAAGATAGCTAAGTCTTGAATCAATATTAGAGACTTTCATTTTAGCTTCAGGCATGCTCGCAGCAAATAACTTCTCCAAATGCGCCAAATAACTACTTCTAAAACCACTCTCGGCTTTCCATTTCCCTCCAGCAAACATTTCCACCAACAATTTCACCAAAAGTTGATCTTCTTTATAAGTCCATCTCCTTTGAGTATTCTTGTCAACACTTGCTCCACTTCCGCTCATAGCACAATATTCTGCGAGCTCAATGAGACATACAGGCATAATCATAAAATATTCAAATAGCAAGCTCGTTATACAACATGCCATAAAATAAATATCAGTAATGCAATATCATTAAAACATAGCTCATTAAGAACAACACATTATATCAAAAGTTTCATAGTATCAGAAGTTCACATTACATTCACAATACAATTTTACAATAACATGAAACATAATCAAATTGTAGTTGATTGTGCTCCCCTACGAAGCCTCCAATTATCAAACATTTGACGAGCAAGATTGTCTCTCCAAAGAGTCCAGGCAATAGATGATTCAACTACATCGATACTGTCGCCATCATCATCAGCATTCATCAATTTTCGTCCATAATCAGTATCTAACAAAGGCTCCAGTGGATCAAACTTTATTTCTCTACGAATAAGATTATGGAGAAGACAACATGCAGATATAATATTAGCATGTGTTTCAGCTTCATAAAAGCTAGAATTGCGAAGTATTGCCCATCTCATCTTTAACAAACCAAAGCACCGTTCAATTACATTTCTCGCAGCCGAGTGTTTCATGTTGAAATACTCTTGTGATGTTCTTGGTTTGTAACCATCTTTCCATTCTTTTAAATGATACCTTTGACCTCTATATGGGGCTAAAAAGCCTTCTCCATTTGTATATCCAGCATCAACTAAGTAATAAGTTCCTACGAAAATTGATAAAAAAACTCATTATTAATCTACATTCATAACTTAAGATGCTGAGATAGGTAATACCCTCACCACGAGGAATCCTAATTGGATGAGTTCTTAAAAGGGCATCTGGTAGAGCGAGCGGAACCGTAGGTCGTTGATCGTTTAACTAGGTCCGGTCTACACAATTAATTTTGTTCTCCTTAAATAACCCTAATGACTAGCATTAGTGGTAAGTAAGGGGTCGGTCCACAGGGAAATGTTTTCGTGACAAAAAGAGTCTAATGACAAAAAGGTTTATGGTTTTTGAGTTTTAAAGTGACAACAAGTTTCAAATATCAAGTTTTAAACAATATATAAAAAGACTAGAGTTTGGGGATTTTAGCTTCTTAGATTGCTAAAGGGATGGGTTGAAAATATGTTTTTAACCATTGTATGATAAGAAAAGTCTTTCTAATTTAGCTCCACAACTTCTAGGTATAGGAACTATATAGTTACTAATATGGTTTAGGAGATTCGGCTTCTGGGCGTATAACTCGACCATACTAACAACTTTCTAATACATGCTCTTGACCTCCAATTTATGTTAAAACAAGAAAGAATCATACAAGATAGACATGGTTCATCATCCTAAGGACGGGCTAGGCCTCAAAGGAATCCTAATAAAGTTAGCTTCCGGGCTACTCATTACTAGCATGAATTCATATTTCCCAAGCATTCAAACATTCAAGCAACATAAATTGTCCATGGATGGAGATCGAAATGGACTTCCGATTCCTTACCATGGAACTCACATATTCTTTTATGTACATATTCATGATCAACCCATTACCCTATAAGCAAAATAATTAACTAACTACATCCCCAAACTCTAGAAAGATAACTACTCACTCATGTTGGTACTTAACATAAACACATAAAATGTCATGATCATATTCCTAGAGCAATCACAACAAAGAAGAAAATTAAGTTAAAAAGACTTACCTCCCTCAACTAAGGAGGGGGATGACAATCACACAAATGAATAAGAGCTTTCGAGATTCAATCCCAAGGAATTACTTCAAACCGAATGCTAAATTAAACCCACAAATTCTGGAAATTGCTTGATAAATTACCAAAGAAAGATTGTTACAACTACTAGTGTCTTGCTACAATAATACAACTTCAAAACTTGATTCTTAAGAGAAAAATACCAAATGAAAGTATTTAAATGAAAGTACTACTACAAGTTTCTGGAATGGATTAGTGTTTAAGCATACAAATGAACTTAACAAACTTAGAGAGAAGAGAGAATGGAGTAGGTTCAGCTTGTGGGCTGATGGTGTGTATCTTTTCTTCAGAAATGGGGCATTATATAGCCAAAACAAGAGGCTCCCCCACTTGCATTCATCATCATTGCCAAGGTAGTCAAGCAAGCAACCTTCTTCATCATGGGGAGCAGGTGCACAGGAGAGGGAAGGCTGAAGCACGCAAGGGGAGAGAGTGGTGGAAGTAGGAGGCAAAAAAGTTCACGGACAAAAATTGAACAGTAGCTGTCAGATACAAACCAGTCGACTCGACTGGCACCAGTCGACCGGTCGACTGGTTCTGTAATGGGCACTCTTTTGTCTTAGAAAATTTTCTAAGTATTGGATCTTGAAATTTTGCACAGCTACGGGGTCGACCCCAGTCGACCATGCTCGACTCCTTCTTGAATTTTCACCAAGATTTATCGCTTTTAATCCGAAGGTTCAGGTTTTAAATCCCGAGGTCCGATAAGCGCCCGATCACCTTAAAACCTCCCCGAAATTGGCTAAAAACTCCTGAAATTAATGAAACCACTACACCACAAGCGTAAATCATAAAATTTGACGATTAAAGGCCTAAGTTAAGTAAGATATGCACGACAAAGGATAAGAATCAATTAAAAATAGGTGCGAAACACGCGTGATAAGCGCGTGTATCAAACTCCCCCAAGCCAAACCTTTGCTAGTCCCTAGCAAAGAGACTAGGTAGGAATACATGAAAGCACATGGGCATCCCAAAACAACTAACTATAAAAACAAAGCAAAACTAAACTACCAAAGCAATAAAACCTAAAACTCACTGTCGTAGGAATCACGATCACACTTAGCACGTACGACAAGCCCTTTAAACCTCAAGGTCTCCCAAAGAGGACGAGTAAGGTCTCGTGAGGGTTTTCAGAAGGAGACCCATAAATCCAAAGCAAACAAACGTGGTGAGCGGAAAGCAAAACAATACAAGCATGTGCATGGGCAAGACTCTTCCCTAGCCATAGGTGTGCAAGTACGATGGTCTCAAAGAGCGCAATACCAAAGAGAATGAACAATTCCTCAAGCTTGAGATCACTAGAGTAAGCTACATCACAGGCTATGCCACCCACTACCTAGTGAGGTCACAAATCTACGCTCCCCGGGTAGTTTCTCAAAAGATATGAGAAATATGCAATGGCGCTCATGTGTTTGATTATGGTTCGTGTTTTCACTCATAATCTTCCAACTAAAGATGAGTCGGGAATCAAACACCTAACAGGGGCAAATCATGGGGATTGTGACATATCTAACTCCAGCACAGAACAAACTAATCGAACCAAGTCGAACAGGTTAGCATAGGGTTGCAATGTTGGCTTAGGGTTAAGGTGGGATGCATTTGGGAATGTGGAGCTAAGTAGAGGATAGCAAGTGACCCTAAACAAAACTACCACAAACATCTCATGATAAATCAAAGAATACTATATCCATCAACCATCAATAACCCAAATAAACTCATGTAAGCACAAATGATCTCTATCATCAAACACTATCAAAAATGTGAAATCTCATAATAACATGTGTTTCCAAGCTCATCTCCCAAAATGACATATAGACCTTCTCACTCAAATAGATATATATATGTGTATGAAAACTCAATAAAGAACAAGAGAAAGGTCTCCTCAACCAAATAATGTGTATGAATAATCACTATGTAAGCACTGGAGGATGAAGGGAGAAACAATAAGAGTTGGACACGAATGAATAGAGTCATACAAACCAACAACCATAATATCATAACCAAAAACCCACTCATCAATGTAGCACACAACAAACTCACCATCACTAAACTATCCTCTAGGTAAAAAGAGGGAACATTTGGCACATGTGGAGGCTAAATAATGTGGCTACAAAAAGAAAGGAGAAGGCAAAAACTTGGCTTATCCTAATGTCAATTATGTACAAGGTAGGCTATTTGGCTATGTAGCAATAATCTAGCGAACGTGTTATCATCCTCGGTCTCAAGAAAAGTCGACTATGCTGGAGGAGAACCGACACAATACTTAGATCCCCTAACTAGCACACAAAATGAATGGGACTCGCAAGGAGTCCAAGAAGGCTCAATACTCATAAGCTAGTCGAAATGCGCCTCTAAAGGTGGACAACCAAGCCACCAACCAAGCAAACCCAATTCCCCCAAGCTATGTGGAAAATATGTCAGACTCTAGGTCCCAAAACATGCACAAGGCTAAGGAAATACGAGTTTGCGTAGGGACATGAATGTGCACGACAGAAGCTTGCATGCTAGGCTCACAACTCCACCATTTATTGGAAGCAAGGATAAAAACACTAACTATACAACCTAAACATGAAACTACACAAGCAACATGAAACAAAAACTAAACAAACTAAACATGCGAAGAACTAAAAGAAAAGCTAAACAATAGTTACAATAATGCAAATCTTTCGGGGTTTTGAAAGCGTAAGCGCATCCTAACTCCCCCAAGCCAGCTCAAGAGCCGTCTCGGCGATGGGGAAGGCAAAAGAAAAACCAGAAGAATGAAAGATAGGCATTATTGGAACTAAAGAAAACAAAACAAACATCATATAGACAACATCAAACATCGGATTATCTTCCGCAAGTACTTTTGTTTAACGTCGTTAAGTTCGACCCAGCTAACCTCCAGCTCAAACAACAAATGAAAAGCTAGAGAAAGAAACCATACCTGAGCTAGGAGTGGACTCACTCCTAGCATCTCCATCGCCTCGTACATGGTGACCCAAAACTCTCCACCTCGCAGCAGTGGCGGAGGTGAGCAATATAGAACCGAGGCCACCCGGATGGGCACTCAAACATGGGGCTCCCCCAAGCTTAGGTGGAGCCATCTTCTTATTTTTGTAGATCTTTTTCTTTCTTTTTCTCACCCGCTTCCTCTTGCGGGGTTGCTTGTCAATACCATCGGCTTCATCATCATTTTCGCAGTGCACAAGAACAAACTTCTCCTTCTCAACATCAACCAACTTCTTCTTTTTCTCATCATCATATCTCCTCACTTCATCACAAGAAATCGCCCCATCATCTTCTCCGCAAGTTTGAGCTTTATCAAGTTCCTTCTCAAAAAACATTGCCTCTTCAGACAGGCCTTCACTTTCATCACATAAGACCTCCTCTAGTGGGTCCTTGACATCAATTCTCTTGGAAAAACAGGCCACTTCACTATCAATCACCTCCATACGATAAGCTTGCTCCATCAATGGTATTTTGGTGGTCTTTGAAAACTGAAAGACCAATTTCTCCTTTGCTACCTCCACCGTAATGGTGTCATCTTTGCAGTTGATAAGAGCATTGAGGGTTTTTAGAGCTGCCCTCCCAAGTATAAGAGGTGTGTAGGGGTCCTCTTCCATCTCTATCACAACAAAATCACATGGCACCACCAAATGCCCAACTTGTATCGGGATATCTTCAAACTCACCATAGGGTACCTTAATGCTGCGATCTGCAAGTTGGATTGTTTTCCGAGAAGGTTGAAGATCAAACACAAGCCTTTTAGCAATGGATAAAGGCATAAGACTAATAGAAGCACCAAGATCCGCAAGAGCCCCTTTTGGTTCGAGATGACCCAACTTCACTGGAAGGTTGAATGGCCCTGGATCTCTTTCTTTCTTTGGCAGATTACCCTGGACAATCTTGCTCACTTGGTGGGGCAAGTTGATGACTTCCTCCTCTAACTTCCTTTTGTTTGAAAGGACGTCTTTGAGGAACTTAGCATATTTGGGCATCTGCTCCATTGCTTCAAGAAACGGTATCTTCATTTCCATTTGGCTCAACTTTTCAATGAATCTTTTGAAATGCACATCGAGCTGTTTTTCTACCCTCCGGTATGGAAATGGAACTGGTGGCACATACATTCTTTCGGGTTCTTTCAATAACCCTTCTTCTTGTGTTTTCTTTTTCTCTCTTTTTTCAATTTTCTCATTTTTTTCACACTTTTCATTTTTCTCCTTACCTTCTTCTACCTTATTTTTGTCACCCTTTTCATTTTTCTCCTCAATCTTTTCTTTCTCACCATCAATCTCATTTTCTTCACTCTCACTTGCTTCCTCACCTTTCTCTTGATTGACATATTCATCTTCCCTTGGCATTTCTGGTTCCTTGTATGATGTCCCGGATCTCAAATGAATCGCCTTCGCGGTGTGCGGAGGTGCTTGGTTGATCGGGTTTGGTTGGGGATTTCCTGGAAACAAGGGTTGTGGAGGAGGGTTGGCTAGCTGAGCCAGTTGATTATCCACCACCCTGAGATGAGCTTGAATTTCTGTTATCTGCTGGTTAAGGGTTTGATTGCCTTGGGTTATAGCTTGCAGCTGGGTCATGACTTGACTTTGGAAATCCATACTCCAAGCGGGAGCTTGCTCCTTTGGGAATGGAACATGACCCCCCTTAGGTCCTTGGTTGAAATTAGATGGACCTTGGTTCCTAGCATTCGGATGCTTGTAAGGCTCATTGTTATACCCTTGGTTGTTCCACCTTCCTTGATTCGAATTTTGATGGTAACCACGCCCCCCTTGGGAATTGGAGGCTTGGTTTTGATTTCCATAACTCAAGGCTGCAACATGTTCCGAATTGGACCCTCCGCAATAAGATGTATCATGATTTGTTCCTCCACAAATATCACAGGTGAAGTTGGGAGTTTGGACGACTGATACTTTCGAAGGTTTATCAAGACTTAATTGAGCCAACTTCTTGTCCAACAAGGCTTCAATTCTGCTTTCTAGAGAATCTGAGTTCTTCACTTCGTACATCCCTTTGGTTCTAGCTCTCCCTTGATTGCCCCACGATGAATTCTTGACCACTTCTTCTGATTTTGAGGGATTTTGCACAATTGTCCTCCCACACTTGAATCTAGCAATGCCTTGGTATGTGGGAGAAGGCCATCATAGAAGAAGGTATTGAGGTGGTTTTCCCCGTACTCATGGTGAGGACAAGCCCTTAACATTCTCTTGAAACGGTTCCATGCTTCGGCTAGAGTTTCATCATCATCCTGAGTAAACCCGACAATTTTCTTTCTCCAATCTTGGGTTCTTACGGATGGGTAGAATCTCTCTAGAAAGGCTTTCTTTACCTCCCCCCATGTAGTCAAAGAATTGGGCTCAAGACACTTATATCAATCTTTCGCATCTCCTGCAAGACTAGAGCGAAAAAGATGCATCTTCACATAATCCGGGCTATCGGTACACACCGGCATGAGGTCACAAAGCTCGGTGAATTTCTCTAGATGCTCAAGTGGACACTCATTTTTCATCCCCGAAAATACCTCCTCTCTAACGGTTCTCGTGTTTTGAGAATGGATTTGGTAGTTGGTATTTGTGGAAGGAAGCCTAATCCCCCCTTGTGGTTCATAGTTTCCGGGTGTACCAAATTGCCCAAAAAGAGCTTGATTCTCCATATGGTGCTCACTTTGTGTATCACTGTTGGATGGTGATGGTGGTGGGGAGTAAGGAGGGGTACTTGGATTACCCTCCTCAATGATGTTGGGTTGGCGGGTGGCTTGGCGAAGATGGCGAAGATACCGGTCTATCTCCGGAATGAAAGGTTCAATTTCTTGGTTCCTCCTGCAGCTTATGCTCATGCAACCACCACTAGAAAGAGATTGTTAGCACTGACTATCACAAACTAAAATACAAGTATTCACAATATTCACAATATTTAACAATTGCCATGAAGACTAAATTTGACACACATTTCCCCGGCAACGGCGCCAAATTGATAGACGCGCGGAACCGTAGGTCGTTGATCGTTTAACTAGGTCCGGTCTACACAATTAATTTTGTTCTCCTTAAATAACCCTAATGACTAGCATTAGTGGTAAGTAAGGGGTCGGTCCACAGGGAAATGTTTTCGTGACAAAAAGAGTCTAATGACAAAAAGGTTTATGGTTTTTGAGTTTTAAAGTGACAACAAGTTTCAAATATCAAGTTTTAAACAATATATAAAAAGACTAGAGTTTGGGGATTTTAGCTTCTTAGATTGCTAAAGGGATGGGTTGAAAATATGTTTTTAACCATTGTATGATAAGAAAAGTCTTTCTAATTTAGCTCCACAACTTCTAGGTATAGGAACTATATAGTTACTAATATGGTTTAGGAGATTACTTCAGGTATAACTTCGACCATACTAACAACTTTCTAATACATGCTCTTGACCTCCAATTTATGTTAAAACAAGAAAGAATCATACAAGATAGACATGGTTCATCATCCTAAGGACGGGCTAGGCCTCAAAGGAATCCTAATAAAGTTAGCTTCCGGGCTACTCATTACTAGCATGAATTCATATTTCCCAAGCATTCAAACATTCAAGCAACATAAATTGTCCATGGATGGAGATCGAAATGGACTTCCGATTCCTTAAAGGAGGAAACACATAAAATGTCATGATCATATTCCTAGAGCAATCACAACAAAGAAGAAAATTAAGTTAAAAAGACTTACCTCCCTCAACTAAGGAGGGGGATGACAATCACACAAATGAATAAGAGCTTTCGAGATTCAATCCCAAGGAATTACTTCAAACCGAATGCTAAATTAAACCCACAAATTCTGGAAATTGCTTGATAAATTACCAAAGAAAGATTGTTACAACTACTAGTGTCTTGCTACAATAATACAACTTCAAAACTTGATTCTTAAGAGAAAAATACCAAATGAAAGTATTTAAATGAAAGTACTACTACAAGTTTCTGGAATGGATTAGTGTTTAAGCATACAAATGAACTTAACAAACTTAGAGAGAAGAGAGAATGGAGTAGGTTCAGCTTGTGGGCTGATGGTGTGTATCTTTTCTTCAGAAATGGGGCATTATATAGCCAAAACAAGAGGCTCCCCCACTTGCATTCATCATCATTGCCAAGGTAGTCAAGCAAGCAACCTTCTTCATCATGGGGAGCAGGTGCACAGGAGAGGGAAGGCTGAAGCACGCAAGGGGAGAGAGTGGTGGAAGTAGGAGGCAAAAAAGTTCACGGACAAAAATTGAACGAGATATGCGGATACAAACGCCGACGATCGGCACCGATCGACCTGATCGGTTCTGTAATGGGCACTCTTTTGTCTTAGAAAATTTTCTAAGTATTGGATCTTGAAATTTTGCACAGCTACGGGGTCGACCCCAGTCGACCATGCTCGACTCCTTCTTGAATTTTCACCAAGATTTATCGCTTTTAATCCGAAGGTTCAGATTTTAAATCCCGAGGTCCGATAAGCGCCCGATCACCTTAAAACCTCCCCGAAATTGGCTAAAAACTCCTGAAATTAATGAAACCACTACACCACAAGCGTAAATCATAAAATTTGACGATTAAAGGCCTAAGTTAAGTAAGATATGCACGACAAAGGATAAGAATCAATTAAAAATAGGTGCGAAACACGCGTGATAAGCGCGTGTATCAGCATCCTTTAGAATTCTACTATCAGTTGCAGAGCCTTCCCAACCCGGTAAAACATAGGTAAACTCCATATCTACCGAACAAGCTGCCAATACATTAGTTGAAATGCCACCTTTTCTTGTTCGGTACCGAGGCTTGTCAACCTCTCGAACTTTTAGGTTAATTAATGAATGTTTCGTCTAAAGCCCCAAGACAATTCTACAAATTACCACACAATAATGTATCATTATTAAACAAACTCGTATAAAACCTAAAACACAAACAATTAATCTATGTACCTTAAACCACTTCCATCTCTCATCATTGCTATCCTTGGGGATAGGTTCAGGAGTTTTCAATAGGATGTTGTGCAATCGCAAAACACACCTTAGTATTTGTCGGAAGTTCCTAGTAATCGTCTCTTTTGATCTTCTCAAACGTCTAACAATCAACCTTTGCTTTTGATCATGGCCCAATATGTTTAAAAATATTGCAACCCTCTCTACCACAAACATATTTCTTGACTCCTTTAAACCACCATGATTTTTAAGCTAATCAAATAACTTGTGAAAAGTACTCTTATCCATCCTAAGTTGGTCAAAACAACTTAATTCATCTCTAAGAAACTCATTAACATTTCTCATACCTAGTATTAAGCTTCTTTAGGCGGAATGATCATTTATTTTTCTTGGGATTTTAAGTAATTCAAGAAAAGTCATTAGGTAAGAAATGATAAACTTCATCATCGCATCCCTTAATCTGATAAAATAAATAAGCGAAACAATAGCCTTTTGGCGTTTTGAGAGCGGCAAACGAGGCATGACTGCATAGAAAATTGATTAAAAATCAATAATATCGTAAATAAACGATACATTAACAAAATAATTATAGTCTAATAATTAACACACAAGAAAATAATCTAAAAATAATCCTATATTGGTGTAATTAGAAGAAGTATAAAAAAAATAGTTGGAAAAAGCTCATTTCACAAGTTGTGCTATATGTCTATTTATAGACATCCATTCAACTAATATCCCACTATTTCAAAGTTGCAAAACATAATAACAAAAGCTATGAGCAGCTCTTCAGCATCAACATACTTGACTTAAATTTGTGTTTTCTGGCTAATACTCACTTGTTGTAACAACTGAACCAATATCACAATTATGGTGTATATAAAGCTATGCACAACAATCTCAATAAGAAGACAGAAAATGACAATCACAAGATAACAATAGAATGCATACAGGCAGCAGCACATATTTGTAAACCAGCAAAAAAGAAGACAGCAAGCAAGACAGACCAGAATAATCCAGCAAATTAGCATTAACTATGTAAATCTAAGAATATTAATTATTTTTGGCTATTTATCAGTAAAAAATCAAAGTAAACCTAACCTAAATACACATTGACAATTCCACTAGTAATAAACTAATAATAATAAGCAAACATAAGTAAACCTAAACTAAATACACATTGAGATTTTCACTAGCAATAAACTAATAATATATCAAACATTAGGGCCATAACTAATAATCATAAAACGGCTGAGATCAAAAAATGGCGAGATCATTTTTCTAAAATGGCGAGATTAGTAAAATAGCGGTGGAGATCAAAAATAAGAAGATAGCAATGGAAAATCAAGCAAAGGGGAGAGATTGAGAGGAGATTACATACCTTAATTTTTTTCAACAATGGTGGAGAAGGGAGAGAAATCTTTTCACAAATTGGTAAAAAGGAAAGAGACGGTTGAGATGTTTCTTAGAAAGAAAACATTTCATGACTTAAAATGTAGTACTCCAATTTTGAGGGAAAATTTTTTGGGCTGTACCAATTACATTTAATCCAGGCCCTTTAGTATAAGGCTTTTTTTACTGGGCTTTTTTTTTCACCCCTTTCTCCCTCAATCCAGGCAGGCCCTTAGAAAAGAATAGAAAATATTGGGTTTAGAAGTAAAATGGTAAGGAGTGGCAATTTTTAGGTCTTTTTATGGAGATAAAACACTAGTGAAAGGTGTAGAACTTTTTTTATAAGACCTAGAATGAAGATTACTACGAGGTTTAAAGGAATTTGATTGAATTTGATTGTTTCAATATGACTATGAAGCAAAGAAAACAAAGTGATGATACAAGAATTTGATGTCTAAACTAGTCAATAATACTCCATTAGGCGCATCTTTGCTAAACACTTCAATTCTCTGTTATTCACCTATTTTAAATGCCAATAAAAACTGTTAACACATGAATAAATCAACTACAAAAGACTGATTGTTGTCATTTAAAGTATAAAATAGTATTGGGAATTGATAAATTAATTAAATTAAATTAATTAATTTGAATAAATAATTCATTGCAAATATCCGAGCATTGCAAAGTTATTGTTTTTGTGGGATGTGTTTTTTGCGGGTCGTGAGTTTTCAAAGCAAAGTTTCTATTCGTAAAAATAATCCAATGGATCAAAATGGCCCTCATTTTGACTTGCCATAAGCCAAAATTCACACTTCGATCAAACTTCTCAATATCTAGTTTCATTGACGACATGTTTCACCAAAAATAACTTCGTTAACACCGTAAGATCAACTTGGCTCGGATACCAATTGAAATATTTGCTAGGATCGATACAATGTTATGAACTTTGATGAACGATAGGAAATGCAATGAACTAGAAAATGTAAGAACGAAAAACTAAATTTCAAATTGACACAATGATTTAAGGAGGTTCACCCAATGATCACTACAAAAAAATACGGAGCTTTTCGACGGAAATACATTGGTTTTTTCGATTGGTTTTTTCGACGGTTTTAAGCGTCGAAAAATGTGTTTTCAACGCTTTTAACTGTGGAAAATAAATTTTCGCGCCTTAAAACTATACTAAATTTTAGGAATTTAGACGCTTTAAAAGCGTCGAAGATGCTACTTTTTTGACGGTTAAACCGTGGAAAAAATAGCCTTAAATCCATACTATAATTTTTTCACGATTTTAGATGCTTTAAAGCGTCGAAGATGCTACTGTTTTGACGATTTTAACTGTGGAAAAAATATTTTTGACGCTTCAAAGCGTGGAAAATACTAAATTTAGTAGACGATTTTAATTGTCGAAAAATGCTTAATATTTCAGACGATTTTATACGTCTAAGTGAATGTAACGTAGTTTGAATATAAGCAAAAACTATAGATGTAATATTAGCAACATACACAAGTAATTCTTTCTTTTTCCAATATACTATATACATTGTCTAAATGAACATATCAGAAATATTTGAATTTACAATCTTAAACACAACTGAGTAAGAGATAAACAAAAAGCCATGTGTTTAGGCTAAGGGGTTTGTGTTTGATGTGTTTGGATGATCATACAATGTCTCTATTTATAGTGCTAGAAACCCTAGGAGTTACACATGATTAACACAATGAGTAAATAGCATAGTTAACACCATTTATGAGCTGTCTTGAATGAGTTATAACTCCTCCCAAGCAATTGATCCGTCAAAAACAACATCCTATGTTGTCAGAAGAACTGCTCGACCGGTCGAGCCGACCAGAGGGGTCGAGCGGTCTGGTCGAGCGAAAGATCAATAGCATCTGGAAACATTTTGTTTTGCTGCTCAACCAAGCAGAGGAGCTCGCTCGGTGGAGCGAGGGTCGGGTAGGCTTCTGGCAGATTTCTTAACTTCCCACATAGAAAGTAACTCTTCATAACATCAAAACTCATCATAACACCCATAATTAAGTGTCCATTCAAAACACCAATTAAAACACACATTAAGACTCCATCTTAACACACCCATTAACTCTACCATTGGATTCCATCCTACACATGAATACACACACATGTGCACTCAAGTCACATTCACAACAGTTTTGGTGTTCACTCAAACTAATGCTTTTTGCAAATTCTCAATTGCCGGATTGTCATTAATTGTTTGAAAAGGAAGATCCAACATCAGCACATTAGTGAGTCGTGGATAGAGATGGCAATTCAGTTCGAATCCTACTCTAGTCCGACTCGATCCGAGAAAAATAATTCGATTCGAGTCCAAGGAAAAAGTCATTCGACTCCGACTCCGACTTTATGATCCGAGTCCGAGTTAGAGACGGACAGGAGTTGGACTTCTTACACTACAAAAAAAATGCAACTTACCGACCAAATAAGTACCGACTACCCGAAACAGTCGGAAATTTCCGACTCATTTTCCGACTAACAGATATTAGTCGGAATTTCCGACTAAATTGCTACTGAATTAGTTTTTGGTCGAAATTTTAAATTTTTTAAAAAAAGAAAAATTATATCTTATTCTGACTAATTTCCGACTAAATTTTAGTCGGAAATTTTCCGACCACTTTCCGACCAAAATTCGGTCGGAGTTTAGTCGGTATTGTTTATGACTCCGACTTTATTATCCGAGTCCGAGTTAGAGACAGACCGGAGTTGGACCTTATTAATTAAAAATCCGACACTCCGACTCGACTCCGGCCCTGAAGGAAATCCGACTTTGAATTTGACTTTTACACCAACTTTTTGTTTCTTTTAAAACTCTAAACATGACTAATTCAAGCTCTCTCTCATACTAATTGTAATTTTTAATTTTAAAATACTACTCGATATTTTAATTTAGATTAATCAATCTGAATACGAAAAATCAGATCAAGAGAAATAAAATACACAAAATAAAATGCGAGAAATTTTTGTTAAATTGTAGTTGTAGAGTTATTTCTCTTGTTGAACATGAATTCAAAGTACATATTGTTTTTGTTAAATTGTATTTGAAAAATATATTTTGTTAATTTTGTATGCTTTAAAATCATTAGTATAATATCACAACGATATTGTTTGATATTAATCAGAATCCATTGGAGGTCCGAGAGTCCGAGTCGGGGCAAACTTGGAGTATGCATAATCCGACTCGTGGAGTGAAAAAAAAAAGTCTGACTTTTATCCGGAGCAAAGTCGGAGTATGTATAATCCGAGCCGAGTCCGACCCATTGCCATCCCTAGTCGTGGGTTTGTGTATAATGCTTGGTGGGTAATTTTTGTAATACCATAAGGTTTGAGAAATAGTGAAGCTCGTCAAGTATGTATAAGTTAATGACGCGCACTACCCTTAGGTTTGTGAGCTCGAGACAACGGGTGCCCCATAGGTGTATTCATATGAGTAGGTCCACAAAGTAATTAGTTAACGGATTGTCACGACCTAACATAATTGTCAGGAATCTTCAATTTGTGTTAAATTACTTTAATTAGATTAATTAAAAGAAAAATTGTTGTGAATAATCCAACCTATTTTTCACTACATGCTGTCAATTTGTTAATTTTTTAATAACTCCTTCTCTGCTGTCAATTTGTTTCCAATAGACCCTTTAGAAAATTATTTGTTATATCAGGTTTTCTCTCATTTTCTCATTATTTATTATAATTCAACCTATTTTTCATTACATGTCAATAATCCCACCTTTTGAAAAATCTTCATTTTGTTGCTAATGGACCATAGGGGTGAAACTTATTCGGATTAAAACCGCAAATCGAACCAGACCAAACCGAATAACAAATATGGTTTGGTGATTTTTAAATTTGGTTTGGATTAGGTTTGAAAATTCAAAAACCGAAATATTAAGGTTTGGAATTTTCAAAAACCGAAAATCGAAATTCTAGACCGCAAACTCAAATATATAAGAAATTACATATAGCCAACTAACATTAATGTATTAGCCCAGGCCCAATACATTTTAAACCTAAAAAATTAAAAACCCTAACCTTTGACAATACTTGTACTACCGCCGTCCCACACTTGAGTACTTGTCACTCTCACTCCTTTCCTAGTTTCCCTCTCTTTTTTTCATTTAAATTTGTTTTTAATGAAAATATGGTTTGGATTGGTTTGAAAAAGTCTAAACCGAATTAATTTGGTTTGGTTCGATTTGAATTGAGGCCCAATTTGGTTTGGTTTGGATTGAAAAATGAAAACCCCAAATAAATTTGGTTTGATTTGGTTTTATGAAAAAACCAAACCTCAAACCGAACTTTCACCCCTAATGGACCCTTCATGTAGTTAAATACCCAATTTCTCTTTGCCACTAGTTTATAATATCCAACATATCTCATCCATACATGTTAAGTTATACTCCCTCCTATTCATAGAGAATGAGACATTTTCTTATTGGGTCAATTCATTGAAAATGTCTCATTTCTATTTTTGTCATTCGTTTTAAACCTTTTATTCTTACTAGAACAACACAACAACACATAAATATCAATACCATGTATGGAAAAAGAGAATTTTTCACTCACTTTTAAGTGGTCCCCTACCCCTCCTTGGTTTTGATGCAAAACTTAAATGTCTCATTCTCTATGAATAAGAGGGAGTAATATTTTTTCAATGTTTATAGTCCTCACATATCTTCCATTAACTTCATTTTAATATTTTTATATTTTTTATGGTCCTCACACGTTTCCCAATAACATTGTAAAAACTTTTTTTTTATAAGTTGTGGTCCCATATTTTTTCCTCTAACTTTCTTTTAATATTTATGGTCCCACTTTTCCTCTATTAAATTTATTATTTAATAAAATAATATCTTCACTATCTAAAAGTAACTATTTTTCTTAATTTCCGTGAACATCCCTTATTGGAATTTCATCACGGAACAAAAGGAGTTCTCCCTCCAATTCAGCACTAACGTCCCATTTGCTTTTTGGACATTATTCATCACTTACTCTTATTTTGTGTTTTATTATTAATCTATAAGTTAAAACATAATTAAGTGGGATCTTCTTTGATTCGTCTCAATGCAAGGATTATTCATATCAACTTTTCATAATTTTTAATTATGTGCAATTAGAGATATTAAAGATTAAATAAGTGTATTGGATAGAATGTATAAAGCAAATGAAACATTAGCAGTGAATTAGAGAGAATATAATTTAGTAATAAAAACTAAATTTAGTATTACATTACGTAATACAATTAATACTTATATAAATAAAATTTATAATTAATTTAGTATTTATATTAATTATAGGAAAAATTACCTAGAATAATCCAAACTATTCACGATTTTCCTACAATAATCCCACCTATTGATTAATCATGAATAATCCCAACTTTGAGGGGCATTTTCCTACAGTAAACCCGGTGACCGGATGACTTGCTATAGCACGTTTTATTTTTTTAAAAAAAGATAAATTAAAATAAAATGTCGAAAAAAATGTTTAAAAAACGTTCATTAAAAATTAAAGATTTTTTTATTATTTAGAATTTTTTATGTAAATTTGCAAAAATATTTCTAATTTTAAATTAATACTCCCTCCGAATCATTTTAGTTGTCTCATTTTCTTATTTGACAAAATCATATCAATTGTCCCATTTCCTTTTTTGTCTATCTTTTTTTACCTAAATACCCTCACTTTTACTACTCCCAATACCCAACTATCACCTTTACAATTAATTTAATCAATTAAAATATCCAACTATCACCTTTTTAATGGACCCCACACCACCCTTAATAACCGTGAAAACTCAAATGGGACATCTAAAATGATTCGGAGGGAGTATTTAATTTATTTTTTTGGTGAATTACCTACTATTGCAGGTCATCAAGTTACTCAAGTTTAAAACTATCCTTCAAAATTATAATTATTCATAGTTAATCAATAAATGGGATTATCGTAAAAAAATCACGATTTTCCTTAAATATATCCGGGCCTAAAAAACGCCACCTACGAGATCCTTATAAGAATATCGTATTTACATAGTTCATGTTATATTGGGAAACAAAATTTGAGCCACTATGTACACGTGTATAAGTGGAAATGTGGAATGCAAATCCTTATATACTCTTTTTAGTCCTAATAAAAAATGACAAGATGAGATCAGATAAGGCATGCAGCTGTATTTGTAGAGTAGGGTAAAATAAAATCAGTCATAATATATTTTTTTTTAGTCCTAATTTTTTTTAGAATATATTTATATACTCTTTCTCTAAATGTACAAATTAATATATATTGTAAATTATTAATCAATTAATTAGTATATACTATCTTCTAGTTATACTTTTAGTGACTTATTTCTCTCAACTACTACTTGCTTTCTTCCTAACCCCCTCACTCCCCTTCCTACAAAAACTCAATTTTTATTATTTATCCCTCAAATAATTCCCATATTTTTTTGCTCATTCTGAAAGTCGTATATCACACGGGTATTAATCTAGTTATCGTATTGATATGAAAGAAACAACAAATGGGAATGGAAGCAATGACATGGAAGAAGAGAATAAGAAAATGAATGAAGAAAATAAATCAAAGAATAAAAGTGTGCCATTTTTAAAGTTGTTTTCATTTGCTGATCCATTGGATTATTTGCTTATGATAGTTGGTTCAATTGGTGCCATTGCCCATGGAGCTTCTATTCCTGTTTTCTTCATTTTCTTTGGCAAATTGATTAATCTCATTGGTGTTGCTTATCTCTTTCCTAGAGAAACTTCTCATGATGTGGGCAAGGTAATTTTTTATTTAATTGTCTAATTTTTTTATGTATTGAAAAAAAATTATTAAGTGCACTTCCTAGCTAGGTTTATTCAATATAATTAACTCCTTTTGAAAAACCCTAATGAAATATCAATAATTAGGTCCTTATAGAAGCAAATTCATTATGTTGAATTGCCCATGTATTAGCCATGTGTGAGTTGTCCCACATCAGAGAGAGAAGACTATGCATTATTTTATATACTCAAGGAGTAACTCCTACTATTACCAATTGGTTTTAGTAGTGATCTTCTTTGGGTTTATGAGTAGACTATTTCTTCTCTTCCTTGTTTGGATTGCCCAGACCTATTTTCTAAATTCTATCACATTATAATTGCAATCAAAAATACAAATATATCAAAGTATATGTCATCATGTATGAAACTATGATCGATTTTAATATGTCAAATTATAAAAGTAGTCCTATTTATTAATTTATGTGATAGTTTAAAATGTCAAATTATAAAAATGTCAAATTATAAAAATGGTCAAATTATACAAAAACTGATTGCATAATCTTACCGACGAATGGAGTATCTCTTCGAATCGAAACAAAACTCGATTAATTATTTACGTGTCTTAAATATATAAATTCTTTGTAACATTGGCAAATTAAATTATTTTAGTTGTTTAATTTGATTGGTGAATAACCTTATGCTGATTTTGCAGTATTCCATGGACTTTGTTTACCTGAGTATTGTTGTATTGTTCTCTTCATGGGTTGGTGAGTTAATAAGCTAGTGATACGTACATATAGTTTATAATTATTATCATTTAATTAATTTTTTTAAAATTATGTTATTGGAATTAATTGTGATGTTACAAAAAAGAGGTGGCATGTTGGATGCAAACTGGAGAAAGACAGGCAGCTAAAATGAGGATGGCATATTTAAGGTCAATGTTAAATCAAGATATCAGTGTTTTTGATACTGAGGCTTCTACTGGAGAAGTTATTAATGCAATTACTAGTGATATACTTGTGGTTCAAGATGCCATTTCCGAAAAGGTAATTTTATATGCTTAAACTAATTCTTAGAGTTTTAATATTCTTCCTCCGTTCTATAATACTTGCTACTAAGTGTGACATGCTGTGTGGGAAAATGTCAATATCAATAGCAAGTATTATAAAACGGAGGAAATATGTTATATAATGAGTATATAATTGTTGAAAAAATTCTACATTCCGATCATTTTTAGTTTTTCACATGATTTAATTAGGTTTAGAGTTAGAAAAAGCAAAAAAAACTCTTATATATTAACTCTCAAACGATATCTATTGCATTAGTATATTTTTGTTTTAGTCATAAAAGTTTATATTATTGAATAAATGTTGAAGGGGAGCCATTTATTCAAAATATGTGTGATTATCATAATTTTTACGTCAATAAAGTTAATTTTTCATCGTAAATTGTAATGAAAAAAACATTAAAATATAATTGTATACTTTATTCGAAAAAATGTATATATATCCACGCGTTCCGCTCATTAAGAAAATGGCGAGTAGCCACACATATAATAACCAGCTAATGTGGGTGAACTACTATAATTTTAAGCATGCGGGTAGATTTTTAGGGATTATAGTCTGATTGCCTACATACCAATAGTATTGAGAATTGCCTGTATATATTTTTCTTAATTTGTAGGTCAACTCATGATTGCTTATAATAAGCTTGATTTTTAGCCTTTTATAGACGACAATTATTTAGAAATACTATTACTAATACTAAGGTGAAAAGGACATATTTGTTAACCGATTGTCAGTTAGATTAAATCATTGAACTGAATTTTTCATATTCGTTCCTATAAAAATCAATATATAATCAAAACATTTATTAGAAAATAAAACTAATTTTACTAATAATGTCGTTTACTTATGTTTTTAAGATAAAAGAAAATTATAAACAAATTCCTCTTTGCTAGGTGCTTCCATAAAGTTCAAAATTAAACTTTTTATTAAAATTGATTGATTAATTAAATAAAATTGCATTTATTGAAAACTTCTAAAGTCCTAAGCATTAGTTGGACAGTTGTAGATTAGTCCATACTGAAATTAATTGAAAGGTTTTATTGGCATGAATTCTTTGGCTTGAAGTTATTGAATGAAGAGGTGGGTGGGGCCATAGAAGTATGGCTTTGCCTCTCAATAATTTCTTTTTGATATATATATAATATAATGAAATATTTTTTCAAGATAGCTGTATATCTTTTTGAAAAAATAATTTGTAAATTATAATTTTAAAGTTAAAACTCTTTTGCAAATCTGTTATTGTTTTACGAATTACTTTAATCAAAGTTTAAAGTTTACAACGTTCATATCAAATTACATTATTTCAAATATTTTGGTGCTCGGAATTTTAGGTTAAGAGTAAAGAAAAATGTAAATAACACTTTTAGTATCTATTACAAGGTAGGGTCTGAATGAGTTTTTTTTTTCTGAAAGATGCGAACAAACCATACGTGTTTCCTTCAATGACGGAGTAAAGAGGATGCCGCAATCAAGAAACCCCAGCTGATACATGCGCTCAGTACCTTGCGTAATATATATAGCTTGTCCTAAAGTGGAAGCAACATACTCCTTTCATTTTCATATGTTTGTCTCGTATGAAATTTACAAATTTTAGTGTTAAACTTTGACTATAATTTCTCATCGATCAATAAGAGTAAACATATCTATGTGTGATTTTGATCAATTTGTTTCAACATATATTCCAAATATCAGCTTTTAAAATTTTTAAAATCTCACAGTAAAAATTGTTTGACTCTTAAGTTTGCATTTAATCTGCACAAAAAGTGAATGTATAGAACAAATGAAAATGAAGAGTGTACACTATTTTAGTTTGCACCAAGTCCATATAAGACCATCTCCAATACTTCTATGTAACTAGTTTCCAAAATAAAGTGGTCGATACTCTTTGTTTAACATTACTAATTATGATTGTAATTAGCAAAGAATGAGAAGTAAAACATGCTGATTAAAACCTAAATAACAACATTTATAAATATAAATTACTTTAATTAAATTAAAGCTTAGAGATTAATAATATATGCAGGGTCTTGTCACATTAAAACGTACAATAAAACACTAATTTTCTCAAAAGAGATGCATGAACATTTCTAAAATCAAACTTACAACCAAAATAAATTGCAGAAACTAACATATACTCTCCTAAAGCTCTGATATCAATTGAAAAGTATGAGGTATGAGAATGTTTGATGAAGAACAAAATGGACAAACATCCTAAACAATGGAGCACAACAGAAAGGAAGTAATAACAATAGTATATATATATATGAGGTATCTAAGATATCGCCCTTTCAAAAGATGTATAATTCATTAGTAAGTCAACCTACATCAATGAATTTCTCAAGGTAAAGATCTCAGCATTAATGGTGAGCTCTCTCTAATATACTAATATAAGGTAGAAGAATTTCTAATTAGGCTCTCTTTCTCTCTACTGATTCTCTAATCCTATTTTAGCCTTTATATAGCCCAAAACATATTAGGAAAACCCTAGGATAAATAGGCTTGTTCCCCAAGCCAATCCTGCAAATAAACATAAACGTCAATTTGGGCCTACTAGAGCCTACTTGAACGAGCTAATAAAGCTCTCGAACTAGCTGTTGGATGCAGCCTACTACTGACTTCTGTCGGCTTATGCCTCGCTTGAGCATTGCCCTCCTTGTGTCTTGCCTCGTTCAAGGCACAAGCTAAGACCATCCTTGAGTGCTCCTTTGCCTTCATTAAGGCATTTAAAGTGCACTTCCTTGATAAGTTCATCGTGTGAGCCAAACCTTATCTCTTATACCCCATTGCACATCTAACATCACTCTCAAGTGTATAAGCCAATGCATCAGATGCTCAAAGTCATCTCCTTCACCAGGAGCTTTGAGACTTGGTTAACACCATCAAATATTTTTATGATGTCATTATTAATATTTATATTTTTTTATACTTTTAACTTTACTAACATTTATAACTACGCATCATTTATATTAGAAAACTACATATTTTTGTTCCATTTAAATTTTTCGTCCAAAATTCTATGATTATGTCACCATTATTATTTTTATACATTTTATATAATTTTAACTTTACTATCATTTATGACTGTAATATTATCTTTATTGATTGATTTTTGAGTTTTTACATAATATTATTTAATGTCTTAGAAAATTACATATTATTGTATTTATTCTTTTGATTGTTTTTAAAACTCTTTAATTTTTTTATTAGATATTATATAATGTATTGGATATTGTGAGATGATTAAAATAAAATTTACTTTTGTTTTGGATTTTCTTTTGTAATTAGTTATAAAAGTGGTTACTTAAATGCAATGCTTAATAAATTTTATCAAAAAACTAATGTATACTTTATTTCTTGAAATTTTATTTTCGTACTTTATACAAACATATTAGAAAAGTAAAAGAAAATTTCATGTAGTAACCCTGAATTTTTTACTTTTTCATGTGGTAAACAAACTGTCTTTTTAATCAACGTGGTGACCTTGACCTAACAATTTTTCCACGTGAAAGACAAAAGAGAAGTTTTTTTTTGTTAACTTTATGCTATTTTTACCAAACGTAATGATAATTTTTTCGAAAAACAAACGTCGTGATCACCCTAACTGACATATTTTGAAATTCAGTTGAAATAAAAACTTAATTTAACCAAAAGCTTAATATTTTGACTACCACGTGGAAAAGTTGGAGCTCAAAATTACCACGTGGATTTAAAAAAACATTTGTGAAATAGCCAAAAACTAAGAGTCATATGTGAAATTTCCCAAAATAGATAAAGTCATGCATTATATGAACACTATCTAGTTGATTTTAAAAAAGTAAAAACAATATAGAGCAGACTAGAACAAACAGTTGTAGAACATTCAGGCTTGGTAGTTGGTTCAGAACGATTTGGTGTTTTCTATAGTTTGGTCTAATATGAAAAATTTTTAGCTCAAATTTTTTGATCTAATGTGATTTTAAGGTTAGACTAGATCTAACTGGACTATGGTCATCACTACCCGTATATAATCATCATCATCATACAATATACTAATTGAGAAACAATTTTGTCATTTGTCACTCTATGAATCAATTGTAATTGTTTTACCATTTGTCAATTTGTCACTTCATGAATATTTTTTTTAGTCATTTGAAATTACTAATTTTAGTATTTCTTGCTAAAATTTTAATTCTAGCATCTATTTATGAAGAAATATTTAATTATATATATTCAAGTGTATCACTATGATAACTTCATTAGCACTTTGAGTTTTATTATTATATATTATGATATTATGATTATGAATACATTTAGTTGAAAGTATGAGCTGTGCATAGCACGGGTATAATCCTTGTGTAATTTAATTAATGAGAAATTTGTTTATTACTTTATTTGTATATTTGTCACTATAACATTAAATTTTTGTTTTTGTTTTCATAAAATATGTTATGTTAATTCATGATAGTTGAGTCTCACCTTCAAACATTTATACTTTTTCGTAATATTATTAAAGAAAAATAATAATTTAGGTTGAAAACATTTGATCATATACTTTCCAAGTATTTTTAATAGCTAAATTAAATTAAAATTGTTCCTGCAATTGCTTTTGTTAGTGGCTCCTATGTAGAAAATAATTGAGATTATTGTGAGAAATTTATAATTAGAAAAAATTATTACATAATTTTTCCTTAACGAAAACACCAACATGTAAGTGACTAGTGACTTTAGAAATGAACATAGTATAATTTTTACTTAACTTGGAATTCGGATTTCTAATTTGTGTGATTAGATCATTAGAAGTTGTAGAATTGACAAACAAGAAATATGTATATTAACTGCAGGTAGGGAAGATATTGCACTATGTAAGCAGATTCATAGCAGGATTTGCAATTGGGTTCGCAAGAGTATGGCAAATCAGTCTCGTCACTCTTTCCATTGTTCCTGCAATTGCTTTTGCTGGTGGCTCCTATGCTTATGTTGCCACCGGTCTCATGGCCAGGATTCGCAAATCTTACGTTAAAGCTGGTGAAATTGCTGAAGAGGTATGTATAATCCATTTCCTCTTCTTTCTGTTTTTGCATTTTCTTTTTTTGAATTTGAAACTGTTCAATTCCTTCATGTAGTATCTTTATTAATGATTATGAGCAATGGCGAATCGAAATTAATAATAGTATAGAATGAGCCCAAAATTCAAAATTCAATATTCATAGGGTTTCTAACCAATGCAGGCTCTGACCTAGATTTCCTTTGGTTATGTGGGTAATTGAATGTTTGTTTTGTTGGTGTCATTGGATGTTTGAACTAATTTCTAGGTTCTTAACAATTATCGGTTTTTATTAGTGTGCTGGTTTTGTTGGGCACTATAGTTCAATCCCAACTCTCAAGAGGGACAAGAGGGTTATTGGTTTTATTGAATTAATTTTTGTCTATTTTCGTAGGCTCGTATCGTTGGTTGTTACTAACTTACTATTGACTGTTGAATTGATTTTGGTGAGTGAGGATGATGACGATCTGTTTTGGATTGGCATAGTAAATTAATATGAATGAAGTGTGTAAGTGAGGTGACAGAGTAACATTCATTTAGAAGAATTTGCTGGTGATTGAAAGTGACCTTGGTTTTCCGTTTTGTTTTGTTTGATATAACAAAAGAAAGGTGTTTGTTTGTGTCATGGACTAATTTAGCCATTTAGATGATATCAATAGTTGACAGAAGAACAAACTGTATTAGCAAACTAATTGTATGACAAAATACAAATGATTACTGTGGAAATTGAAAGTAAATGAAAATGTTTAACTAAGAACGATTGTAAACAAAGAACGATTACAAACGTAACGATAGTTACAAGCAATTCGAGAAGCTTGCGATCTCCTAAATGAGTATAAAACTCAATACCAAGTGTATACTAATTTCTGGATACCTTCTCCCTTTCCCTTTATCTTTATTTATACTAAAAAACCCCTCCCTCAAGTAGCTTGCTCTCCAAGCTTACAATTAACCAGTAATTACTATAATACCCTTAATTACTTAACCCTCAAAACCCCATTCATGACAGTTTGTTGTATAGTAACCCGGATTATGTTCATGTAACTCTTTCTTTGGTGATGAGCTGATAATGATTTACTTGTTGACATGTTTTGTTGAATCTGTTTATCCCTTTGAGTGACCTCCTACGAGTTTGCTAAAACTAGGTAGGGCAAAATTGGGTTATGTAGTTGCCATTATGGTCTTTGTTCCTCATCCTTGATTTAATGAATGTCAAGACTTAAATAATCTTTAGGAATTAGGATTTGTGGTTGTCTTAAAAGTATGACAATCTTTGAATATAAAGAATAATCTGAAATGAGATTATGCATTGAATACTTCCATGTTGTCCCTGGCTCCTAGCTATCATTCATGAGTGCCGGAATTAATTTAGACGAAATGGTGTCTTTGTATTGCATAACTTATAATCTATCCCCAAGAACACAATTAACAGATGTGCCGTGACAAAAATCAAGTTAATGAATATTTTCACGGACTCCACTTGGTATTTGTGGGGGCAATTAGAAGTTAGCAAAACTTTATAAGTCAATCGTATGCTTGAATGTACTGTATTTGTAGTTTATGATTATCTCTATTTTTTGTGGTGATTGCGACGTGTTGTCTATTAAGAATATTTGCTTTGTGTTATCTCTTCACTCAGCACAATTTTACTATGTTTAAGGTGATTGCAAATGTGAGGACCGTCCAAGCCTTTGTTGGAGAGGAAAAAGCGGTGAACTCCTACAAAGAGGCACTTTTGAAGACTTACAAATATGGAATTAAAGGAGGTGTGGCCAAGGGCCTGGGTTTAGGTTCCTTGCATTGTGTTCTATTCTTTTCTTGGGCTTTGCTTGTCTGGTATACCAGCATTGTTGTTCACAAGGGTACAGCTAATGGAGGAGAGTCTTTCACAACTATGCTCAATGTTGTTATTGCTGGGCTGTAAGTCACTGCGCATGCTATAGCACCCAATAATGCATCTTGTTCCTATGTTGGGGCCTTGTTTAAATTGTTTGCTATTTCACTTTTATCAAAAACATAAAGCCAAGTCTCTAGGAACTAAAGCTTTTACTTTCTTTAGGTTCTAGGCACTTGCACTAAAATGAATGATCTATTTTGTTTTTTCCCTAATGGTTCTCTATATAGGCGGTGACATTTTTTATGTAGTGTACTGAAACAAGTTTATAGGTAACATGATATTCCATAGGCTTAGCCATTGAATATAAGCAGAAGTCTAGGTTCTTCCTTTCTTGGTGCTCATATACTCAAAAACCTTAAATGGATTAACCATTCTAGCTGTAGTAACTATATAACTGTTTACTTGGGCTATTGACCATTAATATAGCGGTATTAGGGGTTTGGTCCATTTATATGTGTTGGCTATATAATTCGTTTTAAGTGATTTAAGTGTTGAAAAGAAAATTAGTGCTCATCTTAGAATGGTAACAAAAAAGTTAAGTATATTGTAGTTTTGCGTTGTTAGCTTTCCTTATCATTGTATATTGTGTATGCTTTTGAAAAATATTGATTTATGTTTTTCTCCATGTATCAGGTCATTGGGGCAAGCTGCACCAGATATCTCCGGCTTCCTTCGAGCAAGAGTTTCTGCATATCCAATATTTGAGATGATAGAGAGAGGAAAAGTTGGAAAAGTAGGCTCTAAAGGTGGTACGAAATTGAATAGTGTGGATGGCCATATCGAATTCAAGGATGTATATTTTAGCTACCCTTCTCGTCCTGAAGTAAAAATCTTTGATAAATTCTGCCTGGATATTCCATCGGGAAAAATCGTCGCCCTTGTGGGTGGGAGTGGATCTGGCAAGAGTACTGTAATATCTTTGATTGAGCGCTTCTATGAGCCGCTTGCTGGACATATACTTTTAGATGGGAATGATATCAAGGATCTTGATCTAAAATGGCTTAGACAGCAAATTGGTCTTGTCAATCAAGAGCCTGCACTCTTTGCAACAAGTATTAGAGAGAACATTTTGTATGGAAAAGATGATGCTACTCTGGATGAGATTACTCGTGCTGCTAAACTTTCAGAAGCCATCACCTTCATCAACAACTTGCCAGAGAGATTTGATACTCAGGTATTTCAGTTCTGTAAAAGGCATGCATATAAAATAATGCGAGATATAACAAATAAACTCCTACCTAGCCATTACCGGTACTGGTGATTCAATGCATTTAGTTGAACATCTACGAGAAACAAGAACGACTTCTCTTGCTTTTTAAAAGTAGATGTAAACATTTTCTTGCGAAGTCAAAAGACATGCTTTGGGTGCATTTCATTGGTATACTGAAACTAAAAGTATGATTACAGGTGGGTGAGAGAGGAATTCAGCTTTCTGGTGGCCAGAAACAAAGGATTGCTATAGCCCGTGCCTTAGTCAAGAACCCATCAATACTACTACTTGATGAAGCTACCAGCGCACTTGATGTAGAGTCTGAAAAGAGTGTGCAGGAGGCACTTGATCGCGTCATGGTAGGTCGAACCACTGTGGTTGTGGCACACCGACTTTCCACAGTAAGGAATGCAGACATCATTGCCGTGGTCCAAGGCGGAAAAATAGTGGAAACTGGAAGCCATGAGGAGCTAATTTCTATTCCAGGGAGCGCCTACTCATCACTAGTTCAACTACAAGAGTCGGCCTCTACAGTACGTCTGCTTTCCCAAGGGCCAACCATGGATCGACCTTCTAGGTATTCATTCTGAATTGTGCTTGTTTTCACAAAAGAATGTTCCCATATGATCTTCCTTTAATTTTGCAGCACAAAATATTCCCGAGAACTATCCTACGGTGCAAGTATCGGTGCCAGTTTTCGTTCTGATAAGAGTTCCATTCAAGAGGATGTAGCAGAGCCTGCCAAATTATCAAAAGTTACGTGGGGACGGCTCCTTTCCATGGTAGGGCCAGACTGGCTCTATGGCTTGTTTGGTACTATATTTTGTTTAATGGCGGGAGCCGAAATGCCTCTTTTTGCTCTTGGAGTTACACAGGCTCTAGTGTCCTATTATGAAGTTTGGGATGTCACAAAGGTTGAAGTTAGAAAAATTGCTCTATTATTTTGTGGTGGTGCTGTAATTTCTATCTTTAATCACGGTCTTCTTCACACCTTCTTTGGTATCATGGGAGAGCGTCTTACCCTTCGTGTGCGACAAAAGATGTTCTCTGGTAAAAACTTTGGGTGCTTCTTTGAAACATATACTATTTTCCTCCATAGATTTCAATTCTTCATCATCATCATACCCAGTATATCCATAGATTTCAAATGAACTCCCTTAATATTACGTGGTTATCAAAACATGCAATTGCACTTTTTTTCTTCAAAATTATAATGGGGTATTGTGATCTAGATATGAGGTTCGAAAAGAATGAGTTGGTTTGTTGCTTCTCACTTGCTTGAATATCAACCGATTAAAAAAAATTGCTTAAGTTATTACCGATCTTATGACTTATATTAGTATGGAAAAGTTTATGGGCTAGTGCATTTGCGTGAAGCTAGTTTTGTCTGATGGTTTCGCTATTTCTGAGAAATTTATGCTTTGCTATACTTTGATATATTCTTCTTTACCTTCACAGCTATATTGAGTAATGAAATTGGATGGTTTGATGACGCAAGGAACTCAAGTTCGAATCTTTCATCACGTCTTGAGAGTGATGCAACTTTGTTGAGAAGCATTGTCGTAGATCGAACGACAATTTTGATTCTCAACTGTGGATTTGTGACCACTGCCTTTATTATTGCCTTTATGTTGAACTGGAGGTTAACCCTAGTTGTCCTGTCGATGTATCCATTGATTATCAGCGGCCATTTCAGTGAGGTAAACTCGGATTCTTTTTGCTTTGCAAGTTATAAAAAGAGAGACTGATTTTATTCCCACTAGGTTCTTATTGATTCTTTTTTTTCTTCTAGAAACTCTTCATGAAAGGATATGGTGGCAACTTGAGTAAAGCATACCTTGGTGCTAATATGCTTGCTGGTGAAGCTGTTAGCAACATCCGAACTGTTGCTGCATTCTGTGCAGAAGAAAAGGTGTTGGACCTGTATTCTCGTGAGCTTGTTGAGCCATCAAAACGTTCATTTTCGCGTGGACAGATTGCTGGAATCTTCTATGGTGTATCACAATTCTTCATCTTCTCTTCTTACGCCCTTGCTTTATGGTAAAGCCTCTTGTCAATATTTTCGTCACATGATTTACTAATCTCCTTGCGAAACGCAAATCAAAAGAAGCGAATTATGATCGGTTTTGAGCTAATTAGGGTCAGTTTGAAAGAATCACGAATTCAAAAAGTGAATTAACTTGTGAGTTATATTACACTAGTCATTATATTAAATTGATTACTCCCTCCATCCCAAAAGCCTTGAAATATCCCTAATTAAATCCTGTAACATGACTAAAATTTTGTCATGATTGAAATGTTCTTATTTAAGTGATGAAAGAAGGGTATGTTTCAACTTGTTTTTTTTACCCATAATCATAGTTTTTCTATAAATTAGCGTTGGAGAGCGTTTTTTCCTTTCTTAGAAATAAAACTGCGGTCTCTGAGTGATCTTAATGATTTCATTCCAGGTATGGTTCTGATTTAATGGGAAAGGGGATATGTGGATTCAAATCTGTCATGAAATCATTTATGGTTCTAATTGTGACAGCTTTAGCCATGGGTGAAACTCTGGCAATGGCCCCAGATTTGTTTAAAGGCAATCAGATGCTTCAATCAGTTTTTGAGGTAATTGACCGAAGGCCTGAAGTGAAGGAGGACTCAGGGGAAGAGCTAACAAAGGTTGAAGGATCGATTGAGCTACGAGGAGTTGAATTTAGCTATCCTTCAAGGCCCGATGTATTAATCTTCCATGGCTTTAATCTAAAAGTTCCTGCAGGAAAGAGCATGGCACTAGTTGGGCAGAGTGGCTCAGGCAAGAGTTCAGTCATTTCTCTAATTCTTCGGTTTTATGATCCAACTGCCGGGAAAGTGATGGTTGATGGTGAGTCCATTTTGTCTTTTTTTTTTATCTTCTATATACATTTCAACATTATTTTCCTTCCACTTTGCATAAATTACTCATGTTTACTCTATTAGTTCTTTATACGAAGTTGCACGTGATGTTTTTCAACAACGATTAATCGAAAAATCTCTTTGTTAGTGTTATCACTATTAAGGGTACGGTTGCGTTCATCCTACTTCCAAACGTCACCCTAGGTGGGAGCCACTCTAAGGCATTAAGTTAATGAAATGTTGTGTAAAATAACGTAGATTTAAAAAATAACCTTTTGTTAATTGTTAGTTCCAAAGGATGCTTTTAAATAGCTGCTTCTTTGTTAATCTGCTTGTTTTGCTCTCTTTCTCGGATTCATCTACCTACTGGATACAAATAATTATCCAAGTGTTGGGCATGACTTTTTGAGTATAGATTCCATAATTTCGGTTCAAAATGAAATGTGAGACCTATGTTGTGGATCTGGCACAAATATTTGATGTAAAATGAAGAATTTATGCAACAGTTTTTCTAAAGAAAAAGGTCCCTACATTTTGAGAAATCTCGACTAATCTGAAATAAACTCTTGTCAATGGCCTTAGTAGGCTTTATGTAGGATGAATGGGCTAAAGGTGATTAAACAAACCCGATGATCCGATATTCACCCAACCTTATAATCGAACACGATTTAACCCGACTTTAAGATGGATTGAAAATTATGTAAAAACCAATGTGGACACAAAACCTGATTCTGAACCGACCTGAAACACCAGACCTGAAATCAACCCGATGACCCGAATAGACGCCTCTAACATGAGACATGCTAACTTGGATTGACAAATTGATCAATGAAATGATGGCCATATAAACTGGTTGCATTCTTGAATTGCTTTTCCTGTGAGTTTGTGACTATGTATTCATATTATTAACTTCATGGCAAAAATGTTTTAGGAAAGGACATCAAGAGACTGAAGCTAAAATCTTTGAGAAAACACATAGGCCTAGTCCAACAAGAACCAGCTTTATTTGCGACATCTATATACGAAAACATTGTTTATGGGAAAGATGGCGCAACTGAATCCGAAGTGATTGAAGCAGCTAAACTCGCTAATGCTCATAGTTTCATAAGTGGGCTTCCTGAGGGATACAACACCAAGGTAGGCGAAAGAGGAGTTCAACTTTCCGGGGGACAAAAACAAAGAGTGGCCATTGCAAGAGCGGTTTTGAAGAATCCGGCCATATTGCTATTAGACGAAGCCACAAGTGCCCTCGATGTGGAGTCTGAACGTGTGGTGCAACAGGCCCTCGAGAGGCTAATGATGAAACGAACGACAGTTGTGGTGGCACATCGGCTATCCACCATAAGAAATGCTGATAGAATATCAGTGATACAGGATGGTAAGATTGTGGAACAGGGAACTCATTCTATTCTTATAGAGAACAGAAATGGTGCTTACTGTAAACTTATTAGTTTACAGCAGCAGCAATAACACTCATCAGGAATTCTATGGCTTGATATATTTAAGGGATTGTTTGAGTTAGTATATTTCTTTTTTTTTTCTTTTACTTCTATTTTACAATTTTATTGTGGGGGTGATAATATTATTGGTGATCTTGGAAGTGTATATATTTATTCCTATTTTTATTTAACTTATAATGTTGCATAATAACACAAACTATTGCTAATTATTTGGATTGCTCAAGCTTAGTTTACGATAAATTGATTGCCTAAAGGCGATTGAAATGTGAACTTATAATGTATTCACACAAAGTATTTTATAAATCTTTTTTCTCGTTATAAAATCTATCTATAATAATAATAAGAATCTTTTGTGAATTACAGTCTTAAAGTTTTCTCGTTTTGTGAATTACAGCCATAAAGTTTTTTTTTATGAATTACAGCCACCAACTTTTGAAAATGACCACAATTACGGCCAAGTGACCGGTTGACACCGTTGACCAGGTTTTTTACCGTTGACTTTCTATTTTTCTGATTTTTCCTTCTTTTTTTTGAGTTTTTTTTCTTTTTCCTTTTTTTTCCTTTTTTTTTCTTTTTCCTTTTTTTAAATTTAATTCCTTCATCCCCAATCATCTTTCTCTCTCTTCCTCCTTCTTCTCCATCATCTTCATCCTCTTCATCCTCCATTAATCTTCAAATTCACCATTAATCTTCAAATACCCAATTTCTCTCTAAAGTCAAATCCTAGATTTCTTTCCCCTTTTCAAGAACCCTAATCAAATAATACCAAATTGGAAGGGATGATTTTTTTCAAAAAATACTCAATTTATAATTTGTGAAAGCATTGATTTTATTTTATATGAATTTAGACTGTTTTAATTTGTTGATTTTTTCGGCAGATTGTTTTAGTCTTGAATTGAATTTGTCAGCCATTGAATTCATATGAATTCATATGAACCGGTTTCTTGAAATAAAATTTGTTGATTTGGTGTAGAAGTTTTGGGTCACACTTAATCTTAGGTTTCCATGTACCAGTTTTGAACAATCCAAGCTTAAATCTAACCCTCAAATACATTTTAATTTGTATTTCAAAAACCCCATGTATGCATTAGATGCATAACGAACAATTAGCCAGAAGATTAGCATCGGGTTGTACAGAGGATTGATGGGCTTGATGGGCCGGGTTGTACAGATGCAGAGGATTATACAAAATGATGGGCCGTAGTATGCAGCTCATTATAATTGAATAAAGGTTTGAGCTACAACGAAGCTTGATCTTCTCTTCTGATTGCTCCAACTCCAATTCCTTAACGATTTTCATTGCTAGTTCTTCTATGAACTAATTCAGTTTCTTTAAATGAAACTTTATGAAATTGATTATTTTTTGGTGCGATTCTTCCATATTTCGGCTCTACAAGAAGGCAGCTGTCCCAAAAATCATTTCCTCTCAAAGTAGAAAGTTTCAGATCTTTGTTGCTCCCAGAAGACATTGGTGCCTGAAGAGAACGTTCCCCAGAATTTGATCATCCCATAAATTCATTCCCTGAATTTAATTTCTCCTTGAATTTTTTTATCCCAGAATTTTTGGTCCAAGTGTTTTTTCTCCTAGAAGGAATTGGTACCAGAAGGCAGAAGATATCTTTCCCATTAATTTTTAAAGCTTGGGTTTTTTTAAAAAAAACCCATTTGGATTCCAGTTTCCCACAACTATTGAACATCCTCCTTTCTTATTAAAGAAAAAAAACCCAGCTAAAAAATTATGGGTTTTATATTTCCACAATTTGGGTCTTTGAGTATTTGGGTCTTTGATTGGGTCTTTGAGGAGAACAAAGTAAGGAAAGTGATGAAGAAAGATTAATGGTGGAAAGAAATCTAGAGTTTTAACTTTGGAGAGAAATTGGGTCTTTGAAGATTAATGATGACTTTGAAGATTAATGGAGAGGGAAGAGGAGGAAGATGATGGAGAAGAAGGAGGAAGAGAGAGAAAGATGATTGGGAATGAAGAAATAAATTAAAAAACGGAAAAACAAAAAAAAAAGGAAAAAAAAAACTCAAAAAAAAGAGGAAAAAATCATAATAATGGAAAGTCAACGGTAAAAATCATGGTCAACGGTGTCAACCGGTCACTTGGCCTTAATGGTGGTCATTTTCAAAAGTTGGTGGCTGTAATTCATAAAAAAAACTTTGCAGCTGTAATTCACAAAACGAGAAAACTTTGAGGCTGTAATTCACAAAAGATCCTAATAATAACGTGTCCATAAATATGTTATTGATAGATGTATAGTTGAGTACCTTATTTAAAGCTGTTGGAATTGATTATTATCGGATTTTCAAAAAAAAAACTTTTAGAAATTCCAATTACCTAATAGTATGAAAGGAGAGAAAGTAGCTTGAATTATAATTAAATCAAAATTCACTAAAATTTGTAAATTCGCATTAGCAGAGAGGATTGGTGTCCTAAAATTAAATAATTGATATTTGCCAATTGTTGTATAAGTCGTTTTCAGAGATGCGTCGGATATAGTGGTGGCTCTAGGGATTAGAGTTTCATGGGGCACCAACAAATAGATGAAATTTCGGCAGAATTTCATTTGTAAAATTAACAACTATTTTTATTTGAGAAATTCCTGAGGTATGGTTATTCTCAATGGAGTCCACGACTTTTTTTTCAATGGTACCCCTAACGTTTTGAGGTAATTACAACCGTGACACTTTTAGATTTTTTCCGTTAAAAATTCGCTAATTTTTCGAAATTAACCTAACTAGAGTTAGTTTTTTCTTCTTCTTTCCTTTTTCCTTTTCCTATGTTTTTTTCTGCATTTCAACAACTAAAATTTATAATGACACTAATGAAGTTAATGTTAAAAGATAAGAAGTCAAACAAGAAATTGCTGAGCATCAGGCCAAGACTGCTTAGAGAAATGCTTAACAACAATGAATATATTAGTTTCAAGTCTTCCTCTATACACAACATTTGGGGCTTTCTCCCCAATTTCAGAAACTATACAATCTGGGTTAAACCCATTTGTGGCTTTTCTAAGCTCACTTAATCTATACTCCTTAAAAGCTGGAACTTTTTGCTGTTGATTATTAATTTCTTCTACTTCTCCAATTGCTGGATTTTCCCATTTATCAAAGGTAAAACAACAGAAATCAAAGTCAAAAAAGTGCCCACTACCCAGAAACATAAATTTCAAAATAATAGTGGGAAATCTCACATGAATAAGATACAATATGGAGTAGAACTAATATTTAAAAGGAAAATGGAGAATACCCAGAAACACTAATGAAAGAACTAATCTTTAACAGAAAAATCAAATATTAAAACAAAATTAAATCAATACCTAGAAATAAAAATGGTGAAATAGAATTAGGGATTAAAAGAAAAAAGGAAAATAACTGAGATTTGCTTGTCAGTTTCAGGGAGAGGAGGGGTCCTTTTGGAGAAGGGAGGAGTGTCGTTTTGGATTATATGCAGCCCATTTCTATCTTTCACATTATCAAATAAGCATGAAAACGTTAGGGGTAGGGTTCAATTGAATAAAAGAGTCATTGACACCATTGAGAATAACCCATACTTTAGGGGTACCATTGATAATTTTCCTTTTTATTTTTGTAAATTTTCAAAAGAAAATATCTTTTTTTACATTCAATATTATGCAAGACGACCCACTAGGATCCGGTACGACAATTTCAAAATTCTAGGCTACATGAACACCATCTTATTATTGATATGAATACGAAGACACTGCAAGTAATAAAAAAAATCATATAGCATATATGTACATAAAATTATCTAAAATGTAAATAATTAATAATATTAAACTTTTTCATAATGCACATCATCAAGATAAAACAAAAAAAAATATTTCATCAAAAGTAAAAATACTCGGTCTTATAGTCCACTACTAAAGAAAAAACAAAGAAAAGTAAAAAATTAAAAAATTTAATTTTAAATTGTGGAAGGGTAGAATTTCTGAGCTAATTTGATAAATTTTCATCGGGGCACGTGCCTGGGGATGCCCATCCATAGAATCACCACTGGTCGTATATATAAGATAAATATTCTAACTAATACAATTTAGAACACTATGAACTGCTTATTTAAAGCTGATTAATATTAGATGAAGTAAAATCATAACATTAATTAATCAACAAATAAGTAGACAATTTTTTTAGATGGGTTTTGAAACAAAAAACTCTTAGAAAACTTTTCTAAAACAAAGATTTTTAAAAGTTTTTACAAAAGAATTGTAATTTATAATTTATCTTTCAACCATCCACTTAAAACAATTTCTTATTTTTATTATTTTCTAATAATTTCATTTATTTTAGTATTAATTTGCCCACAACGCACCCTATTACGTGATAATCTACTATAACAAATTATTTTGGGTTAAAAATTAATGAAGATTACATGACACATCAGCAAGATGCAGGACTCCCTATGGGTCAAGTGGATCCATAAGGTGTATATAAAACAAGGCAAGTGGAAATTGTTCCACCCCTCGTCACATTCAGCTGGGCCTTCAAGAAGATATGCAGGTTCAAAGAGAAACTTGACGAATGGATGGAAAACCATAGATACTCCATAAGTGAGGTATACCAGAAGTTGCTTAACCCCCCTGACAAAGTTAATTGGCAAGCTGGGGGTCTAGACATGCTCTCCCTAAAACAAGATTCATTGTTTGACTTGCTTTTCTCGATAAACTAAAAACCAAAGATCGGCCGTACGAATTGAGTATCACTCTAGAAGATACTTGTCCTCGATGTGGAACCAATAGTGAATTTACAAAACATTTGTTTTTCTCATGCAGGTTCACCCAAAACTACCTATAAGCAGTCATGACATGACTTGTATTTAAAGTCAGAATCTTCTCGCTTGGTAATTTAGCTACAAAAATGGAGAATCTCCAAACTAAAGAAGAAATTTTTTTGCATTGTCTTGAATTGTCTTGTATACCAGAAATGGCAAACTCGTAATGAGCTATTTGGCAAGCGAAAGTCAAATCAACAGTCGCAATTATGAAGACTATCAAGGACGTTGTGAAGGCCCATTCCTCTACTATTTGTATCAATGTAAATGATAGAGATACTAGCTGGCTGTATAGGACCATATACATAACGTATAATTTTGTCTTTTTTCTGGCTTTGGAATTTGTTCCTATTTTTTGAGACCTCTCTTCTTTCTTTTATGTATATGAAGAAGGTAGGTAGGAAACCCTTCCTAGAAGGCGAACCAATCTAGCTATATGATACAGTTATTAGAAGTTTGTTGTGTCGTCTTAGCTTTGCTCTTATAATTAAGTTTTAAAGCTAAATAATAGCTATTTAAGTTTAAAATCAAATAAAAAACATTTAATCTAATTAAAAAATTATTGCATTTTGAATTTATTAATATGAATGTAAGTATCAATCAATCATACAATATAATTTGCTAGTAATAATGACAAACCAGGTGTGATACACCCATTAATTCTTCAAGAAATGGAATCATTGGTATTGTTAAATAAAAATTGTCATGACAATTTTTTACATCGACCCATATCCAATGCTTACACAATTACCATCCAAGGTCAAATTTTCATAACATTTTTTTTAGAGATAAAAATTTTCATAACTTTGTAAACAAGTCACATACATTAACGCATAACTAAAATGATTAATTATTACCACTCAAGCTCCCACCAATTTTGCCGCAATAACAATTGGTGAGATAATCATAAAAGTTAGTAAATTGATATTTTATAAAAAACAGAAAAATATGTGGATGAAAATTACTTTTTCCGTTTCCTAATATTCTTCCTGTTTAAAATATTCTATTTTGGAGAGAAAATTTGATTAATATTTTTAAGACATATATAAATGATAAAATATATTCATTCGAGATCTCATTAGATTCAGCTTAATGCATACGTTTTTTTTATATATTTTTTATAATTTTTTATGATGTGTATTTAAAGATATTGAGGCTCGAAAGTTTCTTTGAAAACAGCACAAAAAGTAGATGCGAAGAACAAAAAACAACGGAGGAAGTAAAAGAAAATATGAATCATAGGTAAAAATAAAAATGAAACACATTTGACGAACAAACTGAAAAGAAAAATAAGACAAATTTTATATTGCCTCACTCTTAACCTTTACAAATGGTCTACTAAAATAAATTTGTGAAAACGATATGTTATATTAGAGATTAAACAATGTATTTCAATCCCTAATATCTTGTACGAAACAAATTACGCTAACAATAAATCGATGTTTGTAGGAAATAAAAATGCAATCAAATGACACAATGCAAAGATTTAATGAGGTTCACCCAATTAAGGCTACGTCCTCCGGTGTGTAGTATCTTTTATATTATCACAAATGAGAATTACAATTAGAGAAAGAGAATATGACTAGTGTTTGGCTTGGGTAATTTTGTTGATGTCTTGAGATGATCACTCTTGCTCACTATTTATAATGCTAGATACTCTAGGAATTACATATGATTCATTATAGCTAGTAAATTGCATAATAAATAGCATTAACAAAATTAATCAGTTGGTATTCAATGAATTGTAACACCTCCAAGTACTTGAACCGTTGAAAAACAACATCCTATTCTGTCAGAGGATCTGCTCGACCTGGTCGTGCGAAGCAGGTGGGTCGAGCGGGAGTCGAGCGGAGGTCGAGCGATCATCAGATCCCTCCTGGACAGTTTTTGCTCGACTTACATAATAGAGCATCTTGCATTAAACATTTACACTTCTTCATTAAGTCCCATTAATTCATATTTTAACCATCGTACTCAACACTATATTAAGTTGCCCACTTAAATCACCAATTAGCAATATCATAGGATTTCATCCTATGATTTCACTCATGAATACACTTTTTAATTTGTGCACTCAAATCACACTTAACAGGCCCGGCCCTGGGGGTAGGCCAAAGGGGCAACCGCCCAGGCCCAATTAGGGTAATAAAAGGGGCCCATAATTATGCTGTTCATTAAGACTTAAGAGAAAATTAATCAGCTTAATAAAAGCTGTAAACTACAACATTTTTAAGAAATCTTGGTTTCACCAACATTACTATGGAAAATGTACCCTTATTTATTACATTTATGGAAAATGCTTTGGAAATCCACATTATTTATTTTTGCAGCTTTCTCAATGTTTTTATCAGACCATTTTAATTACGTTGCTACTTTGACAATGATTTTCAATTTTTTTCTCCTCTTCATCTCCCTCATCTTTAGTCTTCTCAACTCTGTTTGTTTTTCAAATATGGCATTGATAAGTTCTCTAAATTTTCATAATTTCATCAAGCAAAGCAAGTAAGTTAATTAATTAATTTTTCTTCATCCTCTTATAGTTTCAATAGCTTTGATTTTTAATTGTCAAATTTCAATAGCCTTTTCATACTGCTATTATGGTTGCCTACCAATACCACGATACCACTGCCCGCTTGCTTACTGCTTTATCCCACCAGAAAGAAAAAATGACAAGTGGTGTCGAGATTCATGAATGTTGTTTACCGCTTAGGATAGTGATAAATTAAAGTCATGACTTTCCTTAATAAATTATACAAGTAGTTTATTATTCTTTGTTAGACTGAATATGTTGGGGATACAATTAAAAAAAATTATGATTGTGATCAATTAGATTCGGAACTCATAAAGCAAAACACAAATTCTTTATTAGTATTTTAATTTTGTCAAATATATTAGTTTTTTTTCTTTTAAGATTAGTAATATATATATATATATATATATATATATATATATATTAAATATAAAATAAATTTTATTTAAAAAGGGCCCCAAATAATATTTGGCCTAGGGCCTCTAAAAGTTCAAAGCCGGGCCTGACACTTAATCACAATAGTTTTTTGAATATAATCACAACAGTTAGTATTACTTACTAATTTTACAAAAAAAAAAAAGTTAAAAAGTGATGGGGCCGCATATTACTATCTCTTAATATAGTTCTACCAGTACCGTGAGTGAGAATTTGGTGGCTTATATAAAACAATAAAATTAATATGTGCTCTCAAATGACTAATAAAATTTAATTAAAATATAAAGTCTTTAAATATAAGAAATATCGTGATTTAAAACTGTGATTTAGAATTCAAATGATGAAATGAATATCAATAAGAAAACAAACTTTCAGATTATTTTTATATTTAAAAACATTTCTATGGAAAATTTACCTAGAATAATTCAAATTTTTTGTGATTTTCTTACAATAATTTATTATAACAAGTTTTTTTTAAAAATATTAAATTAAAATAAAATATCAAAAAATAAACTAGATAATAGAGGTGTTCATTCGGGTGATCAGGTCGGTTTCGGACGGGTGTCTTTCGGTTTGATTGTTGATAAGTGCAATTATTTGCACTAATCGCTTATATTTTTATGCTCGTTTGCGGTGTCTTAAAGGCGATTTAGGGACATTTCGTTCGGTTTCACTCCATTTCGGTATCTCATGGTCAAAGTATGGGAAGATGGGTGAATTTTGTAGTTTTGAGTTGTTTTTGTCGGCTGAGGTGCCATCATAAGCCTCGACGACTCGGCTGTGAAAGAAAAGGAGTGCCTACTTTCCAGCAGCTTTCGCCGACTCGGCGATGAGCCTCAAAACAGAACCGCCGACTCGGCGGTGATCAAAACAAGGAGAGCATTTTTCAAGCAGCTTTCGCCGACTCGGCTGTGGAGCAAACTTAGTCGTCACCGACTCGACGAAATAGGCTGAGCAGTTTAGTGATTTGAGCAGTTTAGTGATTTTCTAGAAACTCAAGCCGACTCGGGGATCATTAACTCCCTTATGGAAGCCGACTCGGCGTTCTCTCAAATCAGCTTTTAGCGTATTTTTCTCCGGGCTTTCTTTGGGCCTAGGGTTAATTACCCTCATTAGTATAAATAGAACCCTTAATCCTGATTAGGGTTCTTTTTCTTCCTCCTTTTTACTTTTTACTTTGTTTTTCTTAATTTTAGCTTTTGATTACTTTAGCATTAGTTTACTTTGCAAGAACATCAATCTAGTCTTTGGTTTAATCTTTCTTCAAGTTTGTAAGTTTCCTTTGGTCTTTAATCTTTAATTTTAATTCCTTGTATTAGTTTAAGCTTTTCTTAGTGAATTTTGAATCCTAGTTATTTCAATTAATCCTTCTCTAATAAGAAGTTTAATTTGTTTTCTTTCTCCATTATTGTTTTAGTATTTATTGTCATTGTTATAAGTATTTCATCATTGCTCATTTTAGTTTAACTTTTAATTCGTTGTCATTCATGTTTAGCATTAAATTTGAATTAGTATTCATTGCATTTACCATGTCTAGTGAGTAGATCCATTTTCTAGGGTTAGGGTTTGAACCTATTAGTTGAGCATGAATTGACTCTTGGATGTGTCTATGAAACAGGATTAAAGTGATTAAATTGTGCCAATTAACTCTAAATTATATATGCTTTGTCGGACCATTCAATAGAACTAGCGTGTGAGATTGGGATCGACTTTGCTTTGGGGTAAATTCTAGTTAAATTCTTATTAATTCGTTCAATAAAATTAACGTGTGAGAATTGAATTAATAGGGTCTAAATCTAATAGTTAATCAACAGAGCGAGAGTTTGAGATTAACAAGATCATATTTAATCACACAATTAATCCGACGCTTCATAGACACTAATGAGAATTGGATCATGCAAGACTTTAGGGGATTCCCGACACCCTAGATCTCTATTATCATATAGTTAAACCACATTTTCATTTTTGCATTCTTAGTTGTTAGTTTACAAATCAATCAATATTTTTTATCCTCTTAGCAATCTAATCAATTGAAATCATAAAGTCCATTGTCCCAAGGTTCCTTGTGTTCGACCCGCAACTACACGTACACCGTGCGCTTGCGGTTAAATAAATTTGCACATCAATTGTATTTCGGATTGGTTATTTTTTCGGTTGCTTGATCTGACGAGTAACACTCGGATCGGGTCGGTTAGTCACGGTTCGGTTGATGATCGGTTATTCGAGCTATCGGGTTAGCATCGATTCGATGTCGGTTGAAGTTCATATCGAGTGTCAATCGGTCTTGGGTTGTCATCGGTTAATAATTGGTTCAGTTTTGCTGGGTACTGATAAGGTTCGAGTGTTTTTTATAAAAACAAAATTCGGCTACGTATTACTAATTACTATCGATCAAGTCAATATCAGATTAAGGTGTTAGTCATTTTTTAATTGATGATAAGACTCCCTTTACTTAAAACAAAATAATTAAAATGCAAATAAATCAGTGATCATTATTACTTTATTACTTTTACTTATTTGACCGGAAATTAAAATTATAAAGTATTATCAATTTTCATCTAATTCGATTAAAAATTATTAAATAAACATAGTCCATTAATTATTAACCCTTTTTTTTTTTGTGAATTTGGAAATATATATAAAAGAGAAGCTAAAACACTGCAGCTAGGGAGCCCAAAACCGCCGGCATAAAAAATTCCGAGAGGGTAAAAAGTCATTGAAAGAGGGGACCAAGATGCAGGCCACCCAAAACAGCATAGGGGTCTGCTATGCACCAGAAAACGCGAAACATCTTACACACCAAAAAACACCAACGAAACTACAGCTTACACACCAAAGAGTAAAGAAACTACTCCTATCCATAATCCACCAAAAGACCTCCAATCCGAAAAAAGCAAAAAACGAAATGGGCAAAAAGCGAAACTACCTGAACAAACTATACAAAGACAGCACTCCAATCAGTTTACCTTAGGAAGGTGTCAAGATTATTTGCGAGATCAAGAGGCGAGAAGCCATTAATATCCAAAAGTTCTTTTGCCCATATACCAATTCTGATTCTTAATGAATAGGCAAAATAATGAAGATCCGTAGTGTTAGCCTCAAACTTCGCTTTGTTTCTTTCATACTATAATGACCAAATCATGCAACTAAGGATTCTATTCCAAAGCTTTTTCCATTTTCTACCAATCCATAGTTCGCTCCATTGAAGAAAAAACTCTTCGCATCGACCCTAGAGGACACCCCGTATATCCACCAGTCTAAAATCATCATCCATAATCCCCATAAGAATTGACAAGTGAATAGGATATGAGAGTTAGATTCTACCTCCAATCTGCAGAAAGGCATAGCGCATGCTGTACATCGATGATCCCTTTTTGAACAAGTAAATCCCCTGTTTTTAGTTTCCCCAAATTAGCGAACCACATGGTCCATTGATTCTAAATATATGAAACCATGTATTTGTAAAATTTAATTTATTAAAATATCTAACATTTTATTAGATTAAGTAATAAGATGATTGAATATATATATGAGTCTATTATTATGTTAAAAATTGGTTTAGGTTTACAACAGTTCGATCTAAAATTCGTTCGGGTTAAGTCGATTTTAGTCGGATCAAGTTCGGTTTCGAGCATGATTCGGGTCGGATATGACTCGGTTTAGTCATTATTAGGTTCGGATAATCACGGTTAACGGTTTGTGTCGGTTACAAAAATTGGTTACATCTCGAGTTCGACTTTTTCATTTTCGGTTGTCAACTAGTTCGGGTACAACTTTAGTTCGGATATTGTCGGTTCGATAAACCTAAAAAAGAAACACATTTTCAGATCGGTTTACTTTTGATTTCGATTTTAATTTTCGGATCGGGTCGCTTTTGAACAGCTCTACTAGATAATATTCAATGCTCAAGTTATTTCTAAGATTCTTTTTATTTTCAAACGAATAACTTAACATTCAAACAAGATTATTTTTATGAACTTTTATTAATGCAATGTTACAAATAATAATGTACCAATAAATATGTTAAAAACTTATGTTTTCAATGTAATAAATTAAACTTTTTAATAACTATCGTGATCTCAAGAAAGTCGTTGTTCTAACCCTGAAACGAAACATTGATTGAATAGCTGGCTCTTTGAAATCGCTACATTGAATTATAAGCTTGATAATAGATTTAGAATGACGAAACAAGATATGATTTGGTAAAAGAGAGAATTAAGTTAATTAATACTACATTAGTTAAATATAAAGTTATTAATAATCCTTTGAACAATGAAGAAAATCCAAATGAAAAATGCCAAATGCAGCCCAACAAAAATGTAGTAACTTGTTCCAAACATCAAGTACAAGTAGCACGTAGAATTATGGTTTGTACACACTACTTTCGATTTAAACCAAGTTTGATAAGTAATTTACTTTTGATTAATTATATATATAATAATACCTTTGACTTGGACTTAATTTTTGTACTATTACAAGTATTGCTAGTATATGTTGGTGGTTGTATTACATTTTCTTCTCTAATTAAATTCAATTAATTATCCTCCTAACATATTACCTATTAAACCTCAAAAACTAACATGAGCATAAAACTTTATATTCCAAATAATTCAGAGATAAAAAAAATACTCTTTTCGTTTCCTTATGTTATTCCCGCTTAGAATATTCTATTTTGAAAAGAAAAAAATGATAAGATTTTTAAGACATATATAGATGATAAAATATATCCATGTGAGATCTCGTTAGATTCGTCTTAATGTATACATTTTTATTATATACTCTCTCCGAATCAATTTAGTTGTCACATTTCCTTATATGGAAAATTCATATCAATTGTCACATTTTCTTTTTTGTCAATCTTTTTTTTACCTAAATACCCCATGTTCATACAAGTAAAGACTAAAATACCCCACTTTACTACTTACAATACTACAACTACTAGTTCTATAATTAATTTAATCAATTAAAATACCACAACTACCACCTTTTTAATGGACCTCACACCACCTTAATAACCGTGCCCAAGCAAATGGGACAACTAAATTGGTTCGAAGGGAGTATTTTTTATAATTTTTTATGATGCGAATTTAGAAATATTAAAACTCAAATTTTACTTGAAAAACTGTGAAAAAAGTAAATGGGAAGAATATTTAGAATTGGAGGGATTACTACACAATGGTAAACTGGTAATTAATGTTAATTTCAAGGGGATTAATTAGCCAAGTTATTAACAAGTTTTTCTTTTTTTTTTTTTCTTTTTTTGATTAAAAAGGTTTAGTTTAGTGGCTATTATTATACATAATCTTATTTGTATCAGTGAGTAAACTCAATAAAAAAGGAGCAAGATTGAGCTTTACAGAGTGAGTTTGATATTTGTGAGTGATATTTTATTAATATATTGTTAAATAATTATTGTAATTTAGTCCTATATTTGATATTTTTTAAAAAAATGTCTGATTGTAATTTGCTGGAGATTCAAGAGTTTGAGTCGGAGCAATATATCAGCAGATGAAAATTATCCGAATTTGAGTCGGAGAAAAGTCAAAATAGTTAGAATTTCAAATAAATCCAAATCAAAATTAAAGTATATTCAGAGTAGAGTCGATAAATCGATAAATGCATAATTCAATTTAAATTCAACCAATTAATATCCTAATTTTAGAATGTAATTACAAACTTTTGTCTTCAAACCAAACTAATGTTGATTTTATTTTTAATTCTAGCTATTTCTCTTAGTTAGAACACTATCTTACTGGTGATTAATACTATTAATAATATATATTACATACTGCATTACATTAGCATAATATTTGATTAATACAATTATGGCACATTTGTTTAGCTTGTTGGTACTAAAAGATAGTAATTAAATTGACTCATAATATGTGTATTTTCATTAAGTGTATCATGTCAGTATTCTTATATTAATGGGTTTTTAAATACAATTTTTGATTACCATTGTTTTTAAAAAATAATAAATTGAAATAAATAATTAATTATGAATGAAATGAGATAATTAAAAAAAACAAACATATCAAAAAAAAAATCGTCAAAAAAGTTAACATTATCAGAATCTCAAAGGTAAATTAATGGGCATATAGGTGGTAGGCGTTAGCAATATGATTGTGAGTTGTAATGGTCAACTTTTATTGTCCATATTATATATTTTGTTATCTAGATGCCATCTATTGACCTTCTAATTTACTTTAATTCTTTAATCAGAAAAAACATCAGATAATATGGGTCAAGCTTCTTTATTCTAAAATGCCAAACAATAGAGTACAAAAACCACCACATTTTGCATGAAATTTCTGCGAAGTAGAGGATTTAAGTAAATGCTCCAAGTCCAGCAATCCCGCATCGACAAATTAAAAATAGTATACACATTTTAAAGTTATTAGGGTTTTTATTTTGGAATGATATATACCTCCTTGGCTTATAAAGTATGTGCACCTTATATTAACCCGTTAATATGCTGGTATTCACAATAAGTCTAGCGTACACAAAAACCATTTCAAAATTATCTTTATGGAATATTCTAAAAATCAAATTACTATATATATTTTAACATAAGAGATATATAAACATTAAATAAAAAATAAATATTTATTTTTTCTTAAATTAGATGTAATTCAGAAAATTATTGAAATGCACAAAAATATTTATCTTTAAGCCAGTTGAAGGAGCTTTCACAATTCATACATTCTATATCCTTGATTTCAATACGATAAAAAACTTTTAGGTCAATATAGAGATTGAAAAACGTAAATTGTAAACACTACTATATTACTTCCTCCATTTCAGTTGACTAGTCCCATTTGACTTTTCACGGATTTTAAGGGTTGAGTGGCGTCCATTAAAAATATGGTAGTTGGGTATTTTAATTGATTAAATTAATTGTAAAGGTGGTAGTGGAGTATTGAGAATTGGAAAAGTGGAGGTATTTAGGTAAGAAAAGATTAGCCAAAAAAGAAAATGGGACAAGTAGTATGAAATTGCCAAAAAAAAAAAATGAGACAAGTAAACTGAAACAGAGGGAGTATAAAATAAGTGTATTGAATCAGAATAATAATGGAAACCAATAATTGCTGATTTATGGAATACACCCCCTTTTATTCATAGGATTTTTGGCACAGAAAAAATTAACATGATTGAAACACGTGTTATTGTGCTTAAAGACTTTAGTAAATAGATCATCATCATCCTACCCAATATATCCCGCTCGTAGAAAATTATGGGCAGGGTCTGGGAGGAAAGGACGGCGGCAACTCATACCCGTAAAGGAGAGCACGGCCAAAGAAAGGAGTCCCCGGCTCGAGGAAGATAGAGATACGTAACGCCAAGTTTTCTTAAAAAAAGGATAGAGATTCGTACCGGCTCGAAAAAAACGATCCAATACGCATGAAAAAAAAAATAAAACTTAAAAAAATAAAAAATAATAAATAAGACACACAAGGAACTAGAGCAAACAAGAATCACGGACGCCGCTACCGACTTTTAAGAAGAAAAGCGGAAGAGTAAATAATGTCTAGATAAACAATAATGTTTAGATAAAAGATCAAAATAATTAAATTAAAATCTCTGAATTTTACCAACCTTTGACATCTTTTAACCTTCCATTATATTATCCAAATTATAATTTAGATACTTATAAAAAATAAATGTAAAAATCAGTGTAAAGGTGATTCATGAGGTAATATTGATAGAAAATCAAGCAGCATATCTTACTGCCATTAACTCCTCCATTGACAAAAATGAAAAAAATGATGTCATATTCGTATAGAAATTGTCTAAAATCCTAATTGTTGTTAAGGTCAAAACTAACTTGTTCCAAATAACTTTGGCTTCTTTCTCCAAAATATTGATAACAAACATGGTAAACTCATGCAAAAATTTAAAATTTAAAATTTAAAATATCATCGACATTATTAAAGTTTTGATAAATGTGTTGATTATGTTGACAAAAGTTTTTTTTTCTAATGCTGCAAATGAAAATATCACATCAATATATATGAAAATTTCCTCTCTTACATATTCTTAATAAAGGTCACCATATACATCAATTTCCCTTTTTCTAGGCTTTGTGCTGTATCTAGCATTATTCATTTGAGTTTTGATATGTGTTGATTATGTTGATAGGAGCTTTCCGAATATCGAATATTTCAGATCGGATAATTTCAATTGGATAATTCCAATTGGATACATTTGAACACCCTATTATTCATTGACAAATTTACCAATTATAATTTTAAATGATTAAAATATATGAATAAATTACATCTTTTAAAAACAAATTTAAAATGATAGTTGAGGCCTTAAAATATACTCCTTCTATTTTTTATCTTTTCGTTTGGAATACTCTTTCGCAAACTCATTCTCCTATTGAAATTTTTTTGTTAATTAATTTTGATCTTTTGTCTCTCAAAACATACAAACATATATATATATATATATATATATATATATATATATATATATATATATATATATATATATATATATATATATATATATATATATATATATATATATATATATATATGTTGTGAATAAAATAAACCACAATACAATAATGATTCAACTCACACAACTTTAGAACAAGTCTCTAAAGCCAAAAAAAAAAATAAGAAAGAATGAACAAAAAGAGTATGCAACAAGAGACAACCACACAACATAAAAATTTGGCTTAAACCCTAGTAAACTCTATGTATTTGGGACTCTTTTGGGTTAAACCCTAAACCCAATACACTCCTAAGACCCATATATATAGTCCTAAGATATATTAGAAGACTTAGGACAAGTGGGACAAAAGCCCACTTAAAGCGCATCTGAAAGCGAGAAAACCTGTAAGGCGGCGGTCCGCTCGCCGACCTGAGTACTCGACCGGTCGAACCGGCCAATACTCACTGGTTTGGTCGAGCCTCATCTTCGACTCTTGGCTTCACCAAGCCACCTCAAGCCTCCATCATCATCAATCACTTCATGAATTGACCCGAAGCGCAAGCCCTCGTACCTCCTTGCACTCACCACATCGCTCTCAAGCGTGCAAGCCAAAGCGTACGCCACTAGGTGATCAAACTCACCTCCATCACAATGAGATTTCGGGCTTGACTCAACAAAATATATATATATATATATATATATATATATATATATATAAATATATATATATATATATATATATATATATATATATATTAATATATATATATATATATATATATATATATATATATATATAGTAATATATATATATATATATACATATATATAAAATATGCATACATATATATATGCTGCCATATACTATTATATATATATATACATATACTATATAATATTATATACATATACAATATATTTCATACATATATTATATATATGTAAACTATATATATTATTATTACATAATCATAGTATATATATATATATATACATACATATATATTATATATATATATATATATATATATATATGCATATATATATATATATAAAATATATATATATATATATATATATAATATATATACATATATATAATATATATATATATATATATATATATATATATATATATATATATATATATATATATATAATATGTATATATATATTATATATATATATATATATATATATATATATATATATATATTATATATATATATATATATATTATGAATAATACCAACTTAAAGGTGTTTCTTTAGAACATCACTAACATGTTAAAAATCAAACTAAAGCAGATTAGATGACAAAAGAAGTTAGTATTAATTATTTATTTAATGTTGGTTTTTTAAAAAACCCATTAACGTATGAAATTAACCAAAGGTTGTATTATTCACGGTAATTTTCCTACAGATTATAATGTTAACTTTTAGGCGGGTAGGCGGGTGTTTCTTAAATTCAAAATGTTGTACACTGTAAGAAAAAGCATTTATATATACTAAATTTAACGCATTCTAACAAACTAATACTTCACCAAATTAAACTACAAACTTAAATCTGACATCTAAAAAAGTTAGGCATGGGACTTGTTAATTAGTAGACTAGTAGTAATAAAGTTTGGTGGGTAGTAGTACTAGTTTAATAGAATTATTTACTTAGTAATTAATATATTAAACTAAGCGGGTGGGCGGGTGTATACGGCCGCAGGTATTTTTTTGGTGTCGTACCCTCTTATTGATCTTGACGGGTAGTTATTTCTTGTTCAAAGTTTAAACTTTTTGAAAAAACATTGTCCAAATCTGTCCGTTTCTCAAATCAGTTGGGTTGAGCCTGGCGAATAGCCTGCCCATAAACAACTCTAATTTTATCACTAACTAGTAATGTATGAAGGGTTTGTGTCACAATAAAAAAATGGTAATAATTATTACACGCAATAGAATCAAGTGTTACATAAATATCTTAGCTAATTGGATCCAAAAGTAGAGTACAAACATGAAGACAAATTCAATTTATGGTGATCTTTGATATTAACATGCCAACTTCTCTTCTTGAGAAAGTAATTATACTGCATGTACTTGACTAACTCATTCATATTATTCAAATATTCAAATCATAGAGAAAATGTATGATTTATGGAAAAGGAGATAGTGAAACAATTTCTTGGTAACGGGTTTC
>CM033457.1:8868542-9003542 GCA_019425755.1 Amaranthus cruentus | reverse complement strand
AAATTTTCCCAAAACCAACTAAATTTTTAATTATTTCTATATATTTTCAACTTTTTATTTCTGAAAATATAACATCAACGAAAAAGGAAACTTTCTCTTATCAGCTAAGCTTACTTTAAAATTGCCTTTGTTATATAGTAATAAGAGTTTCTTTCATAAAGTAAATCTGATTAAAAATCATTTATTTCCGTATAAACAAATTTCATTTATATATACTTCATCGTTCTCACTTTTCCTCATCTCAAAACTGGCCATTTTTTATGTCTTCAATTTAAAATTTTTCACAATTACATTGAGAATGATCTTTACTAAACAAACTTTAAAAACATCTAACATGATATTAAAAATGATATATTTGATATGACCATCTTAATTGATTATTTATTTTTACTAGTTATTTGTACATTTATGAATGCATTATGTTGTTATCGTTAATTTAAATATCTTTTGTTACATTTTATCCAAACTAGTCTACTTTTGTAACGATGAAATGACATGTATCACTAATAAATTAAATTACATGTGTGCATTTATATTTTTTGTTACATTTTAGCAAAGAAATAATACTACCTCCTATTCAACTTAAATGTTCCATTTAATTTTTTTGACACTATTCACTCATCAATTTTAGTTTGTATTTTACTATTAATCTATAAGTTAAAACATAGTCATTTGAGATATTGTTTGATTCGTCTCAATACAAGGATTATTAATATCAATTTTTTATAATTTTTAATCAAGAATAATTTGAGATACGAAGTGTTAAAATATTGCCTCGACAAGTGTAAAAAAACTAAATGGGACATTTAGGCTAAATAGGAGGTTGTAATAGAATGCCATGACAAACTTGTAAATTATTATATTTTGAATTGATCGATATACTAGCGAAATTATTATATAACAAAAAGAAGTTGAAAGTTTAAGAATTCTTTTTAAATGAAAAATTTAATAATTTGATACCAAAAAGATAAAACGTTTTGAAAATTAAGAGTCGTGAAAATTATTACTAATTCAAGATTGAATTGTTTACTATAAGTTTTATTTTTTTTAGTTTGATCACTAAATTTCATCTGAATTTGTGATACTTAATCAGCTTGTACTTAATAATAATACATAAAAATTATTAAAGGGGTTAAATCAAAAATTCAATTAATTAAATTTTAGGACTATATTATTGATCTAATCATATTTACGTACCGTGGAAGCTTTTTAGGGCCGGGTCAATGAGAATTAATTAAAACTATAAAACAAAAAGGTTAATTATAAATAATTTACTTACTGTTTTCTTGGGTCATCAATATTTCTCTATATTCACTTGGTGATAATATTTATCTGATTAGTTATGGATTTATTATAACGACGTACCATTACACATGCAAATATAATTAACAATTTAACTATGAATTAAGATTTGATTATTTAGAAAGACATTTGTAATTTAGAGTTAATTACGGATTAAGAAGTTGTTGAAAGTGCTAATGGATAAACGAAAACAGATAAAATGTAAAGTTTAATATACTGTTGCACGCATGTGCGTGCTAGCATTCTTTTGGATTACATCGATCAAGTGTTGTATGTAACCCGTCTGATTATTAGACAGGCTATATAATCAGTCTTTTTTTTAACACAAATTCTTGTGAGAGACGGTCTTTTTGATAGACCAACTTTAATTGGATGGCCCATAAAGAAAAATATAGAATAAATGTAAAAATTAAACTCTAATGGACTGGGCCTGAGAGGCGTCTCTCAAAAAGACGGTCTCTCAGGAGACTTGATCTTTTTTTAATTGATTATTTTAAGATTGTAAGTGATGATTTTATGGTTATGTCATCAATCTAAACTTGTAAAAGTGATCACTTTAAAACTGACTTTAAAAGTGTGATTGATCACTCGAAGGTTAGTGATCACTTTAAAATAAAATACGTATCCAATAAAAATGGTTCTAGAGCATGTAGATAATACAAAGGAAAAATTAACTAGAATAATCCAAACTATTCATGATTTTCCTACAATAATCTCACCTATTGATTAACCATGAATAATCCCAACTTCGAGGGTCATTTTCCTAGAGTAAACCCGATGACCGGATGACTTGCTATAGCAAGTTTTATTTTTTTAAAAAAAGATAAATTAAAATAAAATGTCCAAAAAAATGTTAAAAAAATATTCATAAAAATTTATGATTTTTTTCATTATTTAGAATTTTTTTGTAAATTTTCAACAAGATTTTCTAATTTTAAATTAATATTTAATTTATTTTTTTGGTGAATTACCTACTATAGCAGGTCATCGGGTTACCCAAGTCTACTCTAGTAAAATACCCCTCAAAGTTGGGATTATTCATGATTAATCAATAGATGAGATTATGGGAAAATCATGAATAGTTTGGATTATTGTAGGTAATTTTTCCTAATAAAAAACAATAAACACTTTAAATGGGATATATACAAAACTATGGCACACAAACACAAATATGTATATTTTTAAGTGAAAGAACTCTTTCACGCTTAAATTATTATTAATGACAAATAATACAAGACTCTGTTTGAGAACTCTCAAACACTCCCACTAATTAATGAGAACACTCATTAATCTCACATAGGCTCTCTCTCAAATTCGGAAATGCACAAATAAGTGACCTATCTTACACCCTTATTTATAAAAGTCTACCAAAAACCCTAAACTCATAAATTTAAAAACTAAAATATTAACTATTTTTTCGTAATTATATTTGATCTCAATTTCCTAATTATTATGAAAAAGTAATAGGAAACCTATGTCATTTGAAACTTTGTGTTTTAATTATAGGGATTAGTGGATCTTAATGTACACCAAGTATCACTCCACTATTTTGGCAACTTAGATGAATTTAGTCATAACACGCATAGGAGTATAAAAATTGTATATCAATGTTAATCAAACAAACTCTTGGGGTTATATGCTTTTTGGCTAGTAAGCAAAAGGCTTTATATTTTGAAAGGATTTTCCGAAAGCTCTCAAGTAAATTTTTGTACAATCACTTTATAAAATGACAGCTGAATTATCATTGGAAAATTCATGTCTATATCCGTCTATACATAATGGACTGTCTTATCTTATAATACATATAATGTAAAATTTTATCAGCTAGGTCAAGTTAGTACACATATAAGGATGAATTGTGGGTCGTGAAGTCTAGTGGATATTAGGATAAATCATATATTTTTGTTTTGACATATAATGATGATAATGTAATTAATTAAATATATCGTTGATGAGATAGCTGAATTCTTAGTGTTTAGGTCTAAAGTATTTATTCTATTCAGGGCTACTTCACCAATTATTTGGTAAATCTTTATAAATTGCCCAATTGAAATAAAACTTATTATTATTACAAAACTCAGCGTAGGTCTGAAGTTAAATCCTTAGAGATACCAAATAATAAAAAGAAGCAAGAAATCCTAGAGCAGTGCGACAAGCACTGAGCCCTTGACTCAACCAATTAAGTAAACACACAAGCATTTGGATTTTGTATAATCGTCTTCTTTAAGCAATACAATAGTCAATACACATATTATAACTTATAATACCTAAAGGTGTTCATTCGGGTCATCGGGTTAATTTCGGGCCAGACGTTTCGGGTCAGTTCAAAATCGGGTTTTGCGTTCACATTAGCTTTTACATAATTGTAAGGAAATTAAGTTGTCCTATTTGGTTTGGGTTACAAATATTAAGAAAATGAGGAGACCACCTAAATAGTAGACTCATGGGTAATATTGGATATTTTATTATAAAAAAAATGTGAAGATTGTTAGAGTATATAACATATCCTGGGGCCTCAACCATCAGCTTAAGCTTTGACAACCAATTCAACCAAAAGCTTAAGCTGATGGTTGAAGCCCCAAGATATGTTATATACTCTAACACGTACCTCTCACACGAGAGCCCATTGGACTAGAAGTGTGGATGCAGCACAGACCCTTCTCATACATTGCGCTAAATATTCCACTTTGAAGGAGGGGTGGTTGAGAATCGAACCTGTGACCTTTCGTCACATTGGCTTCTGATACCATGTCAAGGAACCAACTCAACCAAAAGATTAAGCTGATGGTTGAGGCCCCGAAATATGTTCTATACTCTAACAGAGACCACCTATAAATATAGGACTTTTAACAGAAATGGAACATTAGAGATGATTTGCTTAAATAAGTAAATGGACAACTAATAAAAATTAGAGGGTATAACTAAACCTGATTCGAAAATAACATAAACTTTGAAAAGTCTTTCCCTTGTAGGCCTATATATAATACCCAAAGTCCCACCAAGAATATCAACCAGTAATAAATCTTACTATCTCTTAGCTACCTTTCTCTCCTTCGAACTCAAATTTCCAAACTAATAACAAATAATTAAATAAAAATGGGTAGGTCTCCATGTTGTAATGATATTAAGGAATTGAAGAAAGGTCCATGGACACCAGAAGAGGATCACAAACTAGTCTCCTACATCCAAAATCACGGCCATGGAAGCTGGCGTGCTCTTCCTAAGGCAGCCGGCCTTAATAGGTGCGGTAAGAGTTGTCGATTAAGATGGACTAATTACTTAAGGCCCGATATTAAACGTGGTCGTTTTACTCAAGAAGAAGAAGATATGATCATCAAGCTTCATTCTGTTCTTGGGAACAAGTAAGTAATTAATTAATTAATTAATTAGTATACACTATAATTAAATTCTATTGATCGATGTTTATTAGGAAAACACGTCTCTATACTTGTTCATCTTTTTACCTGCTCTTCACCCAATACACTTTACAACTTTTTTTATAATTTTGACTAGTACAAGTTCAAACGGACATTGTAATAGTAACTTCGTCTCAACTACGAATTTGCCGCACTTTTCTTTTACTTTCCTATAATTTTTTATATAGTATTAAAAATATTTTTTATATTCATTTATCTATTCTGAATCTTTTTTAATATCATTTATAAAATTTAAATGGTTTAAACGTTTGTGCAATATGATAATTTCTTGGAAACGAAGGGATTACTTGTTACCAAATACGCTTAAAGGATGCTCAAATACAAAAGACTTGTGTTGGTTAGAATATATAACATATCCTGAGGCATCAACCTTAAATTGATGGTTTAGACAAGTTCAGTTAGCTTAAGTTTTTGGTTTATTTGATTTATTTTTATTGACATCGTATCAGTATATGCAACATATCTTGAGGCCTTAAACATTGAATTTTACATAATTGAGATGCCCAAGATATTAAATCCTATTTAAATATTTAGACTGTTACTTTCCAATATTGTTCATGTGGTATTAAGTTAGTTACTAAGATTACCTTTTTTTCTTGGTATGAAAATTTTATAGGTGGTCAAGGATTGCAGCTCATCTTCCAGGAAGAACAGATAACGAGATTAAGAATTATTGGAACACCCATCTAAGGAAAAAACTTCTCCAAATGGGTATTGATCCTGTTACACACAAGCCAAGAAGTGACCTTAATTTGCTAGCTAATCTTTCCCAACTCCTTACAAACCCACCAAATTTAGGTCCTTTAATGAACTCTTGGGAACTCAATAATGCCCTTAGGGTTCAACCCAATGTCGCGGCCGAGGTAGCTAAACTCCATGTCCTACAAAACATCTTCCAAATCCTAAACACACCCAATTTATCATCATCCCTTCAAAATATGCATCAAACAATACCATTAAACATGGGATTAATTCCCCATAATGATAGCTTAAATAACATTAATATTTCTAATAAAAATACCAATAATATACCTTTAAACTCTAGCTCCCAATTAGGGTTTTGTCAAGTTCCAAACTATAATCAAGAAATATATCAAAATTTGGATACAAGTCTTGATAATAAAAGTTTGAGCAATAATACTAGATATGAAACCCTAGATGAGAATAGACTTCCTTCATTAGTTAATAATTCTCCAGAAGCTTCTACGGTTAATAAGCAAGTTGAAAGCAACACAAACTCCTCTAATGGCGGCTCATATGCCTTGAATTCCACCATGGATGAATTATTTCAAGGTTGGGAAAAGTTGCTTGATGATGGCACCAGTGACTTATGGAAAGAATTCATAAAGTAAGTATTAGTTGTTATAGATATCATTTTATATGAAGTATATAGTTTAGTGTATACGTGATCCAATTCAAAGTTTTTGCGTTCTAATCTAATCGATTTTTAATTGACAAATTTGAAGACATACACAATTGTTTGTTCATAAAGTACAACAAATTTAGCTTTTCGCGGCATTGGATTTAGTGGCATTATGTTACTTATTTGTATTTTTATTAGTTTAATAATTGGTGGGAAAATTTGCTCAAAATAATCCCAACTATTACCCGTTGGCCAAAAATAATCCCAACTTTCAATTATTTTTTAATAATCCCAACTATTCTCATAATTTATTGAAAACATACTCATTCCCTTGTTACCGGCTGAAACACGTAACTTATTCATTTTTTTTTCTTTTCTTTTTACTTAAATGTTCAAAATAACTCTTCCCCTTCATCTATTAATCAAAAAGGAAAGAAAAAAAGTGAAAAACTTACATGTTGTAGCCGGTTAAAAAGGAGGTGAGTATGTTTTCAACAAATTATGAGAATAGTTGGGATTATTAAAAAATAATTGATAGTTGGGATTATTTTTGGCCAACGGGTAATTGTTGAGATTATTTTGAGCGTGGTTTTTATTTTAAGTTCCACTACCAAATGATTTTATGACACTTTATGAGGCCTTAGTCTATTAAAAGTTTAACGTAGTAACATTTAAATTAAATGTCGTTAAATATATTTCACTAAAGGCTATGTTGTAGTGATATTACAACTCTTCCGTTCTAATTTTTTTCTATTTTACCATTTTCAATATTTTAATGTTAATTTTGACTCTCAAAAATATCTTTTATAACACATCATAAAAAATTATAAAATTGTATTTTTAATAAAAAATTATATATTAAGACGTATTTCCATATGATATTTTATCTTCAATTTACCCAATTCGTGTTGCATAAGAATGACTCACCATGATACTTTCCATATAATTAGCCTATTTTTAATTAATTACTTTGACAATGTATATTGATCACTTTAATTAAGACTATAAATAGTGACCACTTAGAATTATATATATGTGCTCACTTTAGGTTATAATTATCAATTGAAATGGTCTCAATTTATATTTCTATAAGCATAAGTGAACTAATGCGTAACAATTCGATATACATAATATTTATATAATGTTAATTTTTTAAATTTTATTTTATTTAACATTTTTTAAAAATTATATACATATCATTTTCCCTAAATAAACTTTTTAAAAGATTTTTATTAGTGCGTATTTAGAGAAAAATTCATAAAAATGCTCAAACTTAGTCCATGATTAATGCGTTATATAGAAAACATTCTGTACCAGTTATCAAATAAAAGTTTCAGGTCCTCTCTTGAGAGACCGTCTATAGTATAGACGTTTCTCAAATGCCCAGCCCATATTTCCCTTTTAACTTACAAAATCACCAATCAGTTTTTTTTTTAATTTATAAATTGGACCAGCCCCAAAACTTGAGACGTGTATTGTATAGACGGTCTCCAGTAAGAATTTGTGTAAAAGTTTTAGTAAGTTTCTGTTTTTGACAGAATATAAATATATATATTAAATTAATTTTTTTGAACTCCTATGTTTAGGATTATGTGAGAGTTTCTAATGAATAATATTAATTATCTGCAACTAATTATAATATTATCTGCAGCTGACGGTTTACTTGGTAGCAGCAAGAGCTTCTCGTGTAGATACATGCATGCATGGCTAGCTGGGTTATATTTATTCTATGAGAATCAAGAAGAATTCAATATATGTTAAATTTTTTGAACATTCTTTTTCTTTTGGTATATTAATTAATTAAAGGGGTATCGAACATATATAAAGCTACATATACTTGTATAAAACCATAAAATATCAAATTTTCATTATATATATATGCTTTGTAGAGATATTATCATAATATATATTTTTGTGAGTTATTATAATACATAAGAAAGAGTTATAAAAATTTTGGGCTTAATCTCTCTATTACGTATAATTTTATTTTACGTTTTTATTTATTTATTGAAAATGGACTATAGAAAATGAGATTAACAATCACCCTTGTTTTTGAAGGTTGTACCTAATCTTGCTCTTTTTATAACTGTTTGGCTTTTTATTGGTCATACACTGGCTAGATAGAAGTTATTTTATCCTTTATAGTTAACTATAAACACCTTAATAGCACCTCTACTACATACTACCTACGCACTCACAAAATTATTAAAATAAATAGCAAAATCACTCAAATACTAACACTAACACTATCACCTCTACAACACTTAAATTAGTATAAACACTACAATATAATTTTCTTTTAGTGAGATATAATTAGCGACATTTAATTTAAATGTCACTATTTCAAATTTCTTATAGTGTATATAGAAGATTTAGTGACATTTATTATTAGATTCTATAGCAGCATATTTAAAAGTCACACTAAAACTTTTAGCGACATAGGATCTAGTGACATTCCTCACAAATGCCACTAGAGACTATAGTGACAATTACATATGCCACTAAAGACCAAATTAAGTGTCGCTAACTCACTTTATAGTGGATCTTAAAATAAAAACCAATAATTATTACACTAAAAATATGAATCAGTGACATTTTTTTAATGCCACTAAATTTAATGTCGCAAAAAACTAAGTTTGTTGTAGTGTCTGAATACTTAAGATGAATATAATTGATGTAAAGGGAATGTTCATATATAATGTATTCATTAAAAGGTGAGATTTTTATTAGAGAAATGTAAAAACTTTTAATGTTCAATTTTCTAAACTGAAGCTTATGGTCTAATATACTGACTAACACAATATAAGATGGCGTATAAAAAATTTGTTTCGAACTACTTTCTGCGTAGATGGTAAGGTTCGCTGAATTTGAGCTTCATATAAAGAAGATAATAATATATCTTTAACCTAATTCATTCTAGAATATAATGAAGTTTAAGCTACCTTTTATAACCTAATTTTATCAAGATTGTATTGCTTTTTAACTATTTCTTCCTCCTTTATGCTCTAGGAAGGATAAGCTTTGACTTATTACTTCTAATATTTCCAAATATACAAAAGCTGACTTGTGTATGTGTTTTTTTAACATTAGGCTTCAATTTTGTAAATTACAACTTCAATATTCAGAACTACTTTTATAATAGTGATGCTTCATCATCATTATCATACCCAGTGTATCGCGCTCATAGACAAACTATGGTCAGGGTCAGGAGAGGGAAGGTATACGGTCAAAGAGTCTCCCCCGACACATGAAGCTTCAAAAAGCGACGCACCTGCAAATATACGAAAACTTGCAACTTAAACCCACGTTAACCAAGAATAGTAATCAATTAACTAAATATACAATTAACAAATAAAACACGTACAAATACCTAAAAGACGATATGGGGACGAGATGCTTATTTAACTAAATTCATTTATTTCACTATATTAATTAGACGATCACCATGTACAACATAAATACAAATTTTAAATGGGTATTACTTTATTTTTCTTAATTAAACACATCATATCATAACATATACTAAAAAAAAGTTAAATGACACATACATGTCTTTATTTTAAGACCCATGCCATGTGGAATTATTTGATTGGATATCATTGTTTAAATATAATAATTATTTAAGGAATTTTTTTTGATTGAATATTAATACTTGAATGTGTGATATCAATATTTGAACATTTCACCTGTCTAGTGCATTAAATTATTACCATTTATTTAAGAAGAATATGAAAATTATTTAAACACTTTAACTATATCTGAATTAATTATTATTTATGGTGATAACTATATATATCTGAATTATAATAAAGATCATATGTAATTAAACCATAATTAATATTTTTAAATTTCATTTCTATATAAAAAATCGTGCATTGCACGAATTTTTATACTAGTTATATATATTGATGATGTAACTAGAGAGGAAAAGAGGGGCAAAATTTAAAGGAAATAGCATAAACTTACGTACGGCATCATAAATAATATATGTTGGCCCATTTGAGTTTTGATGATGACTTACAATTATAAACAAACAAAATATTTTAGAGATTCTTTTATAGGTCATATATCCGATTGTCATGATCGTCGATGGTGCCTAAGAAGGTTGTGGAAGAGCATTGCTGTCAAAATCAAACGATTGAGTCACATGGACCAGTTCCAGAATTGATAAAAACTAAAGTCAGTCTAGATGGAGACAACACAGTGTTCCCGACACAGCGAGTCAGAGAACTAAGTCAACGAAGAATAGGGAAATAAATTTTATTTTTATTTTTCTTTTAATTGGCTTGTACGGGTGAAAATGAGTCTTGCACAAAGGTTTTAATTGGCTAAAAATAACAACCTATTTTAATGGAATAGAATATCTTAGATTCTATTTAATCTCCACAAAAATAGGATTTACTAAAAATAGCCTAAACTAACGTGGACTTGGAGTAACCTCCAAGTTTCCTTTCCATTATCCCACATCTTTAGATCATGGGATTAAGGCTAGAAGTTAGACCTTATTTGTATAAATAAGTATTTTGGAACCCGCACAAAGCCTTGCCGTGAGTGCCCCCGTCAAGAATCAAGTGAGATTAAATCAAGAAAAGGAAAAAGATAAGTTGTTCTTAATGGCCAATTAATTCAATCAATTTTTCCTTGTGCAATTCTTTGTTTTCATCCAATTTTAGAGAATTATTTTGTAAGGGTTTTATGAGTGTGTAATTTAGACTTGGGGAAGTCTAAGGGGAATTGTGAGAAATTTTGTAAAGAGAGAAAAAGAAACGAGAAGGAGAACCGAGAAGGAGAAGAAGAGAATTAGGCCTAGTAGAGAATAGTAGAAAAAGGTTTTATGTAATTGATTTGTAAATTACTTAAAACTAAATAAGAGAAGTTGAAATCCGAAGTGGTCGTGGCTCTCTTTCTTTTAAGGCCAAGAAAGTTTCCACGTTAAATTCTTGTGTTCCTTTTAAGTTTCTTTAATTTGCTTTGAGTATTTTACTAGTTTAAAATTCCGCAAAAAACAGGGCATAAATACTCTTTAAGGCAACACAACAATTCACCTCCCCCCCTCTTGTTGCGTTCATATTCTCTAAATGTTTCTACAATATATATTTTTTTGTTTTCTATGGTTGATATCATAACTAGCTAGTTTAAATAAAACATACTCAAAACTCATATTACTTAATTATGAAAAACTGAATTTATGTATCAATTGTATTTAAGTTAATGTGAACCTTATACAATAAAATATATTTTTTGAATCCTATAACTTTGTAGCCATACAATATAGTCCACTTTGCTCTTGATAATTAACCGCCATGAGAGAGGCATAAATAATGTTACCCACGAAATGCAATGCCAAAAGATGACATACAAAATTCGTTAGGCATCTCATTTTCATATATTAATGATAAAAATTCAAAAAAGAAGAAATATTAGCAATGGATGATGTTAATTAGTAAAATAGCTGGCGGAATTATAATTTGTTAAAGTTGTTAGTGACTTAATTAAGGTCATGTTGTTGCGTGGTTACAAATTAGGTAAGATGAAAAGCTTTAAATACAAGTAATTGATATTAAGCAAGGCCAAGTATACATTTTATATTTGTCAAATCACATTATTTAAGGGAGGGATTAATAAATGTTTACTGAAGTTGAAATAAACACTTGAGATAGGGATAGTTCAAGAAATAACGACCTATAATCCTCAACATCTTCTTCCTTCAAACAACAAATAATTCTTATTAATAGATTATTTATTTCTTCACTTTGTCAAATAATGTTTGTCTTATTATTAAGGGTCTTAACCTATCTTAATCAAGCTAGTTGAAAAGCATAATCTTTGGTATAAGCAATGATAAGTCAACAATTCATCTAGGGTACTAATTATGTAAAGTTATATTTGGGGTGAAACGGAAAAAGATAATCAATATTTATTTAGTCCGTTTGAAATAAAGTTAACAACTCTTTATTTTTAATTAAAAAAACATATTTGATCTAATTGCTGATAAAAATAAATTTAAATATTATTTATTCTTAACAGATTTGCTTACAAAGAATGTTATACAATAGTTTGATTTATTTCCAACAATTATACCGAATAGGTGAATGTAGTTAAAAATAAATAATAATTGGGTGTTATTTTTAGCGTATTAAGCAAATATTAGTTTATATTTGACAAAATCGATCCCCTATGTTTAAAGATTTGTTTTAGTCAATTGAATAGGAAATTAAGAGTTTGGCTACACTATGAAAATTATGTGTTACCTAGTGGTAAGGGCTTTTTCTTTTCAGCCCATACAACATAAGCTCAATTCTTATAACACATAAAAATTGTTGATTCCCTCTCCCTTTTGTCAAATTAGGATTCTTTAACCGATTCTCAAATAAAAAATATAGAGCAAGGTTAGTTTTAAAGATGCATTGTAAAAAAAAGCAAATTTCCGACTATCCGAAATAGTGAGAGTTTAGTCGGTATAGAGGGAAAAAAGTCAGAAATTTCCGACTACCCATTTGGTCGGAAATTTCCGACTACCCACATGGTCGGAATTTAGTCGCTAAGCAATTCAACCCAAAATCGCAAAAAAAATAAATAAATATAAAATTTTCCGACCAGTTTGCGACCACCTGGTTAGTCGAAAAAAAAAATAAAAAATAAATGACAGTGCCACGTCATACCCTCTTGGATACAATCCTGCAGCATCCTCACCAACGCCTTGGGTAAGAATCGAACCAATAACCTCTTGGATATAAGACTAACACACCAACCAGTAAGCCAAGTGTTAATTAGTGATATTCTTTGTAATGTTATTATTGTTATTATTATTATTATTATTATTATTATTATTAGTCGTGTTAGTATATTATTAGTTTTGATCTTTTGATAATATTTAGCTAGTATTAGTATAATATTAGTTGTATTGTATATTATTACTCGTATTATTATTAGTTGTATTAGTCTATTATTACTTGTATTAATATATCATTACTCGTATTAGTTGTATTAGTGCATTATTATTATGTTATTAGTTGTATAAGTATATTACTACTATTATTCTTAGTTGTTTTAGTGTATCATTAATATAACATTAATTAGTTGTATAGTGTATTACTCGTATATAGGGCTGTAAATTCGATTACTCGGTCGTGTTTTGGGTTGGATTTTATCGGGTTCGGATATTCTTGGGTTCGGGTTTTTACAGGTGATTTAGCACTTGGGATCGGTTCGATTCGGTTACGGGTCCAATCGAGTACGGGTCAATATCGGGTTGACTTCTTATCGGATTTTTGAGTTGTGCATTTAGTTATATGCTCAGGATTCGGGTTGATTAACATCCAATTCATGTGAGTTTTATGTCAAATGAAAATTATGATTATTAAACAATTAATTTATGTTGAAATCGTTTATAATCGGAGAATGAAGAGTTATAGTCAATTAATTAAGTTGTCGGTTAATAGTCAATTGAATAGGAATTAAGAGTTTGGCTACACTATGAAAATTATGTGTTCGCTAGTGGTAAGGGCTTCTTCTTTTCAGCCCATAACTACATAAGCTCAATTGTTATAACATATAAAAATTGTTGATTCCCTCTCCCTTTTGTCAAAGTAGGATTCTTTAACCGATTCTCAAATAAAAAATATAAAGCAAGGTTAGTTTTAAAGATGCATTGTCACAACAAAAAAAAGCAAATTTCTGAATACCCGAAATAGCCAGAGTTTAGTCGGTATAGAGCTATACCGACTAAATTCTGAATTTTCATGGTTAGTCGGCTCAGATTGGTCGGTAAATCATTTTAGTAGGAAACAAAGTCAGAAATTTCCGACTACCCATTTGGTCGGAAATTTCCGACTACCCACATTGTCGGAATTTAGTCGCTAAGCAATTCAACCCAAAATGGCAAAAAAATAAATAAATAAAATTTTCCGACCAGTTTGCGACCACCTGGTTGGTCGAAAAAAAAATAAAAAATCAATAATAGTGCCACGTCATACCCACGTGGCGCGAACATAACACCCAATTGGGGCCCACAACAATCATGCAGCATCCTCACAAACGTCTTGGGTAAGAATCGAACCAATGACCTCTTGGATACAAGACTAACACACCAACCAGTAACAAGTGTTAATTCGTGATATTCTTTGCAACGTTGTTATTATTATTATTATTATTATTATTATTATTATTATTATTATTATTATTATTATTATTATTATTATTATTATTATTTTTATTATAATAATAATAATTATTATTATTAGTATATTATTAGTCGTGTTAGTATATTATTAGTTTTGATCTTTTGATAACATTTAGCTAGTATTAGTATAATATTAGTTGTACAGTATATTATTACTCGTATTATTACTTGTATTAATATATCATTACTCGTATTAGTTGTATTAGTGCATTATTATTATGTTATTAGTTGTATAAGTATATTACTACTATTATTATTAGTTGACTAGTGGATAAAAATACATGAATTGGCTGCTGCTGATTGGCTGCGGTTTATGTGTATACGTAGCCAATAGAACAAAAAAAAAAAAATAACACATTGGCTGCGGTTAGGTGTTATGTCCGCAGCCAATACTCCATAACAAACACAATGGCTGCGGTTTATACACATGTCCGCAGCCAATATTGCTTCCCAAATTTTTTATTTCAAGAAAACACACACATTGGCTGCGGTTTTATACACATGTCCGCAGCCAATGAAAGTTCCTACTTTTTTTAATTTTTAATTCAACAAAAACGCGCCTCCAACGTTCAATTCCTAATTAACCTACTGTTCGATTCTTCGAAAACTATTCATTTTCTTCTTCTTCTTCATTTGCTTGCTCTAAAACCCACGAAAAATTCTAAAACCCACGACTACCATTGTTGCTTTGCTCTTCTTCTTCTTCTTCTTCTTCTTCTTCTTCTTCTTCTTCTTTATTTGTTGAGCAAAAAAACCCACGAACAGAAACCCACGACTTCCATTTTCATTTGGTCTTCTTCTTCTTCATCTGCTCTAAAACCCACGAACAAAACCCATTCTCTTCTTCTTGTTCTTCACGAAATTGCTCTTCTTCATTGTTCTTCACGAAATTCCTCACCCTCACACAAACTTTCTGTTTTTTTTAAGGTAAATTTCGGCTAAATGTGTTTTTATTATGTTTATTTTTACTTTTGTTTGGAAAATATGGATATGTGTAGTAATTTTGCTCAGTTTTTGTTTTTCTTATTTTGTTTTTCTTGCTCAGTTCCTCCCACTACATTTTGCTCAGTTTTGCTCAGTAATTTTGTTTGGAAAATATGGACCCTAAGTAATTTTGTTTTTCTTATCTCATTGTAGGTCACATTGTAATTGTTCTTGATCTAGATACACAAGGTAAATTCTCTTGATACTTTTTTTTATTGTTTATCATATTTTTAGGGTTTAGGGAGTTTTACACTATTATTTATATTTTGTATATGAGTTTGGTATTTTTCAAAGTTATGTTATTAATTTGTTAATTAAATTTGATTTATGTGTATTTTGTTAAAAATGTAATTTGTTGTTGAAAATGTGTTTTATTTTAGAACATATGAAGTATGAATGAAGTATTTTGTATATGTGTTTTTAATCAAAGTTATGTTAGGATATGAAGTATGAATGAAGTATGAAGTATACAATAATGTTAATTATTCTAAATGTTTTTATTATTAGAACACAATGTAGTGCATATATAAAATTAGTATATTTGGTATAAATAAGTATATATTTTTAGGGTTAAATAAGTTTGGTATAAATAGTTATATATGTTGTTATTAATTTTGTTTTGAATTAAATAATCACACTTAGGATGACCAAAGATCGTTCTTGGATGTATGGAAGCATTGAATCGTCAGAATTTATTGATGGCGTATTAGAATTTTGTAGTGTTGCGGTTGAACATCAAGTTAAGACGGGGGGAGTTGGTTTTTATTTCCCATGTGTCAATTGTGGCAATGTATCAAAGGTAGATAGTGTTTATATCCTTAGGGAGCACATACTTCGACGTGGGTTTAGGCCTCAATATCATGTTTGGGTTTGGCATGGTGAGGAGGGAGTTTACAAGGAAAAGAGTGTTGTTGAGGATGTCAATAATGTGGTCGATGTCAATGAGGATGTAGTGGATCGTGTTGATGAAGAGAATGTCGATGAGGATATGGATCGTGTTGATGAGATGATGGAGGGAGTCGAGGATGAGTTAGGATAACGTCCTCGTGTATTTGACTTGTTGACAGAGGCTTCTCAAAAGCCTTTATATCCTGGATGTACAAAGTTTACCAAACTTACAGCAATTTTGACAATTTTCAGCATTAAATCAAAATTCAATTGGAGTGACATTAGTTTCACAATGTTATTAGAAGCGTTAGGTGAGATGCTTCCTGAGGGAAATGAACTTCCAAAGTCGACATACTATGCCAAAAAACTAATGTGTCCTTTCGTGTTAGAGTACCAGAAGATTCATGCGTGTCCGAATGATTGTGTATTGTATTGGAATGAAAACGAGAACTTAGAAGAGTGTCCTAGGTGTGGGTTATCGCGTTACAAGCGTAAAGGGGCTCGGGATGCTAAAGGGCCCCGGCTAAGGTATTGTGGTATCTTCCAATAATACCTAGATTCAAGCGTTTGTTTTCTATAAAGAAAGATGCGTTAAATTTGAGGTGGCATGCAGATAGGGTGAAGAAAGATCACTTGCTCACACATCCATCCGATTCTCCGGAGTGGAAGAGTATTGATAGGTTGCACAAGAATTTTGGGGATGAAGTTCGTAATTTAAGGCTCGGACTGTGCACGGATGGAATGAACCCATTTGGCAATCTTAGTTCTCAACATAGTACTTGGCCGGTACTTTTAGTGATCTATAATTTGCCACCTTGGTTGTGTATGAAGCGTAAGTACATTATGCTTTCCCTTCTTATCTCGGGTCCTAAGCAACCTGGCAATGACATAGATGTATATCTTGCACCTCTCGTTGAGGATTTGAGAAAGATGTGGGATGAAGGAGTTTCCGTGTTTGATGCATATGCTAATGAGGAGTTCACCTTGCGTGCAATGCTTTTATGCACGTTAGCGATTTTCCGGCATATGGAAACTTATCAGGGTATAAGAACAAAGGGAAGAAAGCGTGCCCAATATGTATTGATGACATGGAATCCACGTGGATTCCTAAGTGCAAACATGTATTCATGAACCATCGAAAGTTCCTCCCACGAGATCACCAATACCGAAGAAGAAGAAGATGTTCAAGGGGAGGTTGAGGATCGTGTAGCTTGTCGACCGTTGACCGGTTATGAGGTTCTGAACAGGTTAAGGGGTTGATACTGTATTTGGTAAAATAGGGCAAGTACAAGGGGTGAAGACCGTCGTGGAAAAAACATTCAATCTTTTGGACGCTTCCATATTGGAGATCTACGGGTTAGGCATTGTCTTGGCGTTATGCATATAGAGAAAAATGTATGCGATGTCATACTCGGGACTCTCATGAACATTCCGGTAAGACAAAGGATAATAAGGCCGTCGAGATTACTTTGAATGTAAGGGTATTCGTCGGAGTTGTGGGCCAGGTTAAGGTGAGTCGAAAGAAAGAGCGTGAAGTTAGGGGTAGTAGCAAGGGAAAGGTCGGTAAGAAGAAGATGAGTAGTGAAAAAGTTTATTTGCCTCCAGTTTGCTACACATTGTCCAAAGTAGAGAAGCGGGCCTTTTGTGAGTCTTTGTATGACATTAAGGTTCCGTCTGGGTACTCATCCAACATAAAGAGATTTGTGACCCTAAATGGTGAATTGAAGATGGGAAGTATGAAATCTCACGATTGCCATGTAATGATGCAAGTGTTCTTACCGATTGCACTACGTGGAATATTGCCAAAACATGTGAGATATGCTATTACCGAGCTATGTTCGTTCTTCAACACAATTTGTAGTAAGTTCTTGATGCCTTTAAACTTGATGCTCTTCAAGTCGACGTGATTGTAACTTTTTGCAAGTTTGAGATGTATTTTCCACCTTCTTTCTTTGACATAATGGTTCATCTTATTGTCCATCTCGTTCGTGAAATCAAGCTTTTGGGTCCAGTTTTTTTAAGGTGGTGTTACCCTTTTGACAGACACATGGGTGTTTTACAAAACAAAGTGAGGAATCCAACACAACCAGAGGGGAGTATGATTCAAGGCACTGTAAGCGATGAGATTGGTAATTTTATAGCCAAGTATATGGCTATGGCAAAGCCTATTGGACTTTCGACCTCTCGACATGAAGGAAGACTTGAGGGAAAATGAACAATTGGCTCCAAAACAATCACACCTTCTCGGGATAGTCTTCTACAAGCACACATGTATGTGTTGCATCATATTTCAGAAGTTCATCCTTTTTTGAATGAGCATTTTGATATATTGCGCGCCAAATATCCTTCTAAAGGTGATAGGGCATTGATGCAGTTGCATAACAAGACGTTTATTGAATGGTTTCATAATCGAGTAATATGTGAAGACCTAAAGGGTGTATCTGAAATTGTTAAGTGGTTAGCTTTTGGTCCTCGTGATGATGTCAACAAATATGAGGGTTAAGATGCTAATGGGTTCACCTTTTGGACTGAGGGTCAAGAAAAGAAGTCATCGTATCTGCAAGAATAGTGGCGTTTCTATTTTGTCGTCATCTACATTTTACGCGAGTGCCAAGGATCAATCGTCGGTTGATGCTAAATCGATATACTACGGGCGGGTACATGAAATATGGGATCTTGATTATTGTACTTTCACTATGGGTCTTTTCAAATGCAAGTGGGTGGATAATAATCGACGATGCGTTAAAAATGACGATCCTTGTGGATTCACTCTTGTAGACTTTGATCGTTTGCGCGATAGTGAGGAGCCATTCATACTAGCCACACAAGCCAACCAAGTATTTTACATTGAAGACCCTTCTGATAAAAAATGGTCTATTGTGTTACCGAGAAAAAGAAGTATCCTTGGTATAGGTGATGTTGACGATGAGGAAAAATATAATGCTTTTGAAGACTCCCCACCCTTTATCAATCCAAAGTCGGTAAATGAAGATGATGAAGATGTTGGTTATATGCTTGTAGATCACACGGAAGGAATACATTTGAATTAATTGATTCACAAGGTATGAATTATTTAAGGTTTGGAAGGATTTTTGTCACTTTCGCGCGTAAAATACCTCAAACTTTGTTTGTTATGCATGAAACTTGGCACACAACACTATTTGGTATATATTATTGTGTTGATGTAGTTAGAATCGAAAGTAATTGTCATATGCTTGGAATTAAGTGTTAAGTTGCTTTTTTAACAGTTTTGAATGATTTTTGTCACTTTCGCGCGTAAAATACCTTAAACTTTGTTTGTTATGCATGAAACTTGGCACACAACACTATTTGGTGTATATTATTGTGTTGAAGTAATTAGAATCGAAAATAATTATCATATGCTTGGAATTAAGTGTTAAGTTGCTTTTTTAACGGTTTTGAAGGATTTTTGTCACTTTCGCGCGTAAAATAGCTTAAACATTGTTTGTTATGCATGAAACTTTGCACACAACACTATTTAGTATATATTATTGTGTTGAAGTAGTTAAAATCGAAAATAATTGTCATATGCTTGGAATTAAGTGTTAAGTTGGTTTTTTAATGGTTTTGAATGATTTTTGTCACTATCGCGCGTAAAATAGCTTAAACTTTGTTTGTTATGCATGAAACTTGGCACACAACACTATTTGGTATATATTATTGTGTTCAAGTAGTTAGAACCGAAAATAATTGTCATAGGCTTGGAATTAAGTGTTAAGTTGCGTTTTTAACGGTTTTGAAGAATTTTTGTCACTTTCGCGCGTAAAATACCTCAAACTTTGTTTGTTATGCATGAAACTTGGCACACAACACTATTTGGTATATATTATTTTGTTGAAGTAGTTAGGATCGAAAATAGTTATCATATGCTTGGAATTAAGTGTTAGGTTGCGTTTTTAACGGTTTTGAAGCTCAAACATGTTCTAATGTATTTCTATTCAAATTCTTTCAGGTACTTTATCTACAATGCATCTTTTCAGAGACGAAATTGTGCCCGAGATTGAGACTTTGGACGACGTGGTTCATAGTGAGTCGGATAAGGACTATGATCCGACGAAGGAAAATGACAAAAATGATGATGATCATGCCAATGAGGATGACGACGCACTTGTTAGATACGAGCAATTTGCTGATGATGCTCCTCCAATTAATGATATGGTCATTGTCGCAGATGCTCCAACTACAACAGTGACATCTAAGAAACGAAAAGGGCGAGGTCCTACGAAAAATTAAATTAAAAAAAAACTTATTGGCTGCGATTTTTCCCAAAAACCGCAGCCAATAATGTTTTTTTTAATTTTCAAAAATGCCTTATTGGCTGCGATTTTGCCTAAAAATCGCAGCCTTTAAGTTTTTTATCTGCTGCGTTTTTTAACCGCAGCCTTTCTTTCAAGCTATCAGCTGCTACCACAAGGGCTGGGATCCTAAACCGCAGCCTTTGGTGGCCCAAAAACCGCAGTCAATAAGGTTTTTTCCACTAGTGGTTGTTTTAGTGTATCATTAATATAACATTAATTAGTTGTATAGTGTATTACTCGTATACTAATTAGTCATATTAGTTATTATTAATCCTTTTAGTGTATTACTCGTATTAGTCATATTATTTATTATTAGTTGTATTAGTGTATTACTCGTTTTAGTGCATTAATTATTATTATTATCATAATAATAATAATAATAATAATAATAATAATAATAATTATTATTATTATTATTATTATTATTATTATAATATTATAATAATAAATATTATCATGAATATTATTATAAATATTATTATTATTATTATTATTAGGTCTATTAATATATTATTACTCGTATTGTTGATTATGAGTATATAATTAGTCGTATTAATGTATTATTTGTCGTAGTATATAATTAGTAAATTGTTAATTGTATTTGTGTATTAATGTATATTACTTTATAAGTAGTCGTATTAATGTATTAGTATGTAGTCGTATTAATGCATGCAATGTATATTATTAACCGTATTAGTTTTATTAGTATTATTATTAGTTGTATTAGTATGTTATTAGTTATAGTTATATTAGTATATTAATATAAGTATATAGTGTACTAATAGTTTATTAGTATAGTATTAGTCGTATTAGTGCATTATTACTCGTATTAGTTTATTATTAGTTGTATTAGTGTATTATTATTAATTATTACTTGTATAACTAGTTCATTAGTGCATTCTTCGTATATTATTACTCGTATTAGTTGTATTCGTATATTGTTATTCGTATTAGTCGTATTAGTGTACTATAAGTCGTATTAGTATTCATATCTTATTAGTTGTATTAGTTTATAATGAGTCGTAATAATGTATTATTAGTCATAGTATTAGTCATATTAATGTAGTATTAATATATTATTATTTGTATTAGTATATTATGTTATTACTCGTATTAGTGGATTATTAGTATGTTATTAATTAGTTGTATTAGTATATAATTAGTCGTACTAGAGTAATATTATTATTAGTTGGAGTGAATTAATGACGAGAGACAAAATAATAATACCCAAACAATAGGAGATTTAGTCAAACAAGATAAACAAATGAAACTAATCAAATAAAATATTTTTTTCGAGTTCCGACAAATTAAACTAGTAAGTCAAGTTAAAGAAAATAAATATAAGTTGTGCATTTTAGTCAAAGTTAATACTTAATTAAGACAAACCAAATCAAAGTAAATAAAAAAAACTTTCTAAAAAAATTAAAAAAATTGCAAATGAAAATAAATTGGAAACAAAATTAGTGGCACACAAACTAATCATTACGAACCAAAATAAATTGCAAACTTCTAATAGAGATCTTCGACTGACTACCGACTGACTACCGACTGAATTTTAGTCGGAGTTTGGTCGGAAATTTTTCCGACTAAAATTCAGTCGGAAATTGGTCGGAATTTAATTTTCCAATTTTAAATTGCGACTAAAAATAAATTTAGTAGCAATTTAGTCGAAAATTCCGTCTAACACATTTTTTTGTAGTGTGTTATGTACGCTTAGATGGTTAGTCGGAATTTAAATTGCGACTGTTTTGGTTAGTCGAAAATTTAATTTTCCAATTTTAAATTGCGACTGTTTTGGTTAGTCGAAAATTTTTTAGTCGGAAAATTATATTTTTTTGTAGTGTGTTATGTACGCTTAGATGGTGTTTTGTTATTCTTCTTTATCTTTATTTTTATTTTTATTTTTATTTATTTATTTTATTTTAATTTTAAAATTTATTGTTTATGGTCATCGTGTGTGCAAGTTGCAGGCTTTCCGAGTAGTTGCCCTTTAATGTGCTAAGGAACTGACGGTTTGTTCGTCCTTTCTTGACTTGGCATGGAACGAGGTAGTGATTGCGGTTCACTCCTCCTTTTTGTTTCAAGGGTGGCGAGGTTGGTGTGGCAACTTCTTGCTGGTGGTCTCTTATTGTTTTGCCCTTTTAGTATTGTTGGTAGAAAATAAAATTACCAATATAATTATTGGTGGAAAAGATAATCATGGAGTATCATTAGAAATGAATGGCATATATTCAAATAAGTTAAAAATATAGATGATTATAATTGTTTTACAAATAGTATAAATAATATCTATAGTTTGCATTGTAACATAATTTTCAAAAAGAGAGAAAATCTTAGTAAAGAAAATAACTCAGAGAAAAGAGAGGTTGTGTTTTTTATAGTTTGGTATAAATAGTCATTCTATTTATGCAATTTATTTCTCCCTCAAATTTCATTCAATAGAAAATTTGCATTATTTTCTCAACAATTGATATCAAGAGCTTGGTTGACAATTAGTCCATATTACGATTAAAAAAAGATCCTATAAGAAAAAGTCTAATTTGAGTGGGAGAAATAGCTGCAGACAATGGAGAAGTTAAACTTGAAAAATTCGATGGTAAAGATTTCGGATTTTGGAAATTCAGATTGAATATTATTTATACTAGAAAAAACTCTCTCAATCTCTGGAAGAGACAAAGCAAGAGGGCATGCAAGAAGCAGAATGGAAGCTTTTAAATAGACAAGCTCTCGGAGTTATTCGATTAACGTTATCACGCAATGTGGCGTTTAATATTGTAAAGGAAACCAGAACGACAGGTTTCATGAAAGCTCTCTAATATGTATGAGAAGCCATCAGCCTCTAATAAAGTTCATTTGATGAGGCGTTTATTTAGTTTGAGGATGTCGGAAGGTGGATCGGTAGCTCAGCACCTTAATGAACTCAATTCTGTCACAACCTAATTGAGTTCTGTTCAAAGCAAATTTGGTGATGAAGTATTAGCGTTTATACTTTTATCTTCCTTACCAGATAGTTGCAATGCTACAGTCACAGTTGTGAGTAGGTCATCGGGAAGTAACAAGTTCAAGTTTGATCACGTTCGTGATCTGGTTCTTAGTAAGGAGATTCGACAAAGAGAATCGAGTGAATCTTCTTCCTCTTCAGTATTGCATACAGAGTCAAAAGGAAGAAACTTAATTAGAAAGAATGAACGCGGAAAATCAAACTATCGAGTACAATCCAGAGATAGGAAGTTAAAATCTAGGAATCCAAATAATTCCCAAAAACTCAAAGACTGTTGAGTGCTGGAATTGTGGAAAGATTGGACATTATAAAAATCAGTACAAAGGAGCACCAAAAGGCAAAGAAGTGAAGGCAGAGGCAAATGTCACTTCTACCGGAGAAGGCGATGATGCGTTGATATGCTCATTGGAGAGCAAAGAAGAGTCTTTGGTATTAGACTCTGGAGCATCATTCCATGCTACTTCTAATAAAAACTTTTTTGAGAAGTATGTCCATAGAAACCTTGAACATGTATACCATAGTGATGACCAACCTTGTGATATTTTTTATCAAGGTAATGTTAAGTTTAAGTGAAATGGGTAAGCATGGGAGCTAAAGAATGTCAAACATGTTCCCGACCTAAGGAAAAACTTGATCTTTATTGGGCAGTTGGCTCATGAAGGTTACACTATAATCTTTCAAGGTGATGATTGGAAGATCTCAAAGGGAGCAAGGACAATTGCTCATGGTAAAAAAGAATTGTACTCTTTCTTTGACAATTCGAGTGTGTTATTCGATTGCAGTTGCAATAGAGAATGAAAATTCCAAGTTATGTCACCAAAGAGTTGGTCACATGAGTGAGAAAGGAATGAGAATCATGCATTCAATTGGGAAACTCCCTGGTCTAAAATCTGTGAATTTAGACATGTGTGAAGAATGCATACTTAGAAAAGCAAAAGAGAGTAAGCTTTCAGACATATGGAGGATCTCCCATGAAAGAAAAATTTAAGCTTGTTCATTATGATGTTTGGGGACCAACAACCACCTAGTTTATTGGTGGAAAACAATACTTTGTGACTTTAATGATGATCACTCTAGGAAAGTATGGGTTTACTTTCTAAAATACAACTCCGAAGTGTTTGAAGCTTTTAGCCTTCAGGAGATAGAAAGCTAGGGTTGAAAATGAAACAAGTCTAAAGATCAAAATGCTCAGGTTCGACAATGGTGGAGAATACGAGGACACCAATTTCAAGAAGTTTTGCTACGAGCATGGTATTAAGATGGAAAGATTTGTGCCAAGTACGCCTCAGCATAATGGCATAGTTGAGCGGATGAACTGAACATTGACTGAAAGAGTCAAAAGCATTCGTATATAGTCAGGTCTACCAAAACAATTCTGGGCAGAAGCAGTCAATACAATAATTTACTTGATCAATCGAGGACCATCAACCCCATTAGAATACAAATTACTAGAGGAGGTATAGAGTGAGAAAGGGATCAAATTGTCGCACTTAAAGGTATTTGGTTGTGTAGCTTATGTGCACATTAGTGATCAAGGCAGATATAAGCTTGTAATTAAATCATAATTTTGCACTTTCATCAGTTACGGCAAAGATGAGTTCGGATGCCGCATTTGGGATGATGAAAGCAAAAAGATTATTCATTCAAGAGATGTAATTTTCAATGAGAGAGTCATGTGTAAAGATAGACATAAACTTGAGAGTTATGATACAAATCAGAAAGAATCTACTTTCATTGATGAAGATTATGTCCTAGACAATACGATGCAAGAGTACACACTATCATAAGTACTCTGCAACAGGAAGAACAAATTGTACAGGGCAGTATATCGCAATCAAATGACATACAATAACCTACTAGTCCAAATCCTAGACTAAGAAGGAGTACTCGACCACATGTGCCTAATAGAAAATATATGAATAATTTGTTATTAACTGATGAAGGAGAGCCAGAAGATTATCATGAAGCATCTCATACTAGAGATGCTAGCAAGTGTGAGCTTGCAATGAAAGATGAAATGCAATCTCTAATTTCAAACCAGACATGGGAACTCGCTGAGTCACCTATAGGCAAGAAGGCCTTACATAACAAATGGATATATTGAATAAAAAAAGAGCATGATGATTCCAAGAGGTATAAGGCTCGACTAGTTGTCAAAAGTTTTCAACAGAAAGAAGAAGTTGATTATAATGAAATATTTTCTCCTCTTGTGAAACTCAATACCATTAGAACAGTGTTGAGTATTGTTGCAACTGAAGATCTTCATCTCGAGCAATTAGATGTGAAGATTGCATTTTTTCAAGGAGATCTTGAAGAAGAAATATACATGCATCAACCAGAAGGTTTTATAGAAAGTGGGAAAGAAGAAATGGTATGCAAACTTAAGAAAAGTTTGTACGGGCTAAAACAAGCCCCAAGACAGTGGTACAAAAAGTTTGATAACTTCATGCACAAGGTAGATTTCTAAAAGTGCAACGCTGACCACTGTTGCTACTTCAAGAGATATCAATCCAGCTACATCATCCTATTACTTTACGTTGATGATATGTTAATAGCAGGTTCTGATATGAATGATATTATAAAGTTCAAGCATCAATTGTCAAGGGAATTTAACATGAAGGACTTGGGTCCAGCAAAGAAGATTTTTAGGAATGCAAATCACAAGAGATAAGTACAGAGACACTTTGTAGTTATCACAATCAGAGTATATCAAACGTGTTCTCCAAAGATATAATATGGGTGATGCTAAGCCTGTTAGTACACCGCTGGCAAGTCATTTTCGTCTATCAAAGGATTAGTCCACTTAGATAGATGAAGATAAAGAATATCTGGCCAAAGTTCCTTATGCAACGACTATTGGAAGTTTGGTGTATGCAATGGTTTGCACAAGATCAGATATTGGACATGTAGTGGGAGTTGTAACCAGATATATGTCCAATCCAGGAAAAGTCCATCGGGAAGCTGTTAAATGGATTTTGAGGTATCTACGAGGTACCATTAATAAGTGTTTGTACTTTGGCATAAGTGAATTGAATATACAAGGTTACGTTGATATAGACTTTGGCGGTGAAGTCGATAATAGAAAGACCACAACAGGTTATGTATTTACAGATAAAAATACAACCATAAGTTGGATGTCCCAACTATAGAAGATTGTTGCTTTGTCTACTACAGAAGCTGGGTATATGATAGTGACTGAAGCTAGTAAAGAGATGATATGGCATCAAGGTTTGTTAGATTAGCTAGGGTTCAAACAAGAGAATAATGTATTGTATAGTGATAGTCAGAGTGTTATACATTTAGCAAAGAATTCGGCGTTTCACTCAAAAACAAAGCACATTGGTATTCATTATCACTTGATCAGGTCTCTTTTAGAAGATGAAGTGTTAACTCTCAGAAAGATTCTTGGCAGTAAGAATCCAGCAGACATCTTAACGAAAACAGTGACAATAGACAAATTGAAATTGTGCTCAACATCAATTGGTTTAAAAATGATAGAAGACTAGTTGAGGTTTTATTCCTTGGTGTGAAAACAGATTAAAATCCGTCTTCAATTGGGAGATTGTTGGTAGTAACTTAAATTACCAATATAATTATTGGTGGAAAAGATAATCATGGAGTGCCATTAGAAATGAATGCCATATATTCTAATAAGTTAAAAATATAGATTGTTATAGTTGTTTTGCAAATAGTATAAATAGTATCTATAGTTTGCATTGTAATATAATTTTCAAAAAGAGAGAAAATCACAGTAAAGAAAATAACTCAAAGAAAGAAAGGTTGTGTTTTTTTGTAGTTTTGTATAAATACTCATTCTATTTATGTAATTTATTTCTCCCTCAAATTTAATTCAATAGAATTTGTATTATTTTCTCAACAGGTATTGGCCATGAGGTCATGTTATTAGTACTTGTGGTTGTACCCAGGGTGTTTTGACTTTAAGGTGTGGTGTCGGTGTATTTCATGGCTTTGTCCACTTTTTTGGTGTATCCTTTCTGTTAAAGAGTGCTCTCTCAACATTTGTTTGTCAAGCTTCATCCCATGAGGTTTTTTATGCCGACAACTTCATATGATATTGCTTTCTTTTTCGTCAAAATAAATTCCCAAAATTTATTAAAAATGTATTCTTAGCAGGAGTGGCTCTAGGAAGAAAGTTAAATAAATTAAAAATATTGAATTTTTCTTTACTTTTAAGCCAAGCTCTTTGTACTACTCTTATAACTAGATTTGTAATATACAATTGTTAATTTTGCAAGGCCGCGGCTAGGGGTGTTCAAAACTATCCGACCCGCCTTTACCGGGTCAAAAAGTAAAAAAAATTCAAAATTCCGGGTCGGGTAACCGACCCGCATTTACCGGGTCGGGTCATGGGCCGATTATATATTGATCCGGGTACCCGATAATGACCTGGTTAGCTTTTATTATATATACTCTCTTTTTTTTAGGGTTTTATAACCCATTCATTTCCCTCACCTGTGCCATTTTTCTAGGGTTTTTAAATCTCACTCATCGCAACTTCTCAAGTAAGCAGTAAGCACTCAGCTGTCACTCACAGTCTCACACCATTGTCATCTTCTTTATTCATCTTCTTCAAGGTTGATAACCCCAGATCTCGAGGGCTTATAATAGCCACTATTACCCTTTTTAGTTTTAGCAGCGTTGAGATCAAGCCATAAATAATCAGCAGTCAAATGATGAGATCTGCCCAGCGGTATAAAATCGGAAATAACTGCTCCACCACACATGATTGACTATTACACTAGTTGTACACTTATCTTTTATGAAATTTAAACTGTAACTTAAAAATCTGAGAGAATTTAATTTTCTTAAAGATTTTATTTTTTATTAATGGGTATTTGTAAACGAAAATGGAGGAAGATTGGGGAAATGAAATGACTTGGGTGTAGTGTAGGACATTAGGATGTAGGAATATAATATAAGAGGGATGGAGAGAAGCCGTGTCTATTTGCTGCTACTCGGTGTCCCGACTCGTCTTATCCGGATACCCGCTAACCGGATACCCGCAATTAATGGGTCGGGACACGGGCCGTTAAAAAAGGTACCCGGCTAACCGGGAACCCGGCTTTCTGGGTACCCGATTAGCCGGTTACCCAGTAATAAACACCCCTAGCCGCGGCAGAACCAAAAAAAGGTCGCAAAAGTAAACTGTGAGAGTAGTTTTAAGAGGTCGGGCTTCTAATGGCTCACATAGTCACATGTTAGCTTCGCCAGAGATATTTGATAATTGTCAACAATCAAAATGTAAAAAAAATGAGAACATATATTCATTAGAAATTTATTATGATAAAGTACGAGTGTTAAAGTCATGTTTGTATTAAATACAAATATTTATAAAAAAAAATAAAAAGTCAAATTAAGAAATCAAGGCTATTTAATTCGTTTTAATTGTGCACTTTCTTTTTTGGGTAAGATCGACCTGTCTGTCCACTTTCTTTTTTGGCAATGATTTTTTTACCTAAATACCATATGTTCACACAATTAAAGACCGTAATAATTATATTTTTTAAAATACTCCAACTACCACCTTTACAATTATTATAATCACTTGAATACCCCAATTACCACTTTTACAATTATTATAATCACTTAAAATACTCCAACCACATTTTCTTAAAATTCGTGTTCAACCTAAATTGGACAATTAAATTGAATTTGAGGGAGTATTTCACTAGCAATTATTTATAATTAAATTGAGTAAATTAGAATATATATATATATATATATATATATATATATATATATATATATATATATATATATATATATTATATATATATATATATATATATATATATATATATATATATATATATATATATATATATATATATATATATATATATATATATATATATTTATATTAAATTATATATCATTGACAATTTCTAAAATTACAAAGTTAATTTATACATATAACTGTCAAAATTGAGTGTTTTTGCTATATAATTTCTCTGATTTTATTTTTTTAAAAAAAAATAAAAAAAAACCAAATTCTTCTTTGATGAAAACTAAAGATAAAGCAGTATTCCTTACCAATTTTTCTTAATTTCCCTATTAAAAAAATTGATAGGACACATAGAAGATTATTATTCAAGTGACGGCCAGAAAGGACAAAGCTAATCATATCTTATCTTTATTAATAATCAGTAATCTGTATAACACCAAAATTTAACAGTAATTTGGTGTAACTTCATCAATGAAAGAAAAATCGCATGCGCGTGTCTAACGTCCATTATAATAAAAATGATTAATTGAAACGCAATTTAGTGACTTTTTATTTAAAATGTCATTATTTTTTAATTTATTATCTTAATATTTCAATTTTAATTTTTGACACTTTTAACAAATGTCACCAAATATTTTGATGACATTCGATAAATGTCATGATATTGATATTTAAATTTCACAATTGACATTATTTGCAGTGGCCTCAATGAAATATTGCAATGGTAAAATCGAGAAGGCGAGAAAGTTTACATATACGTTCCATTATACTTGTTATATTTCACTTTTTAGGCATTTTAATTAATAGGTTATTTTTTATTCATATGTTAAATTATACAAATATAAAAATTATAAAAAGTTAATATTATGAAAGTATGTGATTAGACGATTTAAACAAGATCCCACTAGACTATATTTTAACTTTACAAATTAGTCGCAATATATAAAATTAGTCGCAATATATAAAATTAGCTTGAATGATAATATTACGCAAATCAAAAAGGAACTATAAGAACGCTCCTCAAAACGGACCAATTTATATTGCACTAGAGTTAATCATTTTTTCTTTGTTATCAAGTATTATATTGTTAAGTTATAAATTAAAATTTTCAAGTTAAATGTTTTAGAATAGGTTTCAACTTTTAAAACAATTTTAAGTCGGCTAAAAATTAAGATGCTTAAATATGAGTAAAATAAAGAGTAAGAACATATTATATATAGTTTGTTATTCCTATATATATATATATAGCTATAAGTTTGTCAAAGTTTCTATTCTGATTCCTCTCATTTACTACACAAATTTTTTTTGTGTATTCTTAAAATATTATTTAATTCTTGTCTTATATATTTTCTCTTATTTTCTATCACTTTTTATCAACCTCCCAATAGCAAACTCTTAGGAACGGACCTCAATTTTCAAAAAAAAGGAAAAATTACCTAGAATTATCCAAACTATTCATGATTTTCCTACGATTATCCCACCTATTGATTAACTATAAATAATTCCAACTTTAAGGGTATTTTCATAGAGTAAACTTGGGTAACCCGATGACCTGCTATAATAGGCAATTCACCTAAACAATAAATTAAATATTAATTTAAAATTAGAAAATATTTTTGAAAATTTACATAAAATATTCTAAATAATAAAAAAATCATAAATTTTCTATGAATGTGTTTTTAACATTTTTTTCGACATTTTGTTTAATTTATCTTGTTTAAAAAAAAATAAACTTGCTATAACAAGTCATCCGGTCACCGGGTTTACTCTTGAAAAATGCCCCTTAAAGTTGGGATTATTCATGGTTAATCCATAGGTGAAATTATTTTAGGAAAATCTTGAATAATTTAAATTATTCTAGGTAATTTTTCCAAAGAAAAAACAATAAATAGTACTCAAACATGATGAAGCACGCGTTTGATAAATTTGATCATTATTATTAGGGCATTATTATTTTCCGCCACCTTTTTCATATTATCGCCACCCCTATTTTAAATTATTTAATTAAAATTACGAAAATGCCCCTGAACTTTAAACTTTTATATTGAGGTTCCATAATCAACCTTGTATAATCTCGAACTCAAAAACTGTACATCTTTCTAAAAATCAATAAAAAAAAATCTATAAACTACAAGAAGTTTTAAATAATAATCGAAAAAACAATGGCGAACCAAAACGAGCATGAATACGATTTGGTAAGTAATTAATCGTTTTAAAAATTAAAAAAAAATCAAAATACACACGAACATGGCTCACTCGCACAAAATGTGCTAGGTGACCATGGTTCACTCGCACAAAACATGCAAGGTGACCATGCCTCACTCGCACAAAATGTGCTAGGTAACCATGGTCAACTCGCACGTTTTGTGCGAGTGAACCCATTTATTTATTTAAATTATTTATTTTTATGTTTTATTTTTACGTTTTATTTTTTTACTTTTTAATTTTTTTTTTTATGTTTTATTTTTAATTTTCTGAATTTATTTATATTATTTATTTATTTTTATGGAAATATGTTTAACTTGTATGTGTTTAAATAATTTATTTGTTTAAATTATGTATTATTTATTTTATTTATATTTACTTAAGTTATTTATTTTTTAAATTTTTGTTGTTGTTTTATTTGTAATTGTTATTTGCAGGACTTTGAAAACTTAGGAGATAACGTAGATTACTCAGATAGATTTCTTACGGATAGAGAATTTGATTCGGTAGATGAATTACATAGATTCGCTGATGAGATAGCAATAGCAATTGGTTTTCAATTTTCACGTGCCCCGTATAAGGAAGGACGTACAAGAGTTAGTTTGTATTTAAGGTGTCATAGATAAGAGGCCACTCGCACAAAACGTGCATGGTTGCCGTGGCTCACTCGCACAAAACGTGCGTGGGCATGGTGGCTGACTCGCACAAAACGTGCGAGTGAACCATGGTTTACTCGTACGTTTTGTGCGAGTCAGCCACCGTGCACGCACGTTTTGTGCGACTGAGCCACGGCTACCACGCACGTTTTGTGCGAGTGGCCTCTTATTTCTTTGTTTGTTTTTTTTTTTAACTTTTAAACGAATAAAGTTTAGAACATACCTCGGTTTATGGTAACGATTCGAAGTCCAAAGCTTTAGCTACGATAATGTTTTGGAGGATTTAGTGAGTTTTAGAGTGATAAAGTGTTATGGAGTGAGTTTGAAGTGTTTTATAGAGAATTTAAGTCCAAGGACATTTTCGTAATTTTAATTAATTAATTTAAAATAGAGGTGGCGATAATATGAAAATGGTGGCGGAAAATAAGAATTGGGTATTATTATCCAAGTGATAGCCAGATAGGACAAAGCTGATCATATCTTATCTTTGATTACAATAAATAATCTGTATAACACCAAAAATTAACTGTAATTTAGTGTAACATCATCAATATAATAGACCAAAAATGTCAAGTCTGATGTCTCCATGAAATAGTGCATGGGTGGAATGTCAATGTACTCCATGCTTCAAATCTAAGACACGTCAATTATTGAGACTGAAAATAATTGATTAAATACTAAATTTGAATTAACCTTATGATTTCTCCTTTAAGAAAGCTTTGTTTTTGCTATCATGCCGACCTTTAAATGTCTTTTTGGTCATGCACAAGTTACAAGGGTTAATTTCCGACTGTTTTGGATTAGTCGGCTCAAATTGGTTAGTAAATCGTTTTCGTAGAAAAACAATCGAAATTGTCAGACTAACTCGTTATAATGTTTAAAATTTTAGCTATTTTTATTTCTAATTTTGTATTAGTGCATTAATAATATATCATTGGTTATGATCTTTTTATAATGTTAAAATTTTAGCTATTATTATTTCTAATTTTGTATTTGTATAAAAGTTCACAATTTAATCAAATTAGTATATTTTTAGTCCTATCGTATAACTTTAGTTGTATTAGTATATAATTTGTCAATTTAGTGCTTATTATTATTATTTATAAGTGCATTATTAGTCGTATTAGTTTATCATTATAGTATAATATTAATTGTATAAGTATATTACTACTCGTATTAGTATGATGTCGTATTAGTGTAATGTACTTGAATAGTATTAGTATGATTAGACCTCTTAGTATTTGTATCTTGTATTAGTGTAGTATTTAGTATTATTAGTTCCTTCGTTCTGTTTTAGTTGCTACAAATGTATGGGCACACATCTTAAGAAAGTATTGTGCAATTATTAGGAGCATATGAGGGTTTCTTTTTAGAATTTTTTAAATAGAATCAATTGTGAATTACAGCCGCGAAGTTTAGGCTTTTTGCGAATTACAACCGCGAAGTTTTTTTGCAAATTACAGCCACCAAGTTTTGAAAGTGACCACCATTACGGCCAAATGACCGGTTATGACCGTTGACCAGCACAATTACCTTTGACTTTTCTTTTTTTTTTTATTTTAACTTTGTTTTTGAGTTTTTTTTTTCTTTTTCCTTTTTTTGTAATTTAATTCCTTCTTCATCTTCATCCTCTTCCTTCTTCTCCATCATCTTCATCCTCTTCCTCCTAAAAACTTTACAAAAACTAGTCATTAGCCAAAGAGATCGTAATTTGTTATATGTAATTTTATGTTCAATAAAATAGTACTAGTCGATCTTATGTTATATGTAATTGAAGGTAATATTGTATTAAAAATAGTATTAACTAGATAATCCCCATGCGATGCACGGTTTTCTTTATTTTTTGTTTTTTTATAATAATTAAAAAATATAGAATATAAAATTTTAATTATTAATTATTCAATTTAATTGAATTAATAATTGTATACAATAGCAAAATCTATTTCAGTTTTAATTTTACAAATATAATTTAATACATTTATTTATACGACGTTGAATAATGTTATTTTGATAATATTTTAGTATATACTAAGTAAGCATGACAAAGTATCTTTAAAATAAAATTTGATATTTAATCTATAAATTATTTTTAACATATATTACAATATTAAATCAAATGAGGGAAAATTTTCAATGTTTTGATTATTGTCCCTTCCAATTACATAAGCCAATTTTCAATGTTTTGATTATTTCCAATATAATCCATAAGGTTTATTCAAAAAATAGGATGACATCATCTTAATCCATTGGAGGGAAAATTTTTATTCACAAAGCCACCTCAATAATTTTGGGGGTTGATGATGTAAGTGTTTTTTGTTTTAGTTATAGGTATAGATTATGGAGTTGATCATAATTATTTCATTGTAATTAGTTTCACAAGGTTTATGAAAAAATATATGTAGAGGAAGTGTAGTATTTTGGAACTCGTGGTTGTATTAAGGATCTTGATTTTTATGGCATTGTGGGAGTGCAATATTTGAAATATATCAATGTAAATACTTTCAATAGAATATAGACATATTAAAGCGTCTAACAACCCTGGTATTATATTAGTAATAAATCTCTTAAAAACCCTTAAAAACGCATTTATGCGTCTAAAATTCAAACCTTTTTCAACGCACAAAAGCGTCTAAAAAGCTTTTCGACGAATTTATGCGTCTAAACACTTGTTGTTCTTCAACGCAAAAAAGCATCTAAAATCTTATTAGACAAACAAAAGCGTCTAAAATTCCAACCTTCTTCAACGCACAAAAGCGTCTAAAAAGCTTTTCGATGTATTCATGCGTCTAAACATAAAAGCTTAAAAGTTGTATTCATAAGACGCAAAACACAATTTAGACACCTTTGGGTGTCGATAAAGCAACATTGTTTAGACACAAAAATGCGTCTAAAATAAAGCGTCTGAAATAATTAGAGTGATTAGAGAATAAATACAATATAGTAATTTGTAAATATAGAAAGAAGCATAAATTCGGCAAAATAAACATAATTACAACAATGTAACATAGTAGCTTATTTGTACACAATATATATTATTCAGAAATAGAGATATAAGGAACCCTAATTCTTTTCTAAAACTTGTGTTTCGATTGTTTTGACTCTAGTATTGACAAGTATGACTATAAAATACATGTTGAATTAGATCGATCTATCTAAGTAAGATGGACGGAAGCAATTCTTATAATTCCAAGTGTAAAGACCTAAAATGCTAGACAAAGTACACTCGGTACACTTATTTGTGCTCCTACCTAATATAATATGCATCCAACATAAGAAAAAGTCCAAATGAACATTATTGACGAAGAGAAGATTGTGGAAACCCATTCTTTCCTAACTCTACTCATTTGTAGTTTTCTCACTATGATTGTTTTTGTTTGTGGATTTTTCCTTGGTATCCTTATCACATAATTCTAGCCCGTACTACATGACATAATAGTAGAGATGGAGACATTATTCATGGCATAATTTCATTATTAAAGGGAATATCAACATTGTGCAAGAGCTAAATGTGTTCAAAATAAATTCGATGATCTAATAGACACCTGACTTTATAATCGAACCCGATTTGAGCCGACTTAAAAATAGATCTACAATTATGTAAAAACCAATGTGAACACAAAATCCGATTTTGAACCGACCCGAAACACCTGACACAAAATCAACCCGATGACCCGAATGAGCATCTCTAGCAAGAGCTTATATAATACTCCTATATATTAGGGTCCCAACTCCCAACCATATTCACCGAGTAAAAAAATGCACTATATTAAAGTGTTGTTTGTTTTATTTTTTTGAAAATTTGAGGCCTGAAAGCAAATAATTAAACCAAAGCAAAAGCAATATAAACTAATATCAAGTAATATTAGAGGTTGCTAAATTTAGTGGGCCATGTATGATCAAACCCCTTGTAGTACATGGTCAAATCCATTAGATTAAAATTTTAGTTGTATTGATTCTTGACATTGTATCCGAAACTTAGGTTAAGAATTTGAATATCATTCACCTAACGACCTTCTAACTTGAATGTTAGCGTCGAGTATGTCTACACGTTGTGCTTTTATAAATTTATAATGTATTCAACGTATATTAAGAACTAAAAACTTAAAAGAATCACCTAGTAATTTAGGAACGAAAATTGATAACAAAAAGCCAATATAAAAACCGAAAAATACTAAAACTAAAAATGCTACATTTAATGTTGTACAAATCTTGTGTTATGGAAAAAGTATAGTTAACTCATTAGTATATATAATTATAAAACACATACATAGAAGTCAGTAAATACCGATGTCACATAAGAGAATTTATCTCATCTTCTCCTATTAATTATTTCCAATTTTTTTCTATGATTTTTCGTATTATATTTTATTATATTTTCATAATCTATTCCTATTTTCGTATTGTAAACGAAAAGTAAAAAATATAACATCAAAACGTCCTAAGAGTTATTTTCCCATCCTAGCTAGTGCCGATTATTGCCCCCGTTGAAGGGTAATTAGAAGCTCAAAATGTTTAGCGAACACCAACCATGGCAGCAACACCAACATTTTCATTGTTAATACAAGTACTTTGATCATCGTCCTCTGCTTCCCATAAGAAGTGTGCATATGATCCCAAAACCATGCTGTCCAATACAAATAAATTTTAATTTATCAATAATCAATACACCATCCAGAAAATATTAATTAAGTAAATATAGAGTATATATTATATATTATATCTAAAAGCTCTAACTAGGTAACTATTTGTTAACTTTTGAACATTTGATTAAAAATGTTTTTTAGGGATACACACATTGATATGCAAATCAACCATACTCAAATTATCATTCATGTTTCTTGTTGAATGTCTAACATACACTAATGACTCGTTCGGTAGTTGATACTAAATAGTAAAAATGATAATGAAAAACTATAGGAATATCTCTTGAACAATTTAATGATCATGCTTATTGATCTCCTCCAAACCATTTTGTTTTTTTTCCCAAAATTCATTTCAATGTATTATTATCATCCATTTGAAAATGTAGTATTACCGGATAATAAAAAAATTAATGTTTCAATACTATGAGAATGCCATATCATGAAAATCTACATTACAAATCATTCTCATCATTGTCATTTAATACGCATAACCAAACAAACCTAAATTTTAACACTAATATAATTATGAATTTGTGACTCCACTAATCATTTCAAGAATGAATGTGAACATATTTTGTTTTGCAAATCAAACTCTGATGATTAATTATGTAAAAAGAAATTACCAATCATTAGGTGAGGCATTAACAGCTTGATCAAAGTAAATTTGAGCTCGATGTTCATCCTTAGAAGTTTCCCAAATTAAATTAGCATACAATGACAATAATTCCCCATCTTCTGGATTTGCTAATATTGCTCTCCCGTAATACTCCTCTGCTTTCTCCACATTTTTCTTCACCTACATTCAACATTCAAATTCATTAAGGCTCCATTAGATCAGGCAAATATAATTTAGTAACATTATAAGCTGTATCGAACAATTATCTATGTCAGACGTAATTTTTGTGTGTTACGTATTACACAATTTAATATTAATAGATATTTAATCAAATAAAGGGACCATTGCCTAAACGAGTATGAAACTAGATTCTCTAATAGTGTTTCCTCATGATCCTTGTTTTCCATCACAAATTAAGAGGATTGATGAAAGGACATAAATACGTGAGCACCAAACTCCGAAATTTACATGAAATGATGCATTTTACTCGGTATGAGACAAGATATTTAGATTTTTTTTTTATTATCAAGGACTTATATAATGTTTTAATTTGTAATATATTTAATTATATAAAATAAAAAAAATTATAAAATGAGATATTACTCCCTCCGTTCTCACTTTTCATTTTGGGTGTTTCAATTGTTGTTCTCATAAGAAATCTTTCCATTTATATCACAAATTTTGGACAAAAATAGCCTTACTTATCCTCATTTTAATATTTTAATAATAATTATGAGCCCACATATCTTCCACTAACTCTATTTTAACATTTTTATATTCCTTATGGTCCCCATATGTTTCCCACTAACTTCATAAAAACATTTTTTAGTTAGTTATGGTCCCCATATTTTTTTCACTAACTTTTTAAAATATTTTTTTAATATTTGTGGTCACCACTTTTCCTTTATCAAATTTATTATTCAATAAAATAATATCTCCACTATCTAAAATATTCCACTTTTATTAATTCCCGTGAACATTCCTTATGGGAACATCAATAGGGAACGAGGGAGTAATAATTTTTGTTTTAAAACAAATCAAATCAAATCAAAAATGAATTTCATCATGTTTTAAGGTATAGATTAAAAATTAATCATAAATTAAACATAATAAATAAATATTACCCCTCCTATTCAGTCTAAATGTCTCATCTAGTTTTTTACACTTTTCGAGCCAACAATTTAACCCTAAATATCTCAAATTATTCTTAATTATAAATTATAAAAATTTGATATTAATAATCATTATATTGAGAGGAATCAAACAAGACTCCACATGAGTATATTTTAACTTATAGATTAAGGATCAAATACAAATTAAAAGTGATGAGTGAATAGTGCCAAAAAATATCTAATTTAGGCTTAATAGAAGACAGTATAATATTTCAAATGTTAATATAATTTGAAACAAAATATATTTGGTAACATTTAAAAAAACAGAATACTATTAAGCTTAGATTATAAACAGAATTATTGTAAGAATTTACCTGATGCAAGTAGCTCCCATAATTTCTCAAAAGTAAGGAATCCCCTGGATTTGAGTTCAACATTTCTTGGTAATATTCTTCAATCTTACTCTTATCATTACTCTCATCATTCCCACCTTTTCCTTTACCCCCATAATCATTCCCTTTCCCTTTTCCATTCCCAATCCCAATCCCAATCCCAATTCCTCCATTTAATTCCTCCTCAACAATCACACCTAAATCAGGGAATGAAACCGATCCGACTCGACCAACTCGTGAACTCACCAACTCAGAACGGATCAAATCGGTATCCGAGCTAGACCGCTTTAGGTTCCCAAACCCAATATTTTCAGACCGGAATGAAACTCTTGGGGACGATGGTATACTTCCACTGTATGAAGGTGTGCGGTTGAGGTTCTGAACCGGGATCGAGCCGGTTCTGAGAATCGCGGATTTCATTGGGTTTTTTGGAGCGAAAATGTTAAGATCGGTGTATGACTTTCTGAGTAAAGGGGTTAACTTTGAGGTAAACTTTATAGAAGTGGAGATAAATGAGAAGAGGACACGTGTTGGAAGGATCACGTGATTTGCAGAGCGTAAGGCACACGCGTAGGAGGCGGCTGAGGAGAGAGAGTGAAGTGTACTTATCACATGGGAAAAATATATTGGGTGAATGAAATAGTGCCATGTGGAACATAACGACAAAAGCCATACCCAGTACGGATTCTTGTAGATAGATCGAGGACTAGGAGGGATGAAGGAAAAATCAACTAGACTCTTACAAAGAGTGCATAAATGGCAAGTGCATCAATATAGGAATACATTCATACTGAATTCTTGGAAATATTTATTACTCCCTCCTATTCAACTTAAATGTCCCATTTTCTTTTTGGGTCAAGTCACCTTAAATGTCTCATTTCCTTTTTTGGCATGGATTTTTTACCCTTATACCCTTATTTACTTTACATATTTACTTTTTAACCTTATTAAAATTATCTAATTTTTTCCCAAACATTTAATTAAACTAACCTAATTATACCCTACCCCTTCCCATTTCCCTCCATTCTATACGTGTCCATACCCATTCCAATCCCATTTTCAGAATCTTCATCCTCCCTCATAACCTCTCATCTTCATCTCCCTCATAACCTCTCATCTTCAAACCTAGATCTGGGTTTCTCTTCGTCACTGTTCACTATTCTTCTTCATCTTCTCTCTTCTCTCTCTTCTGAGATTCTGAGATTCTTTCCATGGCCTTCATTGTCCTTCTTTTCTAAAAGATAAAACCCACAAAACCCTAAAACTTGTAACCCTGTTGCCATTGCCGCCGGCGTCACAACCGGCCGCCACTATAGTATGCCGATGCCAGTGCCGCTGCCTACCATCAGCAGTGAGTCGCCCTTGTCCGACTTTGAGTTGTCCCCTAAAATCAGAATTTTGATTTTTAAAGGTATTTTAAATCTTAATCTTAACTTTAAATAATTCTCCATCATCTTTGCCTTCTTATCAAGATGAAAAGAAAGAAGGTGACACTAATTTAAAAGATTTCATTTTTGAATTTTTCATCTCCATTTTTGGTTTGATGGTTGTATTGATTGTTTAGTTGAGTTTATTGGTTTTTTGATTCATTTAAATTTGTGAGTTTTGCTGATTTTGGGTTTTTTTATCAAGTTTTTGTTTTTATCTATTTTTGTTGATGGGGTTTTTGATTTTGTACTTTTTTCATCTGGGTTTTGATTTTCATTTCTAGCTTTATCTTTTCACTTTGTTCATTTCAATTTGATTGTTGGGTTTAGTCTTTAATTTGTATGATGATGATTCTATGGATTTAAATTTTGACTTTGTTTTAATTTTGTTGAGATGTTGGTGGTAAGTTTTCTGGTTTGATTTTGTTTTCTTTGTTTTTTTTTGATTTGGTGGTTAGCTTGTTCTTCCAATTTTATTAGGGAATTATTAATTGAAGTTTGATAAAATTGGTTTGATTTTGATTTTCTGGTTTGATTTTGAATGTAGATTGAAGTATGAAAGCTTTACAATTCAATTTATCGATTTATGCTTTGTTTTTGTGTTTGATTAATGGTCAATTTAGCTTGTTCTTCCGATTTTGTTAGGGAATCATTAATTCACTAATCAATTTATTAAAACCCATTATATCACTCTCTCCTACTCATAGGGTCCCATTTTGACTCACCTTAAAAACCGTGAAAAGTCAAATGGGACATTTGAGCTACATAGGAGGGAGTATAATTTTTAAGCAAAAGTATCAAAAAATATTTAATAATTTTTTTTTCAAAAGTATGTAATAAATAAAGTTTTTTCAAAAAATACTTTAAAATTTTTCTTTCTCAATTGATCGTTCAAAATTGAAAATTATTATACTCATCTTCAATGCCTTTTTCAATTCAAGTTCTAACTTCATCCTCTACTTTTGCTCAAAACCGAAATTAAATTGAAAATAAATTAATGATATTCGATTTTCACCAGTTGACGGTCATATCTGACGGTCAACTAAAGAAAAACGTTACTCGATATTGTTTGAAAAAAAAAATTTATTAGGTATTTTTAAGTAAAACTTTTTTTTATTAGGAACTTTTGAAAAATAAAATTTATTATGTATACTTTTTGACATTTTTCCATTAATTGTTTTAATGACTTGTCTAATTATGAGGAAAAGTAATTCGAATATTAGGTTTTCATTAGCTTTAAGTATAAACGTTTACTTTAAAACGACTTACTTTAAGTGAACTTGTTTAAAATAAGAGTTTAAATAGAGTGAAATCCTTGTTTTAGAGTTTAACTTTGATAAGCCCTTCGTAGTGATTAACTTTTAATTTTAGAGTTTAACTTTTTTAAGTCATTATTTACTATTGTTATTAAAATGTGCTAACCTTTCAATTTATTTTATTTTAAGTTTGGTGCTGGATTAAAGGTAAAGGTAAAGTTAAAGGCCACTTCATGTACCCCGCACAAGGCAGGGTCCGGATGGGGTTTTTTTCCTAAAAGATGCGGACAAATCATACCCGTTTTTCCAAGGGTGAGTAAAGAGAGATGCGCACGGTCAAGAAACCCCCTAATTGATACCTACAACCAATAAAGGTCGAACCCTAAACATTCTGCTCCACGTATGGATGCTAAATTATTTATTTGAATTTGAGTTGAACTTTTATAATGTGTTTTGGGAGATATATTGAAGTTATTTTAGATTAGAGTTTTAGGTAGGGTGCTACAATTATTTATTTATTTTATAATTATTTACTCATTTATTGTCTCTCTTTAAGCTTTTTTGTATTTATTTATTCTATATAAAATGCTAATGGTTCAGCTATAGTTTTATTGCTCTTTACTTTTATCTTTATTTTGAAGTATTTGTACGTATTTTATTAATTTTGTATTTTTAGTTATTTGATTACTGTTCTTGCTCAACGTGGGGGTGTAAGTGTAAGTTGCAGGCTCTGGCCGGGTAGTTACAAGTTTCTTCCTCTTTGACTACCTTCTCGAGCCGAGGGACTCTTTAACCGTGATGTGCAAATTTATTTTAACCGCAAGTGCACGGCGTACGTGTAGCTGTGGGTCGAACACAAAAAAGCTTGGGACAAGGGACTTATTGATTTTAACTTGTTATATTACTCAAGGGAATAAAAATATTGGTTGGTTGATTGTTACTAATAACTACAATTGCAATAATAAAAATGGGATTAAGCTAAATGATGAAAGGATCTAGGGTGTCGAGAATCCACTAAATTCTTGTATGATTAAATTCTCATTAGTGTTTATGAGTATTTCGGATTAATTATGTGGTTAAACTTGATCTTGTTAATCTCAAACTCTCGCTCTGTTGATTAACTATTAGATTTAGACTCTACTAATTCAATTCTCACACGCTAGTTTTGTTGAACGAATGCATAAGAATTTAACTAAAATTTACTAGAAAGAAAAGTCGATCCCAATCTCACACGGTAGTTGTATTAACTATTCCGACAAAGCACATTTAATTTAGGGTTAATTGGCACAATTTAACCACTTTAATCCTTAGTGTCATAGACACATCCAAGAATCAAATCATACTCAACTATTAGGTTAAAACCCTAACCCTAGAAAATGAATCTACTCATTAATCATGGTGAATGCACACTACAAAAAAACAAGGAGTTTTTAGACACAAAAGTATATAGTATTTCGACGCTTTTATGCGTCTAAAATTATTTTTTCGACGCTTCAAAAAGCGTCTAAAAACTTAACGTCACAAATCTTCAACGTTTGATTTTAGACGGTTTTTTACGTCTAAATTAACTTGTTTTTTCGACGCTTAAAAGTGTCTAAAATATATTAACACCTTATAAACACAATATACATCGTCCCTTTTTTAGACGCTTTTATGTGTTTAAAGCCACTACAAAAAAAATGCAAATTTCCGACTACCCGAAATAGTCGGAGTTAGTCGGTATAGAGCTATACCGAAATTCCGACTTTTTAGGGTTAGTCGGCTCAGATTGGTCGGTAAATCATTTTAGTAGGAAAACAGTCGGAAATTTCCGACTAATTTCCGACTGCCCATATAGTCGGAATTTAGTCGCTAAGCACTATTTTAGAAATCAACCCAAAATGGCAAAAAAAAAAAACAAAAAACGAATTCCGACCAAAATTCCCGACCACCTGGTTGGTCGGAAAAAAAATTAAATAAGTAAATTAAAGTGCCACATCATAACCATGTGGCGCGCACCTGGCACCCACAAGGCACCTACGTGGCGCCCAGTAGCCGCCCACAACAATCCTGCAGCTCCTCACAAATGAGTTAGAATCAAACCCATGACCTCTTGGATACAAGACTAACACTCTAACCAGTAGGCCAAGTGTTAATCAGTGATATTCTTTGCAATGTTAATAATACTCTCCGACTACATAGTATATTATTATTATTATTATTATTATTATTATTATTATTATTATTATTATTATTATTATTATTATTATTATTATTATTATTATTATTATTATTTTTATTATTATTATTATTATTATTATTATTATTATTATTATTATTATTGTTTTAATTATTATTATTATTATATATTATTATTATTATTATTATTAGTTGTATTAGTATATAATTAGTCGTACTAGAGTACGTAATATTATTATTAGTTGGAGTGAATTAATGACGAGAGACAAAATAATGATACCCAAACAATAGGATATTCTGTCAAACAAGATAAACAAATTAAACTAATCAAATAAAATATACTTTTCGATTTCCAACAAATTAAACCAGTAAGTCAAGTTAAAGAAAATAAATAGAAGTTGTGCATTTTAGTCAAAGTTAATACTTAATTAATACAAACCAAATTAAAGTAAATAAAAAGAAGTTTCTAAAAAAAATTTTAAAAAAATTGCAAATGAAAACAAATTGGAAACAAAATTAGTGGCAGACAAATTAATCATTACAAACCAAAATAAATTGCAAACTTGTAATAGAAATCTCCGACTGACTACCGACTGAATATTAGTCGGAGTTTGGTCGGAAATTTTTCCGACTAAAATTCAGTTGGAAATTGGTCGGAATTTAATTTGTCAATTTTAAATTGCGACTAAAAATAAATTCAATAGCAATTAGTCGGAAATTCTGACTGACGCATGTTGGTCGAAAAATCAGTCGGAAATTTCCGACTGTTTTGGTTAGTCGGAAATTTTTTAGTAGGAAAATTGTAATTTTTTTGTAGTGAGATTTTTCGACGCTTTTATGCGTTGAACGTTTTCGACGGTAAAAAGCGTCTAAAATCTTGAATAATCATATTCTCCATTGAACAATGCTAATGAAGTAATTAATCAAAAGTCAAAAGTAATAAAATAGTTTTATATAATCAAAAACTAGCAATATCAAAAAATTACACTTCTATACTTTAATATATATTGTAAAAGTAATTACATAGATATGTTCAAAATCGATTCCATGAAATTCGATATCCAAAATTTACATGATAAAGAAAGGGAATACAAAAGCTAAAAGTTAGCTACAATTCAAAAGTTTGTATTTTAGTTGCCAAGCTTCAACCACCAATGAGAATGTCTTTTCCATTTATCTCTCGTTTGCATAAGTGAATCACTTTAAAATCTGCAAATAAAGAAACAACTTAAAATCACTAATAATTCAAGTGAATTGAAGTCTAGTCTATACAACACAAAATAAAAGTTGAGCAATATTTTTCGGTATTGCAATGTAAAGCAATGAAGATGAGCAGATCAAAAGCTATACTAATATTGCCCACATAATGGAATCGGACTGATGACTGACCTTTTGAAATTCACTATTAGTAGGTTCCATTTTAAGTCTACTCTTGGCAGCTTCAATAATTTTACCTTTCATGAGCTTTACATTGAGCCCTCTTCCAATCAAAATATCAATAATTACTTTTCTATAATTGAATTGAAAGAAGTCCATTGAGAGAGCAGCATATCAGAGAAATGTAGCATATAAAAGAAAATGCTCTATGGTCTTTGTAGCTAATGGTAAGTTTCTAATTTTATGTTGATAAAAGGTTACTTAAGTAGTTCTTGACATACTCAACAGCAAGTTGAATAGCTAAACATGTACTACCCGGAAGTGAATGACAAGCTCAAAGAAAACAATAATTAAATATCAAATAATACCACAATCAATTCAAATAACAATAATGAAGAACAAACTACACTTTTTATTGAAGGAAGATTAAATTACAAATCAAAGTTCACTAAAGGAAGATTATAACTAATACAAGGAATTAAAAACTAAGCAAATTTAATACTAAAGAAAACTTATAATGCTCAAAGAAAGATTAATGGTGGAATTAATGAGATACTAAATTAGAGGATGAAATTCAAAGTAAAACTAATGAAAAAGGACTGATTAAGTCTAATGGAACGAAAAGCCAAGGAAAAAGAAGAGGAAGAAGGGAAACCCTAATCTGATTTTTAGGGCCTATTTATACCAAAAAGGATATAACCTTCAAATTTAATTAAAAGACTAAATTATTGAAAATCCCGTGCAAAAAACAGTAGCCACAGCCGAGTCGACTGCACCATAATAAGACAGTAACGTCGAGTCGGCGTTTTGGACGACTGGAAAACTGCAGCAACTTCAAACGATCGTCATTTCTTTCTTGGTTGTCGAAATCAGACGTATAATATACAGTTGGATAACTCTTGAAGTCTATTTTCCAATGCCGCAAACCTTGCATTAATGTGATCTTCCTATCAAAGGTTATGGCCAAAAGAGTATACATGTATCAAATTTCACCTCAAAGTTTATGTATCATAAAGACTCTTCTACCCTTTTGCTCATTCTCTTAATAGAACATCTTCAATTGAGCTAAATTACCCTTAGTAAACTCTGTCACCATTAAAACCATAAGAATTATACATAAAACATTCAAAACCACTCAAAATCAACATGAACAACCAAAATGAGTAAAGTAGCATAAATCATCAAAATAAGCACGAAAATACTAACAACGACCACCATTAAGGAGTATAAAATCATATAAATAACTGCAAATAATTGCACTTATTAGACCACACTCTCCTCTACAGGTATGATTTATCGTCTTTCTTCCCTCCCCAGACCCTGACCATAAGTTTCTATGAGCAGGATACACTGGTTTTATGATGATGATGATGACGATGATGATGGTTCAGCCATAGTTTAGTTTAAGTTGTGAATTGCCGGTAGTTCTAAACTAATATTTTTTGTCATTAATCAACATTACATAAATCACCCAACCCTCACGCACCTTGAGAACAAAACAACCTTGTATGCAAAATGTTTCACCTTAAAAGGAAATACACTCTCAGCCCTCAGGCATAGACCGATAACCGATATAGGGTCGTTGACTATGAGTAGTCATGCAAGGAGGCATAGGACGGTGGGGCGAAGAGGTGGAGGCCGATGGGGTTGAGGACTATGATGCAGTCCATTAGGATGGGCCGACTTAGAAGGTATTGGGGGAGAAATTGGGCCATAGTCTTTTAGGGAAGTTTCAAGATCATGCACATGAGGAGTAGGCCATGGATAGAGGATATAGGGTCGTGACCCATGGTGAACAAGACAAAATAATGTGGGTTATTAAAATATAGATGTAGAGCCTGAAAAAGACAGGGGTGAGGAGTACCCGCATCTAGAAATTCATAGTAAGAAGGTGTAGGGGAGGAAAGTTTTGTGAACAAAAAAACTGACTCGTCCAATATCACACGATGAGATAAAATGATTTTTTGAGAGGAAAGGTCATAACATTTATAGTTTCGATGAGACGAAGGATAACCAAAAATACACATGGTGTGGACTGAGATTGTAATTTGTGAATTTTAGAAGAATAGATGAGGGGATAACACCAACAACCAGAAGTGCGTAAGTGGGTATAATTGAGGGCTTTTTGATAGAGGATATAAGTCGGGGTGAGATTGCCTATTGGTTTGGAGGGAAAAATATTAAGAAGGTAGATAGTAGTTTCCAAAGTGTGAGGCCAAAGCGAAGGATGGAGAGAAGAATGACACAGAAGAGTCCAAATAACATTTTTAATGGAGTAAATTTTGTGTTCGAATTTACCGTTTTATGAGGAAGTATGGGGACAAGAGAAATGCATGCTAATGCCATGTTGTACACAAAGTTTTGAAAGTGCCTATTAATAAATTCACCTCGTGGTTACATTGAAAAGCTTTAATAGGAGGGAAATTTTGTGTACATTATCAAGAAACTGCTAACATAATACTTACAACTCGAAGGTTTAGGGATGTCTAAAAAGAATCAATGTGAATAATATGAAATGGCAAAGTGGAATGAGAATCGATAAAAAGGCAATTAAATTTGTTTTCCCAATATACAAGAGTGACATGCATATAGAGAAGGATATTTGGGCCAAGTAATGACCTGAAAGTTACGTAGGGACTACAATATATTTTTTCCCCGAGAGCCTAAACGAGAGTGCCAAACATAATACAGTAGAAAAGGTCATATCAGAGGAAGAAGGGGTAGGAGGTGTGCCATAAATTAAATTATATGATAGAGATAACCCGTATTGTTACACCAAATAATTTAATGTTCGGTACCCAAAGCCATTAAAGAAAAACTAAGAAAGTCAAACTCAACAAATACACTGTTAGGAAAATTGATGAATGGACAATGTACTTCACAAGGGAATCATGAACTAGGCTATAAACGAGTGTGTAACGGCTGTGGCGACAAAAACGACGTCGTGGTAGAGATATGACATTGAGTAGGGGAGTTCAAAATTGGGGACTGGGTCGATCTGGATCCCGAAATTTGCGTACCCGATTTTTCGAATATCCAAAAATGCAACCCGGTTCCGACCCAGTTTAAATCGGGTATTCTGGATACCCGGTTTAATCCGGGTCCAAAAACGGGTGTCCGATTTTGTTTATTTCCTTAAACAAGTATTTTTTTCTCTTATTTATATTAAAATAATTTTTATATAAAATTAAAATACATAAAGATAAACTATTAAAATCTAAAAGACTTGACTTAACTAGTCCACTACAAAAAAGTTGTGAAATAGTGACCGGATTGAGTATATCACCATTGGCGACGAGCTAGCTACGAGAAAGTGGTCGCTTATTTTTGCAAAGTGAATGGCGACTAACTAGGGACGAGGCAACTAGACGCCATAGTTGTCAACGGTCAAAAAAATTTTCCGTAGAAGCTGGCGACGGAAAGTCTGGTAGCTAGTTGGTCGCCAGCTGATAAAGTATTTTTTGTTGTTTTTAGTTTGGGCGACGGAAAAGTTGGTAGCCGATTGGTCGCCAATTGTTTCCGTTTTTTTGAATTTTGAATTTGAATTGGTGAGAATATAAAATTGTCACCATGTCGTCGCCATTGTTTGTATTTTAAATTCCTGCATTACGGTATTTTGTATTTGTGAAACGATTGAATTGAAAACATTACGAGAGGTTAGTTATTTTATTATGTGATACATAATTTTTTTTTTTTATATTTATTTGAATTGTTTTATTTATTTATATTAAATTTTAATTGTCATTAATTTGCTTTAATATTTTTTTTATTGTTATCATGTAATTTCATTTTGATGAATTGTTTAATATATTTTAATAATCATTATATTATATATAGGGGTTAAAAATGAATGTCAGGGAAGAAAGAAGTTGAATGTACAACCGGCGAAAAAATAAAAAGTTTAGTTTAAGATTTATGAGAGGGTTAGAAGAGTTTTTAGATTTTGCTCGTGAAAATAGCATGAGTTCTGAGATTATGATATCATAATTCATAAAAGACAAATCATGGGGTATGAGATCGAGAGTTCAAAAATTAAAATACAACCATAAGGTGTGTTTGGATTGAAGGAAATGGAGGGAAAGGAAGGGGAGGGATTTGGAGGGAGGAGGTATCCCTTGTTTTGATAACAAATTTAGAGGGAAGAGATTTGGAGGGGAGAGATTTGGAAGGAAAATTTGAACAAATTTTGTTAAGAAGATAATCTCTCCTAAAAAGGAAAGATTTGGAAGGAAAACACTTTCCTTCCTTTTCCCTTCTCTTCTCTTCTAAACAAACAATATACACTTTCCTTCCTTATACCTCCCTTTCCTTTCACTTTCTTTCCTTCCCCTTCCCTTCCTTTCTTTTCTCTCCTAATTTACTATCCAAACATAGTGTAAATCAATTGAAATACAATCTTAAAGTTATTACATACCAAACTATTTAAAACTAAAAGCAAGTGATTAGAAAAGGTATAATGGGCGGCTAAGACAGTAAAATAATACATTAGGCCCAACTCCCAAATAACTTTACATTAGGGTTTTTATTTTCCAAACAAGTATAAAAAAAAATTTATATGTAACATTTTATTTATTGCCGTTACTTGTTTATTTATACATATATAAAAAATATGCCGGCAAAAATTGGAGGGCTTTTGAATATTTAAGCCCGTTGGTAAATTTTTACGACATTATTCGATCCGCTACCCACCCAAACCCGCTTGTATACAACTATACATTTAATATATTGACATTATTTTTGTATATACTTCACCTCCTCCGTTCCATAATACTCGCTACATTTTCTATTTTCGGAAATTTCATATTACTTGCTACATTTCTATTTTTAGTAAAAAAACTAATCATTTAAAGTTTCACCAACTCATATTTTTACACTACTCTATACCTCATTAACTATTATTTCTACAATTAATCTTTATAATATTCTCAATCATCTAAAAAAACCTATTTTCTTTTTTCATTTTTCATCAAATAATATTAAAAAAAGAAACTCCCACATGCTCCTAATAATTGAACAATACTTCCTTAATATGTGTGTCCATGCATTTGTAGCAAGCAAAACAGAACGGAGGAAATACTCTCTCCGAATCTTTTTAGTTGTCCTATTTTCTTATTTGGCAAATTCATACCAATTGTCCCATTTCCTATTTTGTTTATCTTTATTTACCTAAACACCCTTATTTTTACTACTTCCAATACCCGACTACCACCTTTACAATTAATTTAATCAATTAAAATACTCAACTACCACCTTTTTAATGGACCTCACACCACCCTTAATAATCGTGAAAACTCAAATGGAACATCTAAAATGATTAGGAGGGAGTATTAATTAAGGACTTGACTTCTGGTACCTTCTTATAGTGATAATTAGTTTGTCCTTCCAATTATTGTACCATTCAAAGTTTTTTGTTTTGATTTGTAGTAATATCATCTCACTTTATACGTGAAAAGGACATAAATTAAACCTTGGGCCGCAACTCCAAAACAAAATGCCATAAAGAAAGTTATTATGTGCTCCAAAAACAATGAGCTTTTGTTTCAAGTGGATTTCCCCTGAAATAAAGATGAGCCACACAAATGGATCAATTCTGCTCAAACTGTGTGCCCTTAATTTTATAGCTCTTCTATTTGTCCATATAGATTATAGTCCTACGACTTATTGGTGAAATTATGACAGTTTATATGGGGGGGTTGGTTGGATTTATAATTGGCGTTAGGCCTTTACGTGATACTTGAACAAAGGTTCCATCCATCCCCCCTACAAAATTGGGGAATAAGCAAAAATTAAGACTTTGCTTTCAAGAACTTCAAAATCATTCAATATATCAAGACAATCACTTTGGTGTTATTTATAATTAGTGGCGGAGCTATGTTGGAGCATACAGGATCACGTGTTTCTAGATTTTTCTTTTTTAAGAAAAATTTGAATTAGGCTTTTTAAATGTTAAGAGTAAAAGTGTAAAATTAATACTGACGTCTTTTGATGACAAATACTCCTTCATTTTAGTAATTTTGTATTTTTTTTTATTTTATCTCATTTTTTTGATTAGGTCAGTTGATTTATTTTGTTTCGTTTCCAATGAAACTCAGCCGAAATTTTGTCCATTAGTTGGTGTTCCTTGGACCCTAAATCCTGGATATGCCACTATTCATAATTAGCAAAAACTTACAAGAACAATCACAGAGTACTCTTTAACAAGGATAATGATACATTTGAAACGGTAAATGCAAAACAAAATGGATGATATAAATTCTATTATATATTTAAAAGCGTAATTTTGGTAATAAATTGCAATTTTATGCTATATTAGAAAATCTAGTTAATTTCTTAAAAAAAAGAAAATCTAGTTAATGCTACATAATTAAAAGTTTAAGATATATTGTAGTTTACTATTCTAATTATTTTATATCCTTATTAATAAATGTCTTAGAGATATTTGTTAGCAAGACTTTTATATAAAACGCTTCGAAATGCACTATGTCTGTAAAACTTCTCATATGTATATATGTGTCTTTGTGTTTGTGTGTCGCACTTTAAAAATGAAGCCTTGTGCATTTAGTTTGTCTATGGATATTTGAGGGGAAGTTATATGGGGTTTCATATCGCTTCCTTTCCAGTTAGGTGAACATATTAAATTTGGTGGGTTTTAAGTGGATATGAGTATGAAAATTCTTATTCGCTAGTGATAGTGAGTAGGTGGTAGTTAAGAGGTGTTACCCACCTCATATCCACATCATGCCCCTTCCATTTCCACTTGCATCACATATACAATGTACTACTACGTACAGGCCCGTTTCTAAACTTTCGATGGCCTAGGGACGAGATTAGAAATAAGGGCCCTTATCGCCCTTTCAACTTTTATAAAGCAAATCAAAATTTTCATTTCTATAAAAGTGTGAAAATGATTTTTTTTAATCAAAATATAAAAATAAAATGAGAAAGTTACAAGTTAAAATGATTTTTTTTTAAAAAAACGGATATGGAGAAAAATCAAACAAACCACAAATTAAATATTATCTTGTCTTCTTTAAAAAACAAAACACGAAGATTTGAATTAACAAGTATATAAAAACCCATCATTAAAATACAAAGCTTAAGGTTGAAGAAAATGAAAGAAAACTTACAGTTCAAGACTCTAGAATACTCTAATTTTCCCAATTTTCAAATTATTTAAGATATTTTGAATACCCTTATTAGCCAGATTAAAATGGAAGTGTGCCCCTTTTTTCTTGAAATTGTGAAGAGAATTTGAAGAGTTTACCCATCATTTCTTAAAACAGTCGTTGGCCATAAAAGACTTTCCATTTACAATCGGGGAAGGAAAAGTCGTGTAGTATTAGTCTTTCCATTTTCCAAGAATAGGAGTTATTGCAAAGGCAATGTCAGACAAATAACTAAAGTCTACGCCTCAAAATACGGCCACTAGTTATTTTAGTTTTTTTTTAATTTTTTTTTATTTAATAACAACGCTATTTCATTGCTAAATTATGGGGCCCTGGGTCTTTGCCCTGCCCGCCCTAGATCAGATACGGGCCTGACTACGTACCCTATTTCAAATTATATAAATTTATTTTAAAGTTATTTGATAAAAAGTTAAAGATATAATTTTCTAAATTGGGCATTACTTTCTGCAGCTATGTACAAACTATTGACAAGGTATGACACATAACGTGTAATTTGTAGAGTTTATGTGTTGTCCTCATAAATTTGTTACGAACATCGAATGTCATAATTTCAGCTGCATGTAATGATGTAAACTAGTGAAGGACTTGGATCTCGCGATATTTATATTTAGATAATCACTCCTTGAACTTTCCAGGATACAATCTGCTTTCCATAATAATATTGTAAAGTGCAAAGCTAAAACAAGGGTACAAGCTGAACATAATTTCCCTCCCCAAAAAATTTGTAAAAATAACAAATAACGACTAGTATCAAAACAGGGGACAAATTGCCAAATATGAGGGTAATCTACGTCATATTTCACAATTTCTTATGCATTTGTTAGTGCCCAAGCCCGACCACTATCGGAGGTAGATCAAGTATTATTCAACTTATTTGAAGTTTTTAGTCGTTTTCATTTTCAAAATATAACAATAATTTGAATGGGATTTGGAGTTCAAAATTAGATATTGAATCGATCGAATTCAAAGTTTATAATTTTTGATTTTTGATTTTTCGGATACTAAAAATAATGATCCGAATCGGATTCGAAAAATAGATATTCGTTACTTAGATATTCGGATTATTTCATATCGGATTTCGGATATCTAATTTTTAAACTCTAATTTTTTTGGCGTTTTGTTTTTAATCAAAATGGAAGGGTGTATCAGTGTACATAAGGTATTTTGGTGATAGAGATCAAACTTTGCAAATTCTAACTGATTTGTAGTTGATACAAATAGATGTTCAGATATTTGTAGATGAAAACGATGACGTATTAGAGATCGAACGATGTGTTACAACCTCTAACACCACCAAGATCGAAAGTATGTGAAGTCTTGTGAAACAAATTACGCAATCAATATGACTTAATGTTTGTAGGAGTAAAAATGTAATAATAAAATGACACAAATGTTTAAGGAGGTTCACCTAAAATTGGCTATGTCCCCCGTGGTGTAGTAACTCTTATATTATCAAAAAGAGCTCAAAGAACTCTCAAGTATAGAGTATTACAATTAGAGAAGAGATGAGGCTGGTGTTTGGCTTGGGGTAATTTTGTGGATGATTTTTTTGGATTATCTTAACCTTGGTAATGTGTTCTCTATTTATAATGTCATGTGCACATAATGACTAATTGTACACTTAATACAATCATAATGCAAGTAATAAAAGCTATGTAACAGTTGTATGTCACACGAAGAGTTTAAGGAAGAATCCAAAGTAAGCTACTCATTCCCAATGGCTCGTTCGAGGCAACGAGATGCTCGTCCGAGCATGTGCTGCCAGCAGCTTCTGTTTTCTGTCTTCAGAGATGCTCGTTCGAGCCTTATAAAGCTCGTTCAAGCATTGTACAGCAGAACCGATCCTTTGGTCTTCCAATTCTTCTTATTAAGACTCATTAACAAGCTTCATTATGCTTAATTATCATCATTATTCTTGTGTGTTTAAGTCACATCTTAATTCCCTCCTAACTTCAAGAATTAATCCATACTTAAACACCATATTAACCACAATTTTAATCACCCATTAACTTATTCTCATAGGATTCCATTCTAAGAGTCACACTTGATTTATTTTGGTGCACTCAAGTCACACCATTCATAACAGTAGAAATTAAGAGAAGTTGAAAATATTAAAGCAAAATTTTACCTACGTTCAAATAATCGTGTTACTGTAATAGGATTCGATTGTTTATCTTTTTCTTGTTGATTATGTTAAAATTTGATTTTAGATAATAAGTTCCAACCATGAATTGAAATTTAATTTCATATTTTGCCTTAAATTTTGAAGGTTTCAACTTTAGGAATGATTAATTTTACAAATGTGATATCTACAATATTGTTATAACGGTTATTGCATGAATGATCACACATATTAGATTTTCGTAAACTAAACTATTAGATAGACAATTCTACGCGACAAAAATCAATGGATTTAAATGATACTATCTTAGCTTTAACATCGGGGGTGTTTGACAAATTAGCTTATTGAGCAATTTTAGTTTATTTTGATATAAATAGATGATTGAATGGTCAAACAAGCTAAATCTAGTGTTTGATGAATTAGTTCGTGGAAACAGCTTATTGATACAAATAAGTTGTTTTTGAACAAGTTTCTTATAGCAGTGGGTACAAAATCAGCTGGTCTAATCAGTTAATAAAATAAGCTGGTCAAATCAGTCATTATAATTAGCTATCGGCTAACAGCTATCATCCATTTGCCAAACACCGTCATTGTCGTTTGAACAATTAAAAATGCGTGTAGTAGCCCATTAAGATGGACTATTGAGGTCATTTGATTTCAAATCAAATAGGATATATTGGGCTTATTTACTCCTAAGTTAAAAAAGGAGCCCAATGTAATGGCAAAAATGTCCATGTTGGGTACCTATGTTGCCTATGTCTTCCATAACATTTGATGGGGTTGTAAAAAGATAATTCTTGGGTTAGTGAGATGATGCGGATTACCTTTACCAAGGCTATGATGAAATAAATCAAGGTAGAAAAATTATGAATGGTGCACCTACAAAAATTATAATTATATTATACGAAATCCTATATGGGAGCAATGTGTTTTGTTAAATGTAAATGTGAGTAGTAGTATTTTTTAAAGTTTTTAACATGGTAGCAATATATTTATGTTTTTAGTAACTTAAGTAGCCTTATTGGTCTATTTCTTGCTGCTTGTCGTTAATTAATGGATTGACAATTTTGCTAGGGTGTTCATTAGCGGGTGCCCGAAAAGTCGGATATCTGGAAAGTCGGGTACTTGGTTAATCGAGTACCTACTTTTACGGCCCGTGTCCTGATCCGATTTATCCGGGTACTCGAATTACGGTATATGGTTTATTTATAGTATAATATTGACATGGGAAAATTTGCTTCAGGAGGAAGTAAAAGGTGAAATACTCTATTATTATTTTGTTTATAATTTACGGTATAACTATAATAGGCTTATTTTTAAACTTTCATAATAGTATCAAAGTTTTATGAAACGCCAGTAGTAACACTTTTGTAAGATTTTCCCACATGATAGCATCGAGTTTATGATGATGATACTACTACTACTACTACTGCTGCGCTTCGCATCGCTCTTTGCTCGCTCCGCTCCTGCTCCTGCTCCTGCTGCTGCTGCTCCTGCTCTTGCTCCTGCTGCTGCTGCTGCTGCTGCTGCTCCTACTGCTACTGCTGCTGCTGCTGCTGCTGCTACTACTCCTCCTACTACTACTACTACTACTACTACTACTACTACTACTACTACTACTACTACTACTACTACTACTACTACTACTACTACTACTACTACTACTACTACTACTACTACTACTAATAATAATAATAATAATAATAATAATAATAATAATAATAAGGCTATTATTCAATTGGTTTCGTGGCAAGGACGCGTGTGTCGATGTTACTAAAGGCTCTTCCTTCGCTGGCACGGGAATCTCTTCATCGGCTTCTGGTGCCTATCTAGCCAACGCTGAGGATAGAAAGAGGAAGAAATACACTACTAAGTGTGAAGGGCATAGCTAGTGCTCCTCTAATCCTTTATTAAGCCAAGGGGTGGTATTCGGCCTATTGCTATTGGTACGGTATGGCGTCAAGTAGTATCTAAGGTTGTTGCTTCTGTTGTTGGGAAAACTACGAATGCATACTTTGAATATTTCCAATTTGGGATAGGTACAGATGGGGGCGGTGAGGCTATCCTTCACTCGGTTAACAGGCTCGTCGAATGTAAGGGCGATGATGTCGGTCTCTCTATGCTTTTGTTGCATTTTTAAAATGCTTTTAATCATGTTGATAGAAGTGTAATTTGTCTGAAACAAGGATTCAATGCCCCTCCCTTGCTCCTTGGGTGGAATTTTGCTACTTCCAACCTGCTAGGTGATACTATGGTGACTCCACTCTTTGGTCATGACAAGGTGTTCAACAAGGCGATCCGTTAAGCCCTTTGTTTTTAGCCCTTATTCTACACCCTTGATCTTGAAAGTCCATTAATCCTTTAAGCCAAACCTCCAAGCTTGGTACCTTGATGATGGTACAATTACTAGTGACACCCTTATGGTCGCATGGGCCTTGCATATCTTATAGGAAGATGGGCCATCTCCTGGTTTGTTCCTGAATGTGGATAAGACTGAACTTTTCTGGCCTACAAAGGACCCATGTAGTAGAGATCCTGGAGTCTTCCCCCGCTCACATTTCTCGTCCTCATGCAGGGGTGAAACTTCTTGCATTGGTGGGCTTGTGAGCACTGATCAGAGCTTTTATCGTGATTTCTCAATGAAGAGGGTTTCTAAAACCATTGAGCTCATGGCAGCTGTTAGCAAACTCCGTGAACCCCTATGCGAGCTCCTCCATCTTCGCTATTGTGCAGAGGTTGGGAGGTTATTTTACGCGCTGAGGAGTTGCCCTCTCGATTTGTTTGGGGACGCACAGGTTCAGTTTTGATCTTGCTTTGCGCTATTCCCCGGAGAAGATTGTTACGACATTGGGGCCAAGGTTTGGGGATTGGCAATGGAGGTTAGTCACCCTCCCTATCAAGACAGGTGGCCTTGGTATCTACTCGGCAGGTGATGTTATTAATTATCCTTTCCTTGCCTCTCGTCTACAAACTAGTTCACTGCAAGCTAGGATCTTGGTTCATAGTGATCTTCCTTCCCTGGGATTAGCTTTCGAACGAGCCCTCGGTGTCTTTCGAGCTCTTTGTAGCAGCAACACAGTTTCTCTCAAAGAATAATCTGCTGCCCCCCATATGACAAAAAAGTTGGCAGGGGCTTATTTTAATGTTGTTGAGAACAACCTTGTACCTAGATACATGCTCACACCAAGACAAATTGCCATCCTTTGTTCTACCGAGAATCACATGAACAAGATTTTCTGTTAACAATTCCTATTGATGGGCTAGGACAGAAAATGAATCCTCGACATTATCGATCGGTTCTATGTTATCGGCTCACCATTCCCTTGTTCTTCGAAGGTAGTCTATGCCCAACCTGTAACACTGCCAGGATGGATATATGGGGGATCACGTAGTTCGTTGGTTTAGTGATGTTGGTGTGAAGTTTCGACATAATTTGTTTCGAGCATGCTCGTAAAAATTTATTGCAAAGCTGAGATCTCGGTTTGTAAGGATGCGCCAATGGAGTTCTCTTCGGAGACGGGTAAACATTTTAGGCCAGTGGATCTCCTATTGTTCAACTGGGTTCATGGTATAGATTCATGTGTGCATGTAACAAGAGGTTCGCCCTTTGCTGGCACAAGAGTCTCTTAATGGGCCCCAAGTATATCCCTAGCCAATGTCGCAAAAAGAAAGAGGAATAAATACACGACTAAGTGCGAGGAGAACAACTAGAATTCATCCCTTTTGCCTTCTCTACCTTTGGGGAGCTAGGTGAGAACGCCTTCGACATGCTATCAAGGGTTACATTTGTTGCCATGAGCTATACAAATACCACTATGTCTAGGGCATACATTTTCCATATATTAGCCTTTTATATTACAATAGGTGGTGCTCCGCTAGTTACTCGACTCCCCACTAGGGATGGTCATGGGTCGGGTCTGGAGCGGGTCTGGCCAGACCCGGACCCGGACCCTTTTATTTTTTTTGGACCCGGACCCGGACCCGGACCCTAAGGGTCCAAAATTTTCAGATCCAGACCCAGACCCTCCGGATCTGACGGGTCTAGGGTCCTTAATGGGTCCTTAATGGGTCCTTAAACAAAAGTCTCTTTAGAATATATTGTATTTTTGTAAGCGACTTATATCGTATTTTTGTAAGCGACTTATATCGTACTTTTTATATATATTTAATTCTAATTTAAAATTTAAAAACCGCATAGCATCATCCATGCACACTAAAGTTTGGGATTTGGGTGAATAATTTAGGGTTACATAATATATATGAGGTGGGAGTGGGTGGGAGTATACTATAAAGTTACTGAGCTTGGGTGGGTATATGGGTAATTGGTTAATTGAAATCTAATATTTTTAAATAAAAAAAATTAATATTATAAATTAGAATACTTAATTATTAAGGGTCCGGGTCCGGGTCTGAGGGGCGGGTCTAGGGTCCGGGTCTAAGGTCGGGTCTAAGGTCAGGTCCGGGTCTCAAGTTCAGATTCGGACCCGGACCCTTCAAAAAAAATTTGGATCCAGACCCGCTCCGGATCCGACGGGTCTCAAAAATTTAGACCCAGACCCTTAAAAAAGGGGCGGGTCCGGGGCGGGTCCAACAGGGTCCTGGACCCATGACCATCCCTACTCCCCACCAATTTCCTGTAATGTTCCTCTCTTTGATATGAAATCTTATTATTATTATATAATAATAATAATAATAATAATAATAATAATAATAATAATAATAATAATAATAATAATAATAATAATAATAATAATAATAATAAGGTGTTGTATGTGGGTCCAATGCTTTTTCTCTCAATGATGGATCTGCTGCCCCCCATATGATGACCAAATTGGCAGGGGCTTATTTTAGAGTTGTTGAGAATAGCCTTGGGTCTACCTATATGCTCACCCCCAGACAAGTTGCCATTCTTAGTTCCTCTCAGCAACCGCATGCACAGGATTTTCTGCTTACCATTCCCATTGATGGTTTGGGCCAAAAGATGAATCCTCGTCAATTTCGATCTGTCCTATGTTACTGGCTCACCATCCCCTTGTTTAACGAAGGTAGTTTATGTCCGAGTTGCAACGCCGCTAAGATGGATGCTTGGGCAGATCACGCAGTACATTGCTCTAGTGAGGTTGGCGTGAAGTTTCGACATAATTTGGTTCGAGACATGCTCTTGGATATTTGCTGCAAAGCTGGGGTTCCCTTACATAAGGAGGTGCCCTTAGGGTTTTTGTCAGAGGCAGGAAAAGATCTTAGGCCATCGGATCTCCTTCTTTATAACTGGCTTCATGGTAAAGACATGTGTGTGGATGTCACTAGGAGATCTCCTTTTGCGGGCACAGGGGTCTCATCATGGGCTCCTGGTGCTTCTTTAGTCAGTGCTGCAGAAAGAAAGAGGAAGAAATACACGTACGACAAAGTGCGAGGAGAATTGCTACAAATTCATTCCATTTGCTTTCTCTACGTTTGGTGAGTTGGGTGAAGACGCACTCAACTTGTTATCCAGGATCTCATCATTTTCATCAAGTAACTCAAGTTGCACCAAATCTAAGCAATACATCTTCCATAGACTAGCATTCTGTATTCAAAAGGGTGTGGGCGCTCAGCTTGTTGCTCGACTCCCCACCAACTTCTTGTAAATTCTCTTTTTATGAAATGAAATGTGGTTTATAATAATAATAATAATAATAATAATAATAATAATAATAATAATAATAATAATAATAATAATCATCATCATGGTTATCGGATTCTCGATCCTGACCTACGATTCTACGATCCTACGATCCAAAATCAGGCGACCGATCCGGATCGTAGGTAGGATCTTAATGTTGGTAGAATCGTACGATCCTACATAGCTCCAAGATTTAAGTGGTAGGATCATAACACGATTCTACGATCCTACGATCTTACGATCCGATCCTATAAGGGTAGTTTCAATCGTAAATTTTTTTTATATTATCCTGATTTTTTTTGAATATTATATGTATATGTCTAAAAAATTACATCAATATGACTAAAATTCAAGTTTTTCTTGATTCGCAATATAAAAATGATTATTAAAAGTATTCTTTTACAAAACTTAATAATTGATGTCAAATAAGCATAAATTTAAACCTTAGAACTAAAAAAAAGAACAAATACAATTGAAAATCAGTTATCTAAAGCATATTAATACATATTTGTAGGATCACACAATCCTACGATTCGATTCTACCGATTTCGATCCTACCCCCTCAACGGTCCTACGTAGAATCCCGATTCTAACAACTTTGATAATAATAATAATAATAATAATAATAATAATAATAATAATAATAATAATAATAATAATAATAATAATAATAATAATAAGTAATCATCATTTTATTTGATTTGAGTACGATCTGGTATGCTCTGATCTGGTCTGGTATGGTATAATCCGAACTTTTCTGATCTGATATGAATTGAACTGGTCTGGTTTGGTCTAATTTGATCTGATTCCATAAGAATAAGTAATAAGTTTAAAATATAAGTTGAAGAGAACAGGTTCTAAGTCTAAAAAAATAATATTAAAATTATGAATGTGAAATTATAAAAGGTAAAGAGTAATGACATAATAATATAAATTTATTAATTTATTAAAAATATAATAGTTTAAATTTGAGTTTGATCCCTTCACCTTATATTATAAATATATTACCCCAACTATTGAGTTATAGACTTATAGTAAGTTTTATTATATTTATGCTCTCTTTAAATTATATATATCACATGAGTAAGGGGGCCATAGTCAAAATTACAAAGTATCACTTTTTCTTCATGGGGGGTCAGGCCTCCGCTGGCCTCGGGTGTAGCTTCGCTCATGATTTCCCAAAACAAGTATTTCAGAATTTTTCTCAAAACTATTATCTTATTTCAAAATTTATTTAAAAATAGTAAATGAGTATATTTTGACCCCATCTTTTACCATATCATCCACATGCATGTTTTTGAAGATACCAAACCATTATATTGAGGTAGCTTGTGGTATAATTAAAGATAAAAGTGTAGATTTGTACAAAGCTCAGACTGAATGACAGTTTTGCATAGTATGAAAGATACCCTAATTTATCTAAGCTATACCCTATATAATTGAGTGCTACTACTTGAAAGTTTTTTCTAACACTCTAAGCTTTCTAGGGATGCCCCACACGCCCTTATATTCCACCAAAAGTGAGAGTTTCATCCCCATCTTCCTACCCCTTAATCTCAAAAGTTTCTAGCAACTTATATGCCTATAACAAATCATTCTTTTTCTCCAAAATTCTCTTAATGAGTGCTTCATATTTTGATATTGTAATATTGTAGACATCCTAATCTTTCCACTGATACCTTGTAAGCACATATACAAGCTCTATAACCCCCTCATCTTCAAGCAAACATTCTAAACTTGTTGTTCTTTTATTGGTCAGCTGTATACATGAACACAATTTATAGTGTTTAGTCATCTTTCTCTTAATGCATGTATAAATAAACCTTATTGTGAGCTTGTACACAAATTGCCTCACATTTTACACCTAAGAATTGCATTAATTAGAGCATGGGAAATTATGTTTTTGCCCTCAAACATTTCGAACAACTATGAGTAAGCCTATTTCAAACACCTTCTGTTTTGTGCATTTTCAACCATTTTCTACTCATTTTAACACGATAGTTTGTTCTTGAGAAATATGGGTTTTGGAGTTGTGACCAATTAGACACTTGAATCATTTGATTTGGAGTTCGGAGCTAGAGGTTATTATGAGGATTTTAGTAAGGCATGCCGAAAAGGAACTTATGATTGTGAGAGATTTGAAATTTAAGTTGAATGTGAAATTTTAAATTGGATTTAGAGATGAAGATAGAAAGTAATCTTATCATATTCTAAGCCGAAATCATCAACTTTGTAAGGTTCTAGAAACACTCCCTCCAATTCATTTCAGTTGTCATATTTTCTTTTATGGGCAATTCACTTTAGTTGTCCCATGTCCTTTTTTACCAATAAATTTTTTTACCTAAATACCCCATGTTCACACTGGTAATGACCAATATACCCCCACTTTTACAACGTATAATACCCCAACTACCAACTTTACAATTAATTTAATCAATTAAAAATTAAAATACTCTAACTATCACCTTTTTGGTGAACTCCATCACACTCTTAATATTCATGCCCAACCAAATGGGACAACTCAAATGAATTGGAGGGAGTATTATTTTGAGAGCTTGGATTTTTTTCATGAAACTTTCAAGAATATTCATGGAGATTATTTTCTCTTATTTTGTAGTTCTTATTTCTTTTTATTTCTCTTCCATTCTTGGTGGCTTATGGTACACACTTCTTATTACTATGTAACATTTATATTATATTTACTTGAGTAATTGAAACATATGACAATATGTTAGATAGATTAACTTTATATCTTGCATGTTGACTTAAAGTAAGAAAAACACATTTTTTGTGTTACAAGTAAAAATAAAGTGTTGATTATAATGATAAGTGCAGTTATTTGTACTTATATATACGATTTTATACTTCTTAATGATGGTTTTCATTCACTATTTTAATGGTTTTTATTTATTTTAGCTGTATTTTATTTTAAGAAATCAGTTTTTTTTAGGAGATTTTCCCCCAAGTAACCCTAGAATATAAATATGCATTAGTTAACTTCATTTTTTTTGTGCTTTTAGTGCCCTAGATGCCCCAATGCTCTAGATATCAATTTTAATTTAATTTTCAGAATTCTCTCTTTTGTTGTTCTTCCTTTCAAAGCTTTCATTGTTGAAAAATTCCATTGTTATGTTTATTTTTATTGCAATTTACATTTATGTTCTTCTTCTTCATCAATACCAAGTGTATCCCGCTCATAGAAAACTATGATTAGGATATGGGGAGAGAAGAACAACGACAACTCATACCCATAGAGGAGAGTGCGGTCAAAGAGTCCCTCGACTCGAGAAAGGTCTTCAAAGAGAGAGAAACTTGCATGTAGAAAATGCAGGGTTAGACAGGGGGGACTGAGTGAGTTCCATCCTGTAAAAGCTCGAGCATAAAAATTAGTAGAGCGACGGCTCCCGTCCCAATTAGAGTTTGGAACATGCCCCTTCTGTAACAAGAAAATTCAAATGTAACAATGTCGATTCAACAATGAAACCTTAAACAGGAACCACAAAAGTCTAAAGAGAAAAATCCTAGGAAAAACTAAATAATATACTAAAAGTAACCAAAACTTTATATATTGGCTCCAAAAGTTAACCGTTAAAACGCACAAAATTGGTCTCTGACGGGAAAGTGATGCCTCGCCACATCTGGGGCGCCGAGTCATTACACTAGTTCTGCCTAGGGACTGAGAAGTCAGTGAATGAGCGACAAGTCGTTACATTGGGGGCGCCAACTCGTCAATGATGAATTCTTTGTTTGGATCATCCAAATGAGTTATATTCATGTAATTTAAGTATTTTGAGACCTTTTATGTATTTGGAGTAATTTGGACAATGCATTGTATTCTTATTGTTATTAAAACTTAACTTTCTAATTTGTATTACATTTTGAATTTCATATAAGCACTACCTGCCAACCTGCGCGTCCCGCCCACATTAAAAAAGGGACTCTATTTGAGTGTAAAGAAAAGGTATCTAAAGGGGTTTTATAGTAAATAATTTTAGTGGGGAGATGATTTGAAATATAGTTTGCAGTGGCAATGGCTTCGAGCCATAGTATTGTGGGGGCTGAAGATTCAATCATGATGGATCGAGGTATGTTGAGAAGAGTTTTATTTTTCCTTTCAACATTTTTGTTTTGTTGGGGGGTATAAAGAAACTTTCTATTTTATGATTAATGTATTCCCCCATTATCGGTACAAAGAATGCAGATTTTTTTTTGGAACTATGTGAGGATGAGTTTATGAAATTAATTAAAAACATCATCAACCTTAGAGTTTTGTTTAATAAAATACACACAACTCATTCTAGTGACATCATCAATAAATAAAACAAAGTACGAAAAACAAGAGGTTCCTAGCTCCATCAAGAGTAAGGCCCTAAACATCTGAATCCACGACCATTAAAGGTTCAACAACTGACTCAAGCTAGAATAATACAAATGTTTATGGCTCTTGTAAGATACATGACTCACAATTGAAAACTATATTTGTTCCACCCAAAGAACGACAAATATGTTCCAGATACCCTTCGATGCCATTTCCACAGTTGTTGCTCCACAATTTCCCGAACAAGCGCTGCACAACCCTTTTGAGACATCTCCTCCACGTAGTACAAGCCATCTTTTTCAATACCACGCCTATTAAATTTCCCCAACCCGTTGATCCTTCACAATACAAAGATGAGGCCCATCAGAACAGTACAATTTAATTCGTTAGTGAATTGACTAATAGAAAGAAGCTTATGCGATAAATCAAGCCTAAATAAACAATTATTTAAAGTGATTTTAGGAAGAATCTCAATAGGTCTTGCGCCTTGGACTGCCACACATTCTCTACTTGTTGTTTGTATGAGAGGTTAATCTGATTTTCCAAGTGTTAGAAGGTCATTTTTGTCATAGGTTATACTGTCTGTAGCCCCACAATAAAAAATCCACTTGGTATTTTTTGTTTTAAAAAAAATTTTAGTTAGGCTATTTAGGGCAAAGTGAGTAAAGTGGGTATTTGGGCTTTATTTGGTTTCTGGGCGGATAGGTAGGGTTTAGGTTTAGGGTTTTTCTTTGGGGATTTGAGGGTTAGGGTTTATAAAAGGAAATTATGTGGGAGGGGTTTGGTCTTCACGGTTTATTTAAGTCGTTTCCTCCAATATTTTTTCTCTTTCTCTCTCTTTTACCTGCTTCTTTATTCATGGCAGTCATTGATGCTTCCTTTGCGCCTTCATCAGGTAAGTGCTCAATACCCAAGCATGTTTAAGATCCCTTCTTGCTGTCATCGACCTTTCTCCTAGTCGGTTTGCTGGAGGTTTCTTTTTCTCTTTTTCGGTCTTGGTGCTCTTGCCGCCACTCTGGGAACCTAGTGATCTTACAAGACCCTTCTTTAGTGTGTCTGTTTCCCCACAGTGAGTACAATTAAGATTATTTTTGTCCTCTTCATCTCGCCTAAATGGTCCCTTATACAACTTTGGTTTTGTGATTAATCCAATACTCGTTCCTAAGGAGTTGTTAAACTCCAATGATGGATCTTTTGTGATGAGTTTACTTCCGATTCCTGAGGGGTCAGACTTAGATGATTGTTTTCTAGGCAAAATGTGAAACAGTTATAAAAACGTCTCCGTTAAAAATTATTATTTTAATAGGTAAAATGAGTTTGTCATTTTTTTTTTGAAGTAAAATTTTACTACGAATTTTAGATATCAGTTTTATTATTTTTTTTTTTTGGGGACAAAATAAATTATACGACGAAAATTATAGATATATTATCCACCTAATACTGTGATAAGTATGAGTAGGAATGAAATACCGACGTATGGCCATATGGCTTATGACTCACACCTCTCAATTTTACTCACTGAACCTCTACCTAAGCTATATATCTATAAGAGTATTTTTACTACTCTTTCCTTCACACCACTATCATCTTCTTCATAGTCTCTAAAGAAAACAAAGTTGAACTCTATCTTCATCTCTTCAAAAAGAAGAACAAAAATCTGAAATTTTATCAACCTTCATCTTCTCAAAGTATTGGTGTAAGTATATGTAAGTAAAAGTTTTTAATTGAAAAACCCTAATCTCAATTTCAGAAAGTTTACACTCAAATTTGTGAAGCTAGAATCTAATTTAAGTGTTTTGATGATTGTAGCTTTTGTAGAAGGAGGACCCATCTAACCATCATCATCCCCATCTCTTTTTGGGCTTAGAAGTTTTTAGAAGTTTTAAGAGGGTCTTTTGATGGAATAATTGTAGTATCAAGAAGGTGACATTTTGTGGTAGCCATTGAAGGATTTCTAGCTAAAGTGGATCTTGATTTTGATTTCTGAAATTTTGTGTGGATTAGTCTTGCTCAAAGGTAACTCACAAACTAATCTATTTAAGCATAATTGAATGTTTTAGAGTTGTTTTAGGTATTAAATTGTTGTTGATTCATGTTCATGGTTGAAAGAAAAGTGCTGGTTATTAAACAAGTTTCTGTCCAGTTATGTTTGACTGTTTTTGGGATAGATATAGTCGTTTTTTGATTTTGGTGTCTTCATGAGAATTGTAGATCTTCGAGTCTTGGTCGCATAGACACTTAAATCGCCACTATACGAGTTCGTATGAGAGAGTTATGTTCAAAATAGTGAAATGGTACAGGCTGTAACGAAAATCAACCATCAGTCTTCTGTTTTGCCATTTTTGGGGTAGCTCTTATTGTTTATGGGTTTTGGTGTCTTCATAAGAATTGTAGATCTCTGAGTCAGGGTCGTGTAGACACTTGAATCGTCTCTATACGAGTTTGTATGAGGAAGTTATGACCAAAATATTAACAGGTGTCCTAATATGGTACTAAAATGAAATATTTATAAGTGGAATTAGAAACTATGAAATCAATTGAATGTTTAAGGTTAATTATTGGGTATTTGAGATTAATTTAGGGTTATTATTCTGCCTTAATTGATTGGTATTTAAAATGATGATTGTTGACTTTAAAGAAAATCAACTGAATTGTTTTGTTTTATAATAAAATGTTCGACATTGAAAAATGTTCGTTTTTGGGAATTGGCAACGGATATTTATATCCGGATTATTATGAAATCATATAGCTTGATAATAGGTAATGGTTATTCGGATCGGTCTCGAGCGCCCGATCCCGTTTCGTTCTTGCAAGAACCGTATTTCGGTGATGACGATCACCCGTATTCTCAGGATTTAGATCAAGCCTACTTCCTGACGGTCCATATATTCCCACGTTTTAATGTGCTGTTATAATATTATTTTAACATGAATTTTGAATAAATACGTTTGGTATACAAAGTTTTGTTTGTTTCACAAATGAAATCATATTGTTTCATTTGCCGTATTATTTCGCTATTTACTTGTTAAGTAATAGTCGTATTTTGATTCGCTTTGAACTAAAGGTTCTTAGCCGTATTTATGTTTATACCAAATAGTCTTTTAAAAGAGTTTGAGTTTTGATGAATTAATGTATTATAAGAAGTTACCAAGTGAGCAAAAGATTAAACTGGAAATGTTTATTAATGACTTCTACCTAAATGTAGTAGTTTGTTGGATTACTCAACAATTCAATTGTTGACAGTCTTTGATGGGGCCTATCCCTTACGGGGGATAGATCCACTTTCAGGTTGCCAATTTTAATGCGGATGGATGTGCTGCTCCTTTATGTGTTATGTGCTGCGAAAGCGAGGACATCGTTTTGGAAAGTAAACTTATATTGATATTTTGACAAATCCTATGTTGTAAAATTTAAAAGAATTTAGATAATTGGTAATGTATAACATAGCCTATAAATGGTCTGTAATTATTAGTATCGCAGTTATGTAAAGTTTTCAATTACTCGGATATTGGATTGCTGTGGTTATCGAGCCACAGGTCGAATTCAGCCCAGGCTTTTATAAGTCTTCCGCTATGCTTTGTAGATAGTAATATTATACTATTTACGTTGGCTTGGGCTGTTTCAATTGGTATCAGAGCCAAAGTTTTTAAAAGAACATTAAAATAAAATATATGAATTTTGAAAATATGAGTGATCGGTAGAATTAAGTCTAAGTTAAAGTCTGGGGATATTATATGTAAATGTGCTTACCTGTTTTACGTGATATATTAATCCCCAGATTGTCGTTTTAACGACTGAGTCTGATGTATTTCATGTACCACCCTCCCTTCAGATTAATGAGATATAGTATGTGGAGATTGATGAAAATCTAAGAGTGAACAAAGTGTATAAATAAAGGTTGACCCATATGACTAAACCATTGTTAATAAAGTCTAAAGTTTATATGTTTGAGTAGAATTCGTAAGTGATTTGTATCTTTTCCTTCTATGAATAGATAAACGCCATGCCTAGAGGTCGTGGGCGACAATTATCTACTGAGGATGAAGATCATAGTATAGATTCTCAGTATAGAAGGTTGGAAGCGACAAATGAAAGGTTACTTAAAATCTTGAGGATCAGAATCGTAGGGGTGAAATGGACCAAGAGAGTGAACTGTTCAGAAGGCTTGGAGGGCATAGACCGCCATTTTACAATGGGGAATCTGACCCGGTCAAGTTAGAAAACTGGATTGACCAGATAGAGAACGTTTTGGAGGTTGTTAATTGTCCGAGGGGTCTTATGGTTAAGATTGCCTCATTTTATCTTGAGGACACCGCAAGTATGTGGTGGAAAACTGTGAAGACTGAGGGAGACACCATTGGGATGACTTGGGAAGAGTTTTTGGTAAGACTGAGGACTAGATTTTATCCTACCTCCCTTCAGAGGAGAAAGGAGGGTGAATTTCTCACGCTATCGCAAGAGAAAATGTCTGTTCTTGAATATTTGGCCAAATTCATGGAACTATCTAGGTTTGCGCCCGATTTCGTTGCAAATGATCAAATGAAAGCTTCGAGGTTCTTTGAAGGGCTAAACCTGAATTTGCAGAAATATGTTACGAAGTACCGGGACTTTCAGGACTTATTAGATAGTGTCTTAGAACAAGAGAGAGTTCAGGAAAAGAAAGATAGGTTTAGCAGAGAGAGGGGGAAACACGTAGTGTACCCATCTAAGAAACCAAAAACGGAGAGCCCTAAATTACAATACCAGAAATCCAGTGGTAATCAAACTTGGAGTAGAGACTTGACTAGACAACAGAAAAGAGAAATTTGGGTGTGTCCCAAGTGTAATCAAAAACATTATGGGGAGGATTGTCAGGGTAAGAGGATGTGTTTTACTTGTGGTCAACCAGGTCATATCACTAGAGATTGTCTTAAGGGAGGTAATCCAAATAAAATTCCATTTGGGAATAAAGGAGGAAAGTTTAATAACAATCGGAGGATGGTAGGTCGAATGCACGCTATAGGAGGTGAATCTAAGTTTCCTGATGAACGTGAACCTCAAGGTAATGTCATTTCTGGTGTCCTTAAAGTTTGTAATCAGTTAGCTTATGTTTTATTTGATACGGGGGCCGACTATTCTTTTATTTCACATAAATTTCTTCAAAAACTAAAATTTCCCCTTAGTTTAGTAAGTATAAATTTAAAAATCGGGATCTCAGATGCTTCCCAATTTTCTTGTAATAAGCTTTATAAAAATTGCCCTATTGAGATTTCTCCCCAAATTTTAATTGCGGACCTAGTAGAGTTTGAGTTGGGTGAATATGATGTCATTCTGGGTATGGACTGGTTGGAAGCCTATAGTGCTAACATTGATTGTCGAAGAAGAACAATAAGTTTGAAGTCTGTGGATGGAAGTTGTGTAATTTTTAAGGGTGGAGAGCTTAAACCAAGTCAAAGATTGTTCTCACTTTGTACGAGTTCAAAAGAAGGTTATTCAGAGGAACTTGGGTATTTATGTTATGTTTTGGGAGAGAGTAAGGGAGAAAAGCAAGACCTAAAGAGTATTCCTATTGTTTCTGAGTATGTTGATGTGTTTCCAGAGGATTTGTGTGGGTTGCCTCCTAAAAGAGTGGTGGACTACCACATTGATCTGATGCTAGAGGTCACACCTATTTCTAAGGTACCATATCGCATGGCTCCTGCAGAAATGGCTGAGCTAAAGAAACAATTAGATGAGCTTTTGGAAAAAGGGTACATAAGACCCAGTGTGTCTCCATGGGGTGCTCCAGTATTGTTTGTTAAGAAGAAGGATGGCTCAATGAGACTGTGCATTGATTACCGAGAGTTGAATAAGGTAACAGTGAAAAACCGATATCCTTTACCGCGCATTGATGATCTTTTTGATCAATTGAGAGGTGTAAAGGTCTTTTCTAAGATCGATCTTAGGTCAGGGTATCATCAATTAAGAATAGCCGAGTCAGATATTCTGAAGACTGCATTTAGAACTCGGTATGGTCACTATGAGTTTGTTGTTATGCCATTTGGGTTAACAAATGCACCTGCGGCGTTTATGGACCTGATGCAGAGATGTTTCAAGGAGTATCTTGATAAGTTTGTGGTTGTCTTCATAGACGACATCCTTATCTACTCGAGAAGCAAAAAGGAGCATGAAGAGCACTTAAGGATAGTACTGAACTTACTCAGAAAAGAGAAATTGTATGCGAAGTTTAGCAAATGTGAGTTTTGGCTTGATCAAGTCTCATTCTTGGGTCATGTGGTCTCGAAAGAAGGAATTTCTGCACTTTTCCATCTTTTTCGAAGGTAGGCCCGTGCAATGGGCCGGATAAGGGTCGGGCCGGGCTCTAGGAGAAACAGGTCGGGCCGGGCCGGGCCTTACAAAAAAGAATTGGGCTTTGGACGGGTCGGGCCCGTAATGACCAACCCGGCCCGGCCCGGCCCATTTATATTACTTATGCAAAAAAATATAAAATAAAAAATTTTAAGGTTTTAAGGAAGCAAATGAATAAGAATTATGAAAATGAACTATTTAGTAAAAAAATATAAATTTTTTAATAATTTAAAAAAATTGTTGAAAAAGTTAAAAGCTAAAATTTCAAACTTTACGAGGAAATTTTCTGCTATGGGATTGGGACCTACATGCTGAAGAGAGCCCTACAGTAGTGTTGGATATATATTAGTTTCTCTACTTAAGAGTTTTTACATTTTGCTGCACTTCTCTACTCCACCACTGAAAGAAGCAAATCATGGATGGTAATTTTTATCCGGCCCATGTTTCAGACTCAATAAAACCCTTATCCGGCCCATGTTTTGTTATTTTATTAAAACCCTTATTCAGCCCAACCCTTATTCAACCCAACCCTTTTAAAACTCTTAAAATTAAGGGTTGGATCAGGGTCCCCAATGGGCCCCCGGCCCAATGCACAGGCCTAGTCGAAGGTATCTTTGATATTTGATAAGAACCGATACCATTCTGTCTTAGTGTGATTTCATTAAAGATTGTGATGTCTTCGTGATGTTTCATTGGATTTGGGACCCGTTTGTCGATCTGCTTCCGTATCGCTATCATTTCTCCAACGAATACCTCAATAGCTCTGCAATTTGATTATATTGTTGGCCTTGAACGTTAAATCGTACACTTAGAACTCATCTTGCCCACTGCTGTAGAGAGATTATGCCCCTTTCCACAAATCTCGAGCCGTTCGATAATCGAGAATTGATTTACCAATTCAATCTTAATATATTCAATGATCCAAGAAGTGACTGTGGCATCTTGTTAATTCCATTTCACGTTTTGGAGATGGTGAGGAAGCGATGATGTGATTGCAAGTTGGCAACATTTTTAACAAACATAGGTTCTCCAAACATATTATCAGAGGCTCCTGAATCTATTATCCATTTCATTCCTTCACTATGCACATTATAGCAAGTCACCATACCTGATTCTGCATACTTTGCACTTGAACCTCCTGGAAGGCTTTTGAGGAGTTGCTCAAGTTGTTGTACACTAATGCCTGAGATCTCTTATTTCTCAGCATCGCCTTGCACATTTGCTGCTGTTCTCCCAGATGTGAATCTCCTAATCCTCCCCATATTGTATGAATATTAACTATTGCTGCTTCTATTAGGAGAATAAGTAAATCTACTTCCTTTCCCTTTGAATCCTGGTTTGTGTTTAGGATGCCATTTGGGGTACCCAATCAAAGTCCAACACCTTTCATGAGAATGCCCTTTCACTCCACAGGCAGTACATACCTCAACATTAGTTCTTCCTTTACTCAGCATAACAGAGGATTCTATGGGCTGTTGTTGCACAATGAGGACACTCCTTTGTGACTCTTCTTGCTGCAAAGAGGAGCATGAAAACTCCACTGTGGGAAGAATGGTCATCATTACAAACTGACTTCTTTTAAGACCATAGCACTCATCTAGGCCATTGAGAAACTAGAACAACCTTCTTTCCTTCTTTTGTTGGTTCAAAGCTTCTAAGAACTTTGTTATATCTTCACCAACAGAGGTGATTTGTGGAGTTGGTCAAGTGACTCAAGTTCCTCCCACTATAAGAAAAATCATTTTTAGCAACTAGTTTTAGCAACGACAATTTTTTTTTCGTTGCGAAAAATACTAGTTGTTATAAATTAACTTCCCAACACCAAAAATAATTTCCCGGTATAACCCATGGTTTTTGCAACGGAAATTGTAGTTGTTATAAATTAGATAAATAATTCGTAACTGCAAATATCGTTGCCATAAATAATTAAATATATAGAAACACCAAAGTCGTTGCAAAAACCCATGTCTAATAATTTAAAAAAAATTAAAATAAATAAAACCCAATTTAGTAACGCGCCTTCTTTTCCCACGAAACCATACTTTTAATTTTCAAACAGCCCAAATACCCACGACAAACCCTTCATTCACTCAATACCCACGACAAACCCTTCTCGTGAATTCCATCTGCACACTGTTGCCGGTCCTTCTGCACACCTGCCGGATTCCATTTGCCGGTCTTATGCTATCTTCTGCCGGTGTTGCTGCCCACGAAAACCCACTACTGGTAGTTGTTTTGTTTTGCTTTTTTTTTTCCTTTGAATTTCTAGGTGTCTTGGTATAATTTTTAATTTTCAATTTCATGTTTTCATGGGGTTCTTGGTATAATATTTACTTTTTTCCTTTGAATTTCTGGGTGTCTTGGTATAATTCACGAAAGCCCACGAAAACCCTTCATTTACTATATTTTTCTTATCCTTGTACAATTTTTTTATTATAATATGCAATTATATATATCTTGTTTATGTAATAGTTGAAGTTAAAAGATGTTGTTACTTCAGCTGGGGATTCAATGACACAAGATGAAATTTTGCTTCAAGTTCTAGGCCAAAAGGCAGGGCATGTACGTGGAAAAGGGACAAGGGTACGTGCATATTCTAAAGAAAAAGCACAAATAGAACAACGTAAGATTGTGGAGCAACAACAAGAGAAAATTCAGGAGCAACAACAACAAATTAAAGAGTTGATGGAAAGTCAATTGCTACAACAACGACAATTTGAAGAATATAAGGCACAACAACAAGAGGCAATTGAATCAATGAAACAAAGCATCTAACAATAGCTACAGAACAAAGAAGTTCAATGTTTGTCACGAATGCTTTTTAGGTAAATGATGTTTTCTTTTGCATTGTTTTAATATATACTTGGCTTTTTAGTTGCAATGCCATTAGTTGGTTGACATTTTAGTCCAATTAGGAGTATTGGCGGCTTCTGTTGTAGTTTTAGTTACAATGGCATTAGATGGTAGCATTTTAGTCCAATTAGAGGCTTGTGTTATAGATTTAGTTACAATGACATTAGTTGGTTGTATTTTAGTCCAATGAGAAGTATTGACAGCTTGTGTTATAGTTTTAGTTACAATGGCATTAGTTGGTTGGCATTTTAGTCCAACTAGGAGTATTGGCGGCTTGTGTTGTAGTTTTAGTTGCAATGGCTTTAGTTGGTTGCATTTTAGTCCAATTAGAAGTATTGACAGCTTGTGTTGTAGTTTTACTTAAATGACACCTTTTGTTTGGATTTTGTTTGGGCACCTTTTGTTTCGATTTTTTTGTCATGGGTTCTTGTCTTTTGCATAAGATCCATGCTATGTTTGAGTTGGAATTGTGATGGTTTTGTTAGTGCATATTTTGATAAATGTTTTGCTTATTATGTCTCAACAAATAGTGTAATGACTATTTGATGCTTTCTCTATACAGTACTCAATTTGGGGTTCATTTGAATTTGAATTACTAACAAATTTATTTGGTGTAGGTAAGCATTTCTTTGTTGGAAAGTTTTTGCACTCAATGTCAAATTTGGTGATAGTTACAAGCATTTTGGACACGCAATTTTTGGATTTGAATGTTATAATGAGTAGCTAATTATGTCCACTTGTAAATTTTTGGACTGCTTCAAAGTGCCTTTCACTGGTGATATTTTAGACGCACGACATTTGAGACGTGTGATATTTTGGGATATGTATATGAATTATGTATATTTTTGAAAAATTCCTAGTCCATGTATGACTTAGATACCATGATGATTAATGCACACACACAGTAGATTAGAGGGGAATGTTTTTAGTGAGTATTCTTCTTAATTTCAGAGCTGGTGCACAACTTTCATATATACACACATGAGCCAAAACCACTAGGGCAAGGACACATGTCCCTTTACACTAGGAAACAAAACAACAAAAAACGAATATTTGCATAACAGAACAACATACAACTTCAGAGAATATTCCTCAATACTAATGTGAGGTAGAGAACGAACAAATCATACCCATACTTCCTGCAAAGTGAGGAAAAAAGGAATGCACACACTCATTTTATCACCAAAAAGACAAGGTCCTGTAGAGAGAAAAACAAGTGACACATAACTCATCTCGAAAGGCAACGACTTACATCACATTAAAATTGTAACTTGATTCAAAATTAAGTAACTAAATATGTGCACGTAAATGTGGATCTCAAATTTCTTTGTTAATTCAGATAGTATAATTATGCATATTAATCCATATATATAAAGAAACAGAATATGAATGATTATACAAATATAATCTAAATCTATAATCCTAAACTAAATAATTTTCCAAAAAGAAAAAAAGACGAATGCCAACAAATGATGAGTAAGAAACGAGAAAAATCATTAGACTTTGTTAACATCTAATTGAGTATCACGTACAATTACAAATTTCTCCAAAACATTCGTGTTTTTTGGTTGAAATGCTTGCGTATTCTCCAAATGTCGTACAGCTTAAAGTAACAATATGTCTCCTAGCAATAGTTTCCTTGATATGCTCAGGCAATCTCAATGTATATTTACGATCATCCTCTATTGCCTTACTTCGTATAATCGAATGTCCTGTGGAATGTGATCTAGGAAATTTATCAGTATGTGTACATGAATCACCTTCATCTTTTTTAGCCATGACTTTATGTTCGTCATTCTTAGGCTTTTTGTTTTGATCTCCATTCTCGTCTTCAATTGCAATGACAACATTATTATCATCGGTTAAATTATTTTCTTCAACATTAATTTCAATTTCACCGGTATTGTTAACCACACCAGTTGTTGTAGCAACACTATCTATGTTAGAAAGATCGTCAATCTCCAATGATTGTTTTGCGTCTAAAACATCAAGATTCCTACGACAAACTGGACACGATTTATGTGACTCAAACCATAAATCTATACACTCTTGGTGAAAAACATGGCAACAAATCGTTAAGAGTCGAAGAACATCATTGTCCTCAAACTCACACAAACATATAGCACATTCTAGGCCATATTTTTCACATTGATATTCTTGAACACTTGCATATGTAAGTGTAGGGAACGAGTTTACAATGATTGAATCAAGACCAGGAGATGTAACAATGGGATTAATAGGCGATCCATTCGATGTTTGTCGATTATTTAAAGAATCCACTATATTTTCTAAAAAACATCTACAAAAGTATATAGAAAAAAATCCTACAAAAAACAATACTAGAAGAAGTACAGCTAACACAAGCGTGACAGGAGGGGCAGGATCGGGGGAAAATATTGCATCAGTTATAGATGATGTGGAAGTCGACATAATTGCGTACGAGGCAATTAAAAATTTTGTTTTTTAGCCGGAAATTAAATAATCCGGCCTCAAGTTTTTGCATTTGAAATAATTAGAGATTTAGCAAGAAACCATTCTTTGAATGGCTTTTGCTTGGTGTATAGAAAATAAAATATTTTTTTTGGAAATTCTTATGTGGGTGAGGGTTACGTTGAGAGGAAAAAGGGAGAACTTAATACAAAAAAATATAATATTAGTGGTTTCCTAAAATGAAGGTGAACTACGTAATGTCATGTGTGTATACACAATATTAACATAATTGATTAATGAGTCCTTTAAATTTTGAGAAGAAAAAGGAACATACTTAAATTTAGTGGTTATTAAGAAATTGTTTTGAAAGAATTAAGTATATTAGTAGAAATTTAATTTCCACACAATATTAAACCTATTTCTACTAATAGAAGACTACAAATATAGGCACCTACTATATTTGATACTCCCTCCTTGCCTATAAATTTGCAGCATTTTCTATTTTCGTCCGTCCCACTTAAATTGCAGCATTTCTATTTTTGGACTATGACCCACCACTTTCTTTTAATCTCATCCATACATTTTAACTCACTTTTAATTTCATCCACACAATTCATTCTCTCTCATCATTTATTACCACTTTCTTAATTCTCACCATTTTTCTCTTTGCTACTATCTCATAGGGACGGACGGAGTAATAAACAACATCAATAATTTTTGGGTGTCAACATCATGTATCTTACATATCTTAGATATGTTTAAATTATTATTATTATTTTTATTATTTTTATTTTTTTTTATAAAATTATAATCCATTTCATAGAAAGAGACTTTACAAGAAGTAGGTGGGGAATCGAGCAACAAGCTGAGCACCCACACCCTTTTTGATACAAAACGCTAGTCTGTGGAAAATGTAAGCCCTAGATTTGGTGCTACTAGAGTTACTAAAGGCAAACGATGCAATCCTTGATAACAGGTCGAGCGCGTCTTCGCCTAACTCTCCAAAAGTGGAGAACGCAAAAGGAATAAATTTGTATCCAGAATCCTCACACTTAGCAGAGTATTTCTTCCTCTTTCTCTCGGTAGCATTGACTAGAGATGAACCAGGGACCCATGAAGAGACTCCTGTGCCAGCGAAGGGTGAGCCTCCAATTAAGTCTACACAAGCATCTTTGCCATGAAACCAATTGAACAGAAGGAGGTCTACTCGCCTAAGATCTTTCCCCGCCTCTGTAGAAAACCCCAGTGGTGCCTCCTTACGAACCGAAATCCCTGCTTTACAACAGATATCCACGAGGATGTTTCAGACCAAATTGTGGCGAAACTTCACGCTAATTTCATTGGAGCAATAAACAACATGATCCCCGCACCTATCCATCTTGGGAGTGCTGCAGCTTGGGGATAAGCTGCCTTCGACGAATAAGGGAATGGTGAGTAGATAGTATAGAACGGCCCGAAACTAGCAGTGGTTCATTTTCTGCCCCAAACCATCAATAGAGATTGTAAGAAGAAAATCCTGAGCATGCGGTTCCCGAGTTGAGCTAAGAATGGCAACCTTTCTCGGGGTGAGCAAGTTAGCATAAAAGGCTTTTCTCAACAATACTAAAATAAGACCCTGCTAGCTTTTTAATCATATGGGGGGCAACAAGTTCATCATTAGGAGAAAAATCATTGGAGCCACAAAGAACACAAAAGAGACTGAGAGCACGTTCAAACGCAGAACCCGGGGAGGAAATATCACAGTTAGCCAGGATCTTAGTTTGGAGCGGGCTAGTTTGAAGGCGAGAGGCAAGGAAAGTATAGTTAATAACATCACCTGCCGAGTAAATACTAAGGCTGCCTGACTTGATTGGTAGTGTGGCTAGCCTCCACTGCCAATCCCCAAAACTCGGTCTAGATGTCGTGACAATCTTCTTCAGCGAGGTGCGTAGAGCAAGATCAAATTGAATCTGTGCGTCCCCGGAAAAATCCGGAGGACAAGTCCTCAAGGCATAAAAAATCCTCCCAACCCATGCACAACAGCGAAGATTGAGAAGCTCACATTGTGGAGCGTGAAGTTTACTAACAGCTGCCATGAGCTCAATGGTTTTAGAAACCCTCTTCAAGGAAAAATCACGACAGAACGTCAGATCCGTACTCACAGGTCCACCAAGGAGTTTCACCCCCGTACGAGGGCGAGATATGTTAGATGGAAAGACTCCAGACTCTCTACTTCTAGGATCCTCTCTAGACCATAAAAGTTCAGTTTTGTCTACATTGAGAATTAAGTCCCGAATAGGTCCATCCTCCTTAATAATGTGTAGGGCCTTAGAGACCATAAGGGTGTCACCTATAATCGTACCATCATCAACATACCACGCCTGGAGGTTTAGCTAACATGAGTGATGGATTATAATGAAGGTCCATCCTCCTTATTATTATTATTATTATTATTATTATTATTATTATTATTATTATTATTATTATTATTATTATTATTATTATTATTATTATTATTATTATTATTATTATTATTATTATTATTATTATTATTATTATTATTATTATTATTATTATTATTATTATTATTATTATTATTATTATTATTATTATTATTATTACTATTATTATTATTATTATTATTAGGGAAATTCTACATGGTAAGCACCGGGTTAAGGGAAACGCCTGTAATAACTAAACTTATTTTTGTTTCTACATGGTAAGCACCAACTGTTTCAAAACTAACTGTCGTAACTACATTGCACAAAAAACGTTTAAAAATCGTTAAATATGAAAATTACAATTTTGCCCTTGTTTAATTCTTATAAAAGTCACCTTCTTCTTCTTCCTCATTAGGCTTGTTCTTAAGTTAGGCTTGCTTTGTACACATCCTAAACCAGAAGAAAGGCCTACCATGAGACAGGCCGTTCAATTTCTTCATGGAGATTCTAATCTTCCCGATATACCTTCAGATTATGACAATTAAGGTCATAATCTTTTTGGCGAGAGCTGGGCAATATCAATGTCACTTCTGGCATCATGATTGGGTGCATCTCATGCTAACAAAATTATCAATGGCATCTTTGAAGAAATGATCTCAGTCCAAACAATACTTGGTAACAAAGAATGAAAATTATCAATGACATCTTTTTAATGGTCTATCAATTATGTAAACAGAAGCCACTACAACAAATTTAGCTTTTTGCGACATTGGATTTAGTGACATTAAAAAAATGCCACTAATTCATATTTTTAGTGTAATAATTATTGATTTTTCTTTTAAGTTCCACCGTAAAGTGATTTAGCGACATTTAATTTGGTTTTTAGTGGCATATGTAAATTGTCACTATAGTCTATAGTGGCATTTGTGAGAAATGTCACTAGATCCTATGTCGCTAAAAGCTTTAGTGTGACTTTTTAATATGCTGCTAAAGGGTCTAATAAATGTCACTAAATCCTCTATATACACTATAAGAAATTAGAAATAGCGACATTTAAATTAAATATCGCTAAATATATCCCACTAAAAGCAAATTATGTTTTAGTGAATCCGTATGAAGAAATTCAATAAATCATCAAACGACATAAAACCCAGATGAAATTTCATAAATTAAGAAGAACCCATTAAATCAAATCCACTTAATCGCCTCTAAATAAACATCAAAAAGAAGATTAACAAATGAAAGATTCGAATCGGGAAAGATAAAGATACTTACATGGTAGAAAAAGAAGAAACCCATTGAAGAAAAGTGGTACCAAATCCCAAACCACCAAGCTTGTTAATGGCGGTCCTGAGATCTTCTTCTTCCTTTAAAATTGCTTCCCAATTGCATTAGGATTAATCTGAGAAAGAAAAGGATGAAAATGATGAAGAATTAAACAAGGGCAATATGGTAATTTCACTCATTAACGGTCATTAAAACGTTTTTTAGCCCATTTAGTTACGGCAGTTAGTTTCCCTTAACCTGGTGCTTACCATGTAGAAACGAAAACAAGATTAGTTATTACATGTGTTTCCCTTAACCTAGTGCTTACCATGTAGAATTTCTCTTATTATTATTATTATTGTTATTGGTGTTGTTGTTGTAGTTATTATGATTATTATTATTAATTTTTTGGAAGATGAAAGAAATTCTATTAAAAGTAGAAAAGCTACAAACGTGTACAAGAGCAGCCCAGACCATACCTCCTGGATTCATCTATTTGCATCAGCTTGCTAAGAGGGCACACCTTTTAGGAAGGGTTTCCCACCCGCATTCTTCATGTGCATAGAATTCAGGGGAAGGGTCTCAAAAAATACTAGGAGTCCATATAAGCAAAAAACTATACATCATATATGGTCCTATACATCCAGTTTCTATCTCTATCAGTTTCCTTAATGCACAAAAGGGTGGATCGGGACTTCACTTCGTACTTGATTGTCTTCAACACACCTTCAATGGATTTGACTTTAGCTTGCCATATCGCTTCATTTCGGGTTTGCCAAATTTGATACACCAGACAACACAGGGCAATGCAAAAAACCTTCTTTTTTGTTGTAGTCATTCTCCATTTTTTTACGGCTAAGTTGCTTAGAGACGATATACGGATATTGGAACCAAGCCATGCCATAACCGCTTCTAAGCAGGATTGACTAAATCTACATGCAAAGAAAAGATGGTCGACAGACTCACTTTCGTTACCACAAAGGGGACATGTATCATTAGGAGTTACGCCCAATAGAGATAGGCGGTCCTTGGTCTTCAGCCTATTGAGGAAAGCAAGCCAGAGTATGAATCTTGTTTTGGGGATAACCTGCCTAGCCCAAACTAGCCTTGCCCAGTTCACCGACTCGAGGGGTGGTTGCAGATTTTGGTAAACCTTGCTGATGGAGTACCTGTTTTGCTCAATGAATTCCCACAACAATAAATTCCCAGAGTATTATTATTATTATTATTATTATTATTATTATTATTATTATTATTATTATTATTATTATTATTATTATTATTATTATTATTATTATTCCAAGGAAAGTGCTAATGATTATATAAGAATATATAATATAAAAATAATAAATGTAGGCATGGAAAATTCTATAATTCTAAATTTTTGAATTTTCCACGTAGTAGACAATTATTTCTTTTAATCCGCATGGTGACTCTGAGCTCACCTGTACTCTTCTATGTGGTATACAAAATGTCAAGTTTTTTTGTTAAATTAAGTACTTATTTCAAAAAAGTGTCCCTTTAGGATGTTTGGGGCGTTTGTTTTCATGAAACAAATCGATATGTTGCATAATAAAAAATATATTTATCTAAAACCTTAACCCTTCGTCTACCAACTTGAAAATTTTGAAGCTTAGAGTGATCACACAGAATAAAAAAACGTTTGTTCATCACGTGACAAATCTTGAAACTCGGAGTATATAACAAAGCATTGAGTTAATATTTTTAATACATATGAAACTATATATTTTAAAAAGTTTATTTATGAAATATTAATCAATTATACTACAAAGTTCAATAATTAAAACTCAATCTATTAGAATATTTTTTTTAATGAACAATGTCAAATGTTAATCATTTGATAAATTAAATTAGTTATAAATTTCCTGAATATTAATTTGATGAATTAATTACAATTTGATAAATTATATCATCATCATCGTACCCAGTGTATCCCGCTAATAGACAAATTATGGTCGAGATCTGGGGAGGAAGGATAGAGCGCAACTCATACCCATACAGGAGAGTACGGTCAAAAGAGTCCATCAGCTTAACAAAGTCTTCAAAAAGAGAGGCACATGCAACTATCCAAAAGCCTACAACACACACCCACGTTCACAATGCATAGTAATGAACTAAATAAAGATACACAACAAATAGACCTAATAACTTAATAAATGATAAATTATATAAATCATAAAATTTCTGTAGTTTCTACTTGTTTTAATTCAAAATTGATTTGGGTCAACAACAGTTTGATTGAAAATCGGTTTGGGTGTACAATAGTTTGACTTAAAAACGATATGGTTAAGTTGATTTTAGTCAGATGGAGTTCGATTTCGTACAGAATTCGGGTCAAGTCGTTGTTAGTCAGATAGAATTCAATTTCTTACATAATTCGGGTTAAGTCAATTTTAGTCAAATTGAGTTTATTTTTGTACATGATTTGGGTCGAATAAAACTCGGTTTAGTCACTATTAGGTTCGGGTAATTTCGATTAATATTTAGGAAAATTTGATTCTAAAGGTAAGAACTTTGCGTGATTTGCTTCTAAAGGTGTGAACTTGCGTTTATCTTTTAAAGGCTCGAACTTTAGGGGTCTTCGGTTTTAAAGGTGTAGCCAGTTTTAGTAACCTGAAACAGCAAGTTACCATCTTCTTCACCTTCTTCCTCAAGCTCTTCATTAATGTCTTTTTCATCACCTTCTCAACCTCCTCATTAACGACACACAACAAAACCTTCGAAACCCCAACATTGATTTAAATTCTTCACCCATCTTCATCAATGGTGGCTTCTTCACCCACCAAGCTCACAATTTGATCAACAAGTCCCTCTTCATTAGCAGAATAACTGGGTTTAGGCAACCTAGAAAGATACGCACACAATTTAATGGGTTGTTCCCAATTAGAAAATTAATTCCTATTTCTATTCATTCCATTCAGATCACTAGTATAAATATTGAAGTTTCAAATATAACTCAAACTAAGAAGAATTTCAGGTTTATATAAAAGAATAAAATGATGGGTTTGAAGAAGTGGACGCCATTTTTTAAAGCTTGGAAATAAGGGTAATTTGTGTGAGAGGAGAGCTAAGCAAAAATGGAGAAAGGAAATCACATAGAAGGAAGAAGAAATGAGTGGAAGTTTGAGGGGTTGAACAAAAATGGAGGACATGAATAGGTTGAAGATGAAGATGTTGAAGAACCAGTCGTTTAACCGGTAACATGTCATTCGCATCTTTAGATGCTGAGACCCCCAAAGTTCGAGCCTTTAAAAGATAAACGTTAGTTCACACGTTTAGAAGCAAATCACGCAAAGTTCGTACCTTTAGAATTAAATTTTCCTTATATTAATATGTGGGTTATAAAAATGGGTTGTAGTTCGTATTCAATTTTCCGATTTCCCATTATCAATCGATTTTGAGTGCAAATTTCTTTTGAGTAATATCAACTCGATGAAACCTAAAAAGAACATATTTTTAAGTGAGAAGGTCTTTGTAAATAACGGTTATTTGTGAGGTTCATAAATAACCCTTATGTGGTAGGATGTGATAGGGTGAACGTTTTGTTATTTTAATTTATCTTTTTTAATTTTGTTTATTTTAATATTATTCTTATTGTCTTTTTGTGGTGATTCACAAAACACGATTATTGATAGAGTTGTTCAAAAGTGACCCGACTCGAAAATTCGAACCGAAACCGAAAGCAAATCGACCCAAAAATGTGTTCGATTTTTAGGTTTATCGAACCGACAACACTGGAACCGATGTTGTGCCCGAACCGGTTGACAACTGAAAATGGAAAAGTCGAACCCGAATTGTAACCGATTTTTGTAACCGACACATAACCGTTAACCGAGATTACTCGGACCTAAAAATGACCGACCCGAGTCATATCCAACCCGAATCATGCTCGAAACCGAACTCGATCCGGCTAAAACCGACTTAACTCGAACGAATTTTAGATCGAATTGCATTAAATCTGAACCAATTTTTAGCTTATCATCTTATTAGTCAATCTAATAAAGTGATAGATATTTTAATAAATTAAATTTTTTAAATACATGGCACTATGCGATAATAAAATTTAAGACCCATTAAGATGCTAAATTAGTATTAAATATTTGTAAAATGCGATAATAAAATTTAAGACCCATTAAGATGCTAAATTCAGGACTCGAACTAGTATTTATAATAAAATTTAAGCGTATATGAATGACACTATGCGACTTAAGATGTTAAATTAGTATTAAATATTTGTAAAATGCGATAATAACTCTCTTACAAATATACGAAAAATATAATAACTTACAAATGGTTCAAATTCGACAAATGAAATAGACTATTTTTAGACTCATTAAGGACCCTAGACCCATCAGACTCGGGGGGTCTGGGTATGAAAATTGTGGACTCTTAGGGTCCAGATCCGAGTCTGGATCTCAAAACATTAAAAGGGTCGGGGTCCGGGTCTGGTTGGACCCGTTCCAGACCCGGTCCATGACCATCCCTAATTAGGAATTTTTGTTTTTAGTCGGATGACGAACGGTTCAGAATTCGGGTCAGATCACATCTAAACATACTACTCCATCCGTTCCATTAAGAAGTTCCCACTTTTCATTTTGGGGCGTTTCAATTGTTGTTCCCATAAACCTTATGGAATATATCACAAATTTTGGACAAAAATAACTTCACCTATTCTCATTTTAATATTTTAATAATGATTATAGTCCCCACATATCTTCCACTAACTCCATTTTAACATTTTTATATTCCTTATGCTCCTCACATGTTTCCCACTAACTTCATAAAAATATTTTTTAATTAGTTGTGGTTCCCATATTTTTTTCTAATAACTTTCTTTAAATACTTTTTCAATATTTGTAGTCCACACTTTTTCTCCATCAAATTTATTATTCAATAAAATAATATCTCACTATTCTAGCTTTCTTAATTCCGGTCAATATTCCCAATGGGACATCAATCGGGAACCAGTGAGTAATAACCGAGACTTCAACAGGGAGTACCGGAGTAGCCAACATTTGATTTTCTGAGCTCACGGAAGGTATAGAAGAAAACAAACCAAGAAATTGTGTTGCTGCTACCAATTAATTGATTTTTCTTGGAAAAAAATGAGTGAAAAAACTGAATCGGAAGCTTCAACTTCAACAATGAATTCAACAGGCTTGATTTTATCAAACACAGAAGCATTGACATCTTTCCTTAAATCTTCATCATCAAATCTCCCAGAAGATCTCCAACAATCTGCACTCACTCTCTGTTCTCAACCCTCAATTTCTTATCAATCTCTGCGATCAATCTGGGCTGCATCAGATCCCAATTGTAGACCTTCACTTTCTACCCTTCTTCGTGGTTCTTCTTTCCTGTTCACTAGCCCTAAACCCAGAGAAAAGGTATAATCTTTTTCCCTTAATTACAAATTTTAATTTATGGGCACTTTTGATTTTATGATAATCAACTTTTCTTTATTATGGTTATCTGTAATTCTTGTGTTTTTGTTTGGTATTTTGTGGGGTGTAGGAGTATGATTAACAGAAAATGTTCAAAATTTTGACATCCATTCCTTTTTTGTTAATTTGTGGGAACTTGTTGTATGATGATAATTCTGCAATTCGGATTACAGCTTAGAATGTTTGTATTGATAGTAGTACTCTTTAAATGGGCAATGATAATTTACTTGGACAACCGTTTGGATTGATTTATAGCTCATGTAGCCGATGCCAATATTTTATTTTAAGAGTTTGACATTGTTGTTATTGTATTGTTAGTAGTAATGTTTTGGATTGATCTACATTCATTTATTCCTATATGGTTTTGTTCAAATTGTTGTGTTCTTTTTTTTGAAATTGTTCAAATTGTGGTGTTAGTTGAAGTTAAATATGATAATGCTATCTAATGAATTATCAGATAGTATTAATTAGAGGTGATAGTTTGCTGATTGGTTTTAATTTATACTTCCTCCGTTCAACTATTGACGTTTTACGCAATCCAATGTGTTATTTTGATCATTTTTATATTGAACATAACACATCTAAAAGTTATAAAACTTAATATTATAAAAGTTTGCGATTAGTCGTAATATATAAAATAAGCTTGAACGATTAATAGTGTTAAAAATCCTTATATAGCGAGTATTTCAGAACGGAGGAAGTATATCACATTTCACAATGCAATTGCTTTTGATTTTTCTTCGATAACGATTGTACTCTTTATTAAGCTACGAAATGAGTTGCCTCAACTCCATGGGAATTGTTGTACTTTGTTGGTCGTAAAAGTTGCGGATATAACTACTCTACGCGTGTAAAATTGATTGGATGTTATGTCTAATGTTTGGGGTTTTTGTTGTGTAGAGCGAAGAACTTAAAGCAAGATTGAAGAAGCTAGAGGAGTTGGCTGAGAGGAAAGCTTATGCAGAGCTTGTAAAAGATATTACTCCAAAGAAAACGACTGATGAGCCCTTCTCGTCTTACAAGGATCAACTTGGATTTGGTATGTGACATCGAACTTTAACTATTCATACTGTGTTGCTCTAACCTAAGCATTTCATATGAAATATTTATTACAAGTGGTTTTCACAAGATTGGATATACAATGATCTTGAAAGTGCACTTATGTTAGTAATGGCCCCTCTTGTTCGATCTCCTTTGAGAAATTGTTCTTAGCAACTAAATTTAATTGCTATGCTAAACTGTAAGTTGTTCCTTGGGTTCTCCTTTTTCAAGATCATTGTGAGCCTTGAGATACTATACATAGAGTAAATTGGTGTCAAATATGAGTCCCTAGAAAAGTGAGAGTTTTGGAAGTTACCGTTATGAAATTTGTAAGTGCACACACATCAAGTGATTCATTTCAAAGCAAAAATATATTAAAGTGAAGTTTAAACATATCCAAGTGAGATTTTGTTTAATTCGTGTCAATGCAAATATAATTTATTTCAACTTTTGATAATTTTTAATTATGTTACATCAGAGATATTAAGGCCAGTGCATTGACATGTATGTAAATTGTTTCAAAGCTTACACCTGAATTAGAAATCACTAAATTTAAACTCAATGAAAGTTTGAGAAAAAAACTCGATTCCTTTATCTTCACTTTTAATCGTCTAATACTTTATCATAGTTCATTGGTTTCTCAGTTTCTAGGAAAGTAGTCATTTTATCATTAATGAAAATTATCTTCCCACCAAAATGAAAGATTTCCATATGACAAATTCTCTTTGAATTCTCTATAACATTTGTATATATATATATTTGAAACATAGGAATATCTTAGCATACTTCCAATGTGATTTGAAGAACTGAACTTGAGTGTTATCGATCTAAGTTAGTTATTCTATTTGTTTTCAAAACTAAAGTTTCCGGAGCATAGAAAATTAGTTTGAAATTTATGTGTAAATTTTAGTTTTGTGTGGAAATGTTATATCGTAGAATTACGGAAATTTCAAATAGGAAAATTTGGCACTATATTTGTTGATTGATTCAAAAAAGGATCAAATTTCAAGCTGATAAATTAACATTTGGAAATTAGACATAATTTATATCCCGTTTTCAGTTTAGTAGAACTTTGAGCTAGTTGCTCATTGGAAGGCCTCGGACAAGGATAAAAATGGATTGGAAGATCCATGCGTGAACGAAACCTGGGGTATTCGTTCTCGGTCGTGTGGTTAAGTCTGTGATAAATAGGAATGTTTTTTTTATTGGCCTCACGCTCGGCTTAGCAGATGGCTGCTCGATCGAGCTAGCAACAATGTATGAGATAATATGCTAAGATTAGTGCTCAAACACATGTGAGAGGATTTACAAAACTTTTAGCTTATTTGTACTTGTCATTCCTTGTTTCCTCTCTTCCCTTTCCTTTGTGTATAGAACTAGCGGTCATTATCTATGATGGTTTCTTCCATTGTTCAACTAACTTTGAGACATATCGTTGCAGGCCTACATGTTGTGGTCATAATGTTTACCGGTTACCTTGTCGGATACATTGCCTTCAGAGCATTATTTGATCGCAACCCTGCCATGGTAATTATCGGAAATTTTACTATGAAATATGGTTATAAATGAAGTTGAATTGCTACTAACAGTTGACATTCTATTTTTAGAGCACTGCAGGAGGGATCCTTGGTTTGGCGCTTGGCATGCTTTTGGAAACAGTTCTTTTCATCATTCGAACAACAGAAAGCGAGAGATCTTTAACATCTCGAAAGCCCTCAAACCTGAAGATCAAGAAAAATCTTTAGTATAGTAGCTGAGCCCCCCATTACCTCTCCTTTTTTGGCTTTTGGTATGTTACTAAAGATTAATAGAGATCCGTTGTCGATAAAGTTAACGATAACCAACAATGTTGTAAAATCAGATCGATGTGATCAGTTGTCGATAAATGACTAGCAATATTGGTGAAATCAGCTCGACGTGTATGCACAGCCTTAACCAATAATTAAAGCTCATATTATTGTACACCTAAAGCTTTCTAGCTTGGGTGAAACTTTAATTTCTGTGTAACATTCAGTTTCTTGATGATTTGAGACTATAGTATATAATCAAACCGGCTTCTTAATCCATTTTTTTAAGGAAAAATTGATATTAATAATCCGACCTTTTGTTCATCCGCTGTGAATAATCCAACCTTTTGATTATTTTCTAATAATCCAATGTTTGCCCCTAGTTCGCTGTGAATAATTCAACCTTGATTTTAGTTTGCTAGCAACATACACTATTATTACCCATTATTAGTAATAAGGTGTGTTGTAGGCAAATTTATCACAAAGGTTGGATTATTAGAAAATAATCAAAAAATTGGATTATTTATAGCGGATGAGTGAAAGATTGAATTATTAATGTCAATTTTCCTTTTTTTTATTATGTAATCACCTTTTTTTAAATAAATTATGAATTTGTCTATGTATATGTTATTAATAAAATTTACCCTCAAACTTTGTATGATTTTAAAGCATAGAAATCACGAATTAACAAGCAAATGACAATCAGAGACAGTATATTTGAATTTTTTGAATAAATGTTGGAATTGGCACTATTGGCACATTTTGGGTGATTGTGCACTTGAATTTTTAATTAGTTTTTTTTTTATATATAAATTTTCAGTTATAATATTACTAGAGGAGGTAGGAAAGGCATCTAGGATGAACCCTTCTAAATCCTAATGAGAAAACCATACAACATCATAAGAAAGGAGGAACAATCCCCAACCTCAATATGGAAAATTCTAATACTAATGAGAACATAAGGAACACAATCAAACATGGCAAAGTAGAATTTTTGCTACTAATCTTTCGAATACAATTAATTCTAATCATAGTATGTAAAACTGTTTTACAAAAAGAATTTAAAACCGAATATCCGGTGTCAGAATGGGGATAAAAACAGTTTTGTGAAGACATAAACAGGCGTTGTGCACAGTATGTGCGATTAATAGGTGCAGATTTCTGTGCTTTGTGCTGCGGTTTGTCTAAATATATGTAGGTTACTGGTTTAGTCTGAAAATTTTCTCCTGAAAGCGGGTCGTGTACTCTCCCGGTAAAGCTATTGATCTATATTGAGGAGACGTATCAGGTGTTGCAAGCAAAGCTGAGTTCTAGTGTGGTTGAAAATGCTATTAGGAGACGTATCAGATTTGGAGCACCCTCACACTATTGGAAAACACAGATGCTATGAGCATGGGTGTAGAGTTTTTTGGTGTCAAAATCTAGCTCAGTGCCAAGCAAAACTAATGTGATGGTGTAGAAAGCCTTACCGATTTGTAGATTAGCGTAGCAGTTGCAATCGTTTTATGACATGGTGTTAGAGTTTTGTATTAGGGCTTCGAAATTCTTATAATTTGGTGTGAACCGTTTCTTTGTATGTATAGTCCACTGCTATGCGTTTGAGTTTTTTTGGGTGGCCTGTATCAATTAGGGTTGAGCAAAGTTTAGTCTAAACCGCAAAACAAACCAGACTAAATCGTAATTTAAATGTATGGTTTGGTCAATGGTCTAGTATGGTTTTTTCAAAGAAAGATTCTGATTATAGTTTTTTTTTTCAAATCGGATCAGACTAGACCACAAACCGTTATCAAGTTCTTAATTTGCACAACTTCACTCATACAATGAGACAAATCATTGTTTCACCCACTAACGTAAATATCCCCATATAATATAGCTAATTAAAGTGAACCAATATCCCAATTTAATCAACAAAAGTATGACCACATTGTAGATTCATCAACAAGCATTTCAACATTTAAAAAATTGACCTCGGACATGAAATTCCGTTTTAAACATAGCAACTTCAATTCACTAGCATGGTTGCATCGTTTCGGAAATTCACCAACTCCAAAGCATACAAAAGATTCTAAAGAAAGATAATTAAAAATCATAATCCCTCTGTTCCATATGATTTGAATCGGAAATAAAATTGTTGTTTTTTTTTAAAAAAAAAGGTGAATAATGGTAATAAATGAAGAGAGATAATAAATTATGTGGATAAAAATAAAATAGTTATTATGTATAGATAAAATTAAAAGTAAGTAGTGGATCATAGTCCAAAAATAGATTTGATTCAAATTTAGTGGGACGAACCAAAACAGAAAATAATACAATTTAAATGGGACGCAGGGAGTATTTAAGAATATACCAGCTTAACCCCAATCAGTTGGTTCGTGGTTGCTTGAATTCGAGAGAAATTATAAAGATTTTGAGATGTAGTTATCGCTGCAATCAACTAATAATAAATTATTCTATTTGATGATTGTAGTTGCGAAAGATTTGCTTAAACAAACATATTAATTTGGAAAAAATATATAAATTATAAATCGCAGACTAAACTTGAACAAACATATTAATTTGGAAAAAATATATAAATTTGGAAATTTTCCAGACCGAAATTTTTGATTAGGTATGATTTTAATGTCAAACCAAACCAAACCGGACCGTATGCACCCATAGTCTTAGTGGGCCTTTGTTCGTATGACTTTTTACCTTTCTAGAGCTTTTATGCTAGCGGTCTTTGCTTTCGTTGTTTCAGTGTGTTATCAATAAAATTTCCTGATTTTCAAAATAATTTTGAAATTCTAACAAATCAAGGTGTATATATATAAATAAAGATATAAAAAAATACTAGACAATCTAGCTTAAAATAAAATCACAGATTAGATCCAAAGCCAAACCAAACATGTTACTATTATGTATCTTTTACCTAAAATGAATCCAACTAGTCATTACATTTTCAATAATCAAACTAGAGTTTCAAACTCCAACAACTAACTACATAAAATTAGTAGGTTACACAGTTTAATCTTTTAACTCAAAAAGAAATATTACACTGAAATGCAAAATCCTAATTGTTATAGTCAACTTTTATCGACACCGAACAAAATTTTGGCAAGAGACCTAAATATCAATCGAACCGATCGAATAACAACCGACTCTAAAAGCGGAATTTCAGAAGTCGATAAATTCCCATGAGAAGACCTGATAATATTTAGTTGTGAAGTGATTGCTGAGAATAAGCATGCTTAGTTACACCAACTGCATATACGAGAGTACTAAAAAACCCAAATGCAACCATTACTGCATAATAATAGTCAAGCCGACTATTGTCAATGTCATGTCCAAACCACCCTGAGTTATCACCTATGTTGGTGATAAAGTACCAGAAACAAAACCAACCAACACTAAGTAACTTCCCTAGGCCCACAATGCCTTCAGTTAGTATACTTCTATAGGGTATCCCAATTGAGTTGGGAAGTTCTTGTTTAAAGTAACATTTCACACCATCTACCGCCAACCCATCCATGAGTCCAACTAAAATTAGTTGCGGTGTAAGCCAAAACGCAGAGATGTTGACATTTGCCAATCTTTTTTTCTCTATATACCATGCTATACCAAAACAAGGGACTGAAAGTAGCATTCCAATTCCAACTCTTAATGCACCATAAAATCTTCTTCTACAACTTTTTTGGACTACTTTAGGTAATATCTTCATGTAAATATAGCTCACAAGTTTTCTTACCAATTCTGAAGTCATCACGAACATTTGGATAGGAACTTTATATTTGCCGATTCGAGAATCCATTTTATTTGCTTGCTCAAGAAAAAATGTCTCCCCTACAGCACTCATAACCCCGTACATTAAGAACGCTAATGACAAGCGCATTGCATTTTCGAAACGCTTTGTGTCTTCAACTTGTTGGAATGTGTATAATCTTCCTTGTTCAAATTCAATACTCGGATCCACTTTTGACGGATCATATAACGCTGCTCTACCGAGAAACCTGCATTATCAATTACAATTTATATGTATCTGTATGCACTTGTGTACCATGTACAAAAAATTAACTTTTTCCAAGACTTCCTACACTTCTCCGAGCATAGTAATAAGTTATTAAAATAGTCAACTTAAAACAATATACGATACTTCCTCCAATTCTTTTTACTTGTGTTATTTTCTTAATTGGGCAATTCGCTTCTATTGTCCAATTACTTTTTAAGACCTATATTTATATGTGGTCCCCTCATTTTTTTAATATTTGTGCTCAAATTAAATGGTTAAACTAAATTGAATTGGAGGGAATATGAATAAACAAAATTAACTTTACCTTTGAACACTTCTGATTTTTAAATATTTTCATACAGTTTTTTAATATGTGATGATCTGTTATCTATCGTCATTTGGACTCTGTTTTCTAGTGGAATATTATGTTGATGATCATAAGTTTTTTAATACGCAATAAAAAAAGTTTTAAAGGTGACTAGGAGTGTACCTGATATTGTCATTAAGAAAACAATCTTTATGCTCAGTATTATTGTAGAATTGTTGATTGGCTGCATTTAAATCTCCCCTGTAAATGATGCTCGTACGAGTGTCATCGTTCCTTTTTGTAAAGGCAAGGATATATACGTTGAAAATGATTGAAAATGGGCTTCCCTCAATTTCTTCAGAAGAATTATAGTTATGCCTCAACTTACTCATTATCGATAAGATGGTAAAAATAACCACAAAAATCTCTATTAAAATGATAAATCCATCTTTTCCGGCAGGAAATAATATTATAGCAATAATCAACCCTAATATATAAGTGAAATAGATTTTGAGTTTCTTTACTAATGCTTTAGTGATTGTTAAGCAAAATGAAAAATATTCACTAATTCCATCATGACTTATAAATAATGGGTCTATATCTCTTTCTTGGGTACCATGCTCTTCATAACATCCTCGTTCTTGATTATTGTTAATCTCTTGTAATTCAAGTCCTAGTTCCTGGCCATTATTCTGATTTAGGCTTGCATTTTGACCTTGCTGATCTTCATTACGATTGTAATTCCCCTCTTGTTGATTCCGAAATTGTACCCGTTGGTCTCTACGTTTCAAGTGATAACATACATGACCACATTGGCCCCAAAAAATCAAAAAAAGTCCCGGGAAAAAGCAGAACCATCGAAAAGTAGGAATTGTGAAGCACCACAGTGCCAATCCCTGTACGACCCAAAATTAAACCTTCATTATTTTGAAATTAGAAATGCTTTATAATTCATATGATATGAATATATGTTAACATTTATTAAGTCCATGATATAATATAGGTTTTTGAGGTATAAGTAGTTTATTAGTGTGTTTGGATTAAGTAAAACAAAGGAAAAAAAAGGAGGAATTTAGAGGGATAATAATAGATTCCTTGTTTGGATATATAAATATTAGGGAAGAGATTTGGATGGATGGATGTATTTTTTTGTTAATCTTTTAATCATTCCAAATTTGGAAAGATTTGAACGGACTAATCTAATCTCCCTTGATTTTCCTACCTTTCCCTCCTAAACAAATAAACATTTTATCCCTTCCATTTCTCTTCATCCCTTCCATTCCTTTCATTTCGCTTCTTTTATCTCCAAAGTTGTTATCCAAACATAGTGTAAATGTATGAAATATTGACTGTTAGACTATGTTTACATACAAGGGAGGTTTTGAGCATGTACAAAATGTTCAAGAGGCCTCAATATTAAAATATATAGTATATGTTTTTGTTTAAGAATATATGAGAGTTTTTCCTTCAAATCTTTTCAACTTCTCCCTTTTAAATTTCTTTCCTCCCATTTTGCTATCTAAACAAAGAATTTTTCATCCCTCTTATTACTTTCCTCCTTTTTTTTTAACATTCCCCAAAAAAAATAATGATGTTTTTATTAATATGCAAGTCATGTATACTCACAAGATTTAGAAGTGTGATCATGCCATGAAACAAGAAGACTCACATGAGAGCTTATTGACAATTTAATTACAAGACTAAGAAGTCAATGACCTCAAATGGGTCTAAAAAGTCAAACATGAATAAGATGGAAAACTTAAATTTAATTTGTTAAAACATATTTTTATATAAAAACTTCACAAAAATTCTTTGATAGTGTTTCATTTTAACTCGGCAACACAGACAGTGATGGTAGCATGGATGATACCAACACAAGCAACTTCATGTTCTAGTTTAGGATCAAATTAAAGGTCATCTCATGACTGGTCACATAAGAACAAGATACTATAAATTTATCACTCACTTTATGTTTCTATTTTTTGTTTTAGGCCGTTGGTCTTTCAAAAACATAAATTATATTTTTGGTTGGTGGAATTATTTAGAAAAACCATTTGCTAAATTAAACAGTCTTCTTTAGCCTTATCTTTCTCCACTTTCAATACAAATAATAGTGCTAATGAATTGTCACATTTAAGTATCAATATCTCATTCCATATTTAAAATTACCGTGAATAATACAATTTTTTGTTAATTTCTTCAAAATAATATTAATTTTTAATTAACCATGAAATCACCAACTATAGAGAAAAAACGAGGTCACATCGCATTGCATCGGCCGGGCTATAAAGGTTTTCAAATTAAAATAAACGAACCGTAACTTAGGAGATTTTTTTTCTAGAATAATACCAACTTTAGTTTATTAACTAATTTACTAATTTTTTATCATATAATCTACTAAAGTTTGATTTTTAATATGTTAGGGATTTTCTAGGAAAACACCCATTATTCATGGTTAATCAAAAGTTGATATTATTGTAGATAAATAAGCAAAATGTTATATTATTCTTGATAATTTTTCCTTTATCAAATGTCACCAAAATATTTGGTGACACTTGTAGGAAGTGTCGCAATTGAATTTTTTTTGTACCGTTTAAATCAAATCATTTCATTACATTTGCATTAAAGTAAAAAAACATAAATTTAAAAAAAGGATAATAAATGAAGAAAGAAAATTAATTGTGTGGATAAAATTAAAAGAAAGTTATTCCACAAAAGTGATAAACCATTGTCCAAAAATAAAAATAATGCAAATTAAGTAAAACTGACCAAAATTTAAAAAAATAGTTCGAATTCATTGGGACGGATGGAGTATTTATAAACAAAGTTCAATTCATTTACAAATCTATTAATTAGAGAGAAGACGTAGTAACTTATCCAGCAGTATAAAAAAGTTGATATTAACAAAACCCAACGATTGGCTAGGTAAATATCAGCTAGCCAAGAAGTGAGAACCACCGACACTAGACTTGCTCCTTCATACACGTTCGTTATTATAACCGAAAAAAACAGACCTAACCTCCATTCATTAGTGAGCAGTGTGATCAACACCATGAATTGGTAACTTGCCAGGTAATAGTTCATTCGTAAACCTTTGTGGAAACAAAACAAAAAGAAAAGAATATCATTAGATGTCATTGTCATATGCAAAGCTTAGATTTCATGTTATAATTGGCAGAGGTGTTCATGAGCAGGTTTGAGTGGATAGGGGATCGAATTTGCCTCTAAAAATTACCTACCTGCAGATGATCACCTCTAATTCTAACCTAACCTAATAAATTAACGGTGCATATGGTTTATCGGTACTTATTAGTGGTAATGAGAATAATTTGTACTGTAAAATATTTCCTCCGTCCTATTTAATTTGCAATATTTTCCATTTTGGTCTGTTTCATTTAATTTGCATCATTTCTATTTTTGGATGATGACCCACCACTTTCTTTAAATCCCATCCATAAATTTTAAATTTATTTTAAATATTATTCACACAATTTATTATCTCTCTTCATTTATTACTATTATTCACCTTTTCTTAAAAAAACAATTTTCTTTTGGAAAATTATAAATGGTATTCATGTGTTATAGCACTTTATCAGTGATACCTCTGTGTTTTTTTAATTCCAATAGTATCTCTACCTTTTTGAGCTAATTACAAATGTGATATTGTTCATCTTTTTTTCGTTAAGTTGACGTTAAATGTCATTTAAAAGTGCTATAACACAGGAGTACTATTGATAATTTTCCTTGCTTTTAAATGACATTTAAAGTCAATTTAATGGAAAAAAGGTGAAAAGTGCCACATTTGTAATTAGCTCAAAATGGTAGGGGTGCCATTGGAATTAAAGAAAACACAGGGATATCATTGATATAGTACTATAACACAGAGGTACGATATTTTCCCTTTTCTTTTTGATGCAAATTATACAAACCAAAGGGTGTATATAGTTTTTTCACAATTTTTCTTTATCACCTAATACCACATTTTCAAATAGTAATGCATTGAAATAAATTTTGTTAACAAAATGACATTATTGAAAGATAATAAGCATGGTCACTATAAACTTGTCACGAGATAATTCTACCTAAATTACAATAACTTTTCAATATCAGTACTAATTACCAAACTGAACATTCAATAATATTTTTTATCTTACCTGTTAGAAAACATTGCTCAACAAACCAAAGCAAACGATTGATACATAACTTCAAGTTGCAATGTTTTGCCAAAATTTGACTTGTTTCATGTAAATTTTCCAAATTTATTTCATTTCTTCTCCATCAAACTTAACAAGAAAGAAAGTATAAGTAACTACTATAATATGGACCTTATAACAAATTAGAAGTCAAATACAACCATATAACCCTCCTCCCTTACCAAACAAACGGGGCCGTTTACGTCAAAACTTTCTAGTACAAGGGAATGATATCTATTACAAAGTAGCTTAGCAAAATAGCAAATTGATTTACTATGCATTACTAGGGTCTTTAATCCTTGATTTGTTAATTTTTTGATTATGATAATACATGGAGCAAAAAGTTTAAGTTTATAAATCTACTGCATGAGGATGACTTACAAGGTTATAAGGAGGCTCTTTCAGCCCATAGTATGCAACAACCCCGAGCCATTTTCCAAGTCTTTCATGTCTTCTTTTCTGCTGCAGAAGATTACAACAATTAGGAAAGCTAATATTCATGATTCTTTAACATAGCTTCATAGCTAATATGTCTCTTAAAATACATAAGTGAATCTGAAATCTGGCATACGAGAGCATATGACCATTATTAATTCAAATTTATACTCTAAGCAGATAATGCAAAATAATTGCTCTACAAACTTACCCAAAGTTGTAGTCAAACATAAAACTGCCATGAATTTATACCCACTTGATTACAATAATAAAGGGATAATCTATAGTGCACTATAGTAAACTGGGCCTTGGCCACAATCCCTAAATACACAATATCTATATGTGCTTTGATACACTGCTATGGATTTGTCAACTAAATTGTAATCTCCAATAGCAATAACTACGTTAAGTGTCCAACATGGTTACATCAAAAGACAAATTAATAATATTTCAAGGCTATATCTCTTATGTAATAGTAGGAAAACATAAACTTAATGTAACACCCCGGCCCAACGGACCACCGGTGACTACTCACGGAGATTGTAGACTAGCCCCACAGATCAACACAAGTCTTTCCAGCGCACTTTGGTCTCACTCGTGCGCACCTAGGAAAACTTCCCAGGAGGTCACCCATCCTAAGATTGCTCCCCACCAAGCGCACTTAACTGTAGAGTTCTTAGCAAATGGGCTCCCTAGAAAAGAAGATGCACCTTGTTGATATGAGTAGTCTGTCAATCCTTTTAAATCTCAATCTAGGGTATCACACTCACCCCCACTTAAGAATACAACGTCCTCGTTGGACCGTAATTTCAGGATCTTTTCCCCCGCTAGGTGCACTGAACACACAATCAGCCACGGTCGCAGGGTTGCTCTGATACCATTTGTAACACCCCGGCCCAACGGACCACCGATGACTACTCACGGAGACTGTAGACTAGCTCCACAGATCAACACAAGTCTTTCCAGCGCACTTTGGTCTCACTCGCGCGTACCTAGGAAAACTTTCAAGGAAGTCACCCATCCAAAGATTGCTCCCCATTAAGCACGCTTAACTGTTGAGTTCTTAGCAAATGGGCTCCCTAGAAAAGAAGATGCTCCTTGTTGATATGAGTAGTCTATCAATCCTTTTAAATCTCAATCTAAGGTATCACACTTAACTAGACTCAACCACGAGTATCTAAAACCAATATGCTCCCCAAATTTCACATGAATGTTTCCTAAATTGAAATCTTCAATAGCATCCCGTGTCGAGTGTCCAGCATTGGTACTTCAAAGTATCACATAAGACCAACTTTTAAACGTTTTATCATTCACAACAATCCAAGGAAAATCAAAAGCTCCTTTAAAATTTGCATAGGTTTCTAACTTCAAAGTATAAACTGTGTTAATGCCCAACATGAGTAATTAGGTACTTTATAAACCAAATTGACCAAAATTTTCAAAGCGATGAAGCTCGTATCACTCTTCCAAGGGGCAAAGCTAGTGAAAGTGATTAGTTTAGTGGTAAAGCTAGTGGTATAAAAAGAGCTCATAGCAAACCATGCCCTTTAATCAAATTTTATATTGTAAATTTTCACCCCCGTTTTGGCCGGTTCACCAACCTCCCCTTTCACACAAAAAATAAATAAGGGCCAATCCACCATACATTATAGGGTAGTCCCAACATTCAATTTCCCAGAAGTAACCCATACTATTCTTCCCTTTTACCCTTTTTGTCCCCAATTTTACAAATTTCCATTGTTATCATCTAACTTAATTTTTTAATTTTATTAATGAAAATGATCCCCAACACTTTTAAATTCTCATTCTACATTTTTCTTGTTTAGTATCATCCAACATTCAAATTTTGCAAAAATCCTCCCAAAGAGAAAGGAAAATATGTTACACAACAAAATATTTAACCCATAGGCTCCACTATTCTAACAAATAATGAAAATTTGGAAAAGGGTTTGGAACCAATGAAGAAGGGGAGGAGAAGAAGTAGTCCACCAAAACCCAAAGAAGGTCCACTATTAAATAAATTGGTAATAGTGGAGTTAGTCCTTTGAGTATATAAAGTATCCTCTCTTTATGTGGGTAACAACATGACACTTCAACAAATAACAATACCCAAATTTAACATTACAAAAAAAAGCCCAAGATATTTTTATAACACCTAAATTATCAAAAGCTTTTAGGATGGATACAAGTATTTGATTTAAATTTTTTTTTCCTCCATTTGATCTGTTCCTTATGTTTTAAAAAGTTAAAAAAATACATATCTTTGAAATAGGGTTTGGATATATAAATGTTAACTAAATTAACAATAAATTAGTTTGCAAATTAGTTGTAGTTAAGAATTGTAAATATTGGTACAATCTACAATATAAAACAATTTTTCTATAGAATATTATATATATAGTATTATATGTATATATATATATATATTTATATATATATATATATATATATATATATATATATATATATAAATATAATAATATATATAAAATAATATATTTAAAAATAAAAAAAATTTTTTTTTTTTAACTCTTAAATTTTTTTAAAAAAAATTTAATTTTTTTTTTTTTAAAAAAATATATATAAGAAAAAATTTAAACCGGAAATCCGATTTTGCAAAAACCATGATTTGGATGGTTTTTAAATTTAAACCGGATATTAATCCCGGTGGAATTTGAATCCCTTTTTTCCTATTAAAAAATGAATATCCGAATGTATTGGTTTTGAACACTTCTAATCAATACAACACTCCAATGAAAGGGAAGATAATTAGGAATTTTAATATTGAAAGTTTTTTTAAAACCGGCCTTTCTTTTTCCCGTTATTAGTAATTTCAACAAATGAAAATGTTGTTTTTTGCTTATTTACCCACCCCTCGACCGTCACCCAGATTAGGGCGCATAATTCACATCCGTCTTCTTAAGCATTAATGGGCTTCCTGGTATGCTTAAAACGTTTCATCATTGCCGAAAGAAGGGGGGGTTTAATAAATGGGGTTGTTTTAAAACCCCACCCAAGCCATCCAAACGGAAGTAGGATTTATCCCCGCCAACTCCAAACGCCTAAAATATAGATCATTGTAGTCCGGGTTTACCCGGTTTTATCCACCATTCGAAGATAACCTAAAATATTTTGAAAATTTAAAAAAAAAAAAACAAAATTTATTTTATTATACTAGTAAAATTTTTTAAAAATTCACATAAAATCCTCGTCATCCCCGGGCCATCCTATTTTTCCTTTTCCATCAACCCCTTTTTCCCCAAAAAAAAAAAAATTATAAGCAGGGGGCCTTTTTTTCCCTTTTTTTTTGGGCCCAAAAGGGGGGGTTTTTGGAAAATTTTAAAAAATTTTTTTTAATTAATTAAAAATTTTGTTTTTAAAAAAAATTTTTAAAAATTTTTTCCCAAAAAGGGTTTAACAAAAACCCCCCTTTTTAAATTTTAAAAAAAAAAAAACACAAAAAAATTTTATATATAATATATATATATATATAAAAAAAAAATATATATATATATATTAAAAAAAAAAAATTTTAAATTTTTAAAAAATTTTTTTTAAAGGGGGGTTTGGGAAAGAAAAGGTTTTTTCGGCCCGGGTTTTTCTTGGGTGCTTAAAATTTTTTGTTTTTTTGGGCTAAAATTTTTAAAACAACAATTTTATATATTATATATATATTTATATATATATAATTATATATAATTAAAATATATAATATATATATATATAAAAGGGGGGGCCCCCTAAAAAAATTATCCAAAATTTATATGTAACCCCTGTATATATATGTATATATTTTTTAAAAAATATGTATGTTGTTTTTAAAACCTTGGGTAAAGTTTTTACCTTTAAGGCCCGGGGGGGTTTTTTTTAAACTAAGGGAAAAATAACAAAAGGGGTTTTATAATTTAATAATTTTAAAAAAAATTTAAAATTTTTTTTTATTTTATTTTTTTTTTTATTTTTTTATTTTATTGCTTTTAAAAATATTATAAAAAAATTTAAAAAATTAAAAATTTTAAAAAAAATTTTTTTTTTTGGAGAAAAAAAAATATGAAAATTTAGGGCCCCTTTCCATTTTTTCCCCCCTTTTTTTCCTTTTTTTTTTCCCCCGGGTTTTTGTTTTTTTCCCCCAACCCCCTTGGAAAATTTTTTTTAAAAAATAGGGGATGTTCCCTTTGGTCCCCTTTTTTTGTTCTTTTTGTTAAAAACCTTAAAAGGGGGTTTTTTGGGGTAAATAAAAGGTTCCCCTTTTGGGGGCCCAAATTTTTTTTCTATAAACATACATTGATGAAAAAAAAAAAAAAATTTTAAAAAAAATAAAAAAATTTAAAAAAAAAAAATTTCCTTAATTCCCCCAAAAAAAAAATTTTTTTTGGGGGGGGTCATTTTTAAAATTTTTTTTTTATGTTTTGCAACCGGGGGTAAAAAAGGGTTTTTTTTTTTACTTAAAAAATTGAAAACTCTTTGCAATTAGGGTTTGGATCTTCGGGTAATTGCAAAGGTAAAGGGTTCTTTCCGAGTGCACTACTTTATCTTGACAAAGTTTGGTGTGTGTCCAGGAATCTACAAGCAACAACATCATGCACCATACGCACATATGAATTGCCTTGATTATTTTGCACGGGTGAAAATAATTGCAATTCATTCCGGTGTGCCGAAGTACTACTTTCACCAGGTAATACATTACAATGACATCTCCAATCGTAATAATCCTCCACAAAACCCTTCTGCATCAAATGTTTCCTAACTTCATTCAGATGCTTAAAGACACAATTTTTGCATTTCACACAAGGACATCTAATCTCTTCTACCATTTATTAAAAATTCATCCATTATGCAAACTACATTAAAAATTTATGATTATTTTATTTAAATAATTACCTCACAACTTATAAAAGAAATTGTGCAAATAAAAAAAATAAAATAAGATGTTCATTAAAATTAAAATAACATATAATATTATACCCTTGTCTCTAATGTTTTTCCCCCGGAATATTTTATCTTAAGGAAAGAGAAATTTAATTAATGTTTTTGACACATATTTTGATGATAAAATATATACATGTGAGATCTTGTTAAATTCGTTTAAATGTATACTTTTTAATTATGTATTTTATAGTTTTTTATTAAGTGTATTTAGAGATATTGAGGTTTAAAAATTTTATTGAAAATTATGCAAAAACGTAAATAAGAAGAACAAAAAAAATGAAGGGAGCATTAAAACAAATAATTTTACGTACCTAAGATCGAAATGTATTGAATACTTAACCAGATCACGCGCGCAGCTCTTAGATTTTATGAATTTTAATTGCAAATTACACTCACTTACCGTTATATACAGAAAATTATAGGGCTTTTTAAGTGGAGACTAAAAATAGAAGTAGGGAACAAGTCATCTAAATATTTAATAATTAAATATGGCTGCTACAATACGTGGCAACTAAATAGTGACTACGCCTTTGGTAACCATTGACGACCAAATTGGGACTAAAGGACTACGTCACCAATTTACTAATGTTGGCGACTAGTTTGTTGTAGATGCGATCTAATCGCCACTTTTCATGGATTAATCATATTAAAGCTTATATTTGGAAATGTCGAATAATCGAGATAATAGGCAACATTCTTACCAAGATATTGACTTATAATGATAGTCAAACAAATTTTACCGACCTTCTAAACGTACAAAATAGGTACGTTTCGCCTTCTAACCCAATAAGTGTTCCTCAAAATCTAATCGATTCTACTCCCTTCTCTTCTAATTCTCAAGTGCCTAATGCCTAACACCTTGCTTGGGGATAACATACAGACTCGTGAGTTTGTTTTCGATTTTCAAGTGCCTGTCACCCAAGTTGAGGCTAAAACGAATCGCGCCCAACTAATGAAGAAGAACAACTAAATAATAATCAGGGTTTGGAGGAGTGGGATAATCCCATGGATTTTCGAATAATGCTTCCATGGAATCAAGCAACAAGAGAGTAAGTTCTTTAACTTAGCTCATTTAAATTAATAAATAAATTCGATTTATTAATCTAATATATATTTTTTTAGCTTTGATGTTGTTGCTGGTAGTGGGAACAAGGGAGTAGTCGAGTCTATCGGAGCTATTTTAAAGTTAAGGCAGGATCCAGAAGCTTCCTGCTGGTCAAAAGCCACTCATGATACTAAAGAGTTTTATTTTGAAGAATTTAAGGTAAATCCAATTCCAATTTTGCAGTTAATTTTTTTATTGTTATTATTTAATTAATTTAAATCAATGTATAAAAAAATACAAATGGATTCCCCGCGTAGATGGCGAGGTGCGCACGGCCTTTTTGTTTAGAGCTGCGATTAGATACAAAGATTTAATATACTCTGCTAGAAAAGAGCAAAAAAAATGAGATTCTGAGGGGGGTGATATTCCATACAAACCAAATTGGAGAAATTGATTAATATGGGAGGCTTGGAATGGGTATACTAACACCCTAGAGTTTAAGAGAAAAAGCAACCGGGGCAAAAAGAATCAACGCAAAGGGGATCTTTCTGCAAAGCCACTTGGTACATATCGTTGTGAATCTTTTATCTGCTGCACGAGTAATGAAAGAAATGGTAAAAATCTCTAATATTTTATTTTTAAAAATATTTTAAGTCTAATATATTAAATATATATGTTGTTGTCGGCAAAAGCAGAAGGAAATGAACGACCGAATGCTTATAAATTTTTTGTCGAACCAAGGGAATGGTCGATCGAGAAGGAAATAGGGTTTTTGTTAACCCCGATGATAAAAGGATCGATGTAAGTATTTTTATTTATTTAGTTATATATAGTCAGTTTTGGTCTCAGGATATTTTCCATTAGTTGCAATCTCGCCTATATAGTCAAGTTTAAATTATAAACTAATATCTTTGATTTAGGTCAATTTCTTGCCATATTTTTTTATTTCTATGTTTGTTCCAAGTACCTTATCCAATGCTCTTGATCTTTGATGGTCCAACATATCTAAAAATATATGTTGAGCCCTAGTTTATGTTGTCAATATTTTTTAAATTATGTTTGGTAGTCCAATATAGTGAGTCATTGACCGCTCAATTTCATGTGATCATAATTACAAAAATAACTACACAATTCTATCATGCTTAACAAATTAATTATGGACCGGGGGGGTCTAGTAGGGGTGGTCCAAGTTCTTAGTTTAATTTTATGTTATTAAGTAACGTTTAACTTTAATATTAATTGCATTTAAATTATTTGTTTATTTATAGTGTGTGTGTGTATATATATATATATATATATACATATATATATATACATATATATATACATATATATATATATACATATATATATATATATATATATATATAGATACAGATATATATATATACATATATATACATAAATATATATATATATATATATATATATATATATATATATATATATATATATATTTATAGCTGCATTTAAAATTATCTCATTCGAAGACCAAATTTTATGTTATATTGTTTATTTATAGTATATACTTATATTCGGACTCCAGCTCTCTTCGCGACAGTGATGCATGGGACTAGGGCCTCTAGTCCCTAACTGGTGGCCAACTTCATTTATTTTTGTAGTGATGTACTCCATTTGAGCTTTTATGTACCCTTGTTTTCAGTTTTCACCATTTTAATTGGTTTTCACATGATCAAAATCATATATATTCAAAAGAATTATGATCAACACATTCTATGCTACGATGAACGAATTCACTTGAGAATAAAATGTTCAACCAGATAAATAAACAATGGATTTATGTATAAAATCAATATCAAATCACATAAGCTTTATAAAAACAATTAACATAAATAAATATTCAGACACATAAGACTAAATTTCGTATTATCGTCACAAGCGAAAGAAAATCTCTGATGCAACCAACTTCTCTAGAACTCCATCATTCACACTTTATATCTCCATAATTACTACTTATAATACAACTCATGAGTTGAACCAAATATTCAAAGATTTCATTATTTTTTTGATAATACATAATTCAAATCTGCTGATTTGTTAAACCATATCATCATACATATATATTTATATATATATATATATATATATATATATATATATATATATATATATATATATATATATATATATATATATACATATTAAATATATAATATATATATATATATATATATATATATATATATATATGTATAGCAATATATATATTAATATATATATATATATATAGCATATATATATCATATTGTTATGTATTATATTATGTATATATATATTATATATATATATAATACTATATATATATATATATATATATATATATATATATATATATATATATATATATAATATATATATATATATATATTATATATAATATTATATATATATATAATATAATATTATGTATAAAATAAGTATATATATATATATATATAATATATACTATATATATATATACTTTGTAATAATGCTTAACTATATATAATATATATATATATATATATATATACATATATATATATATATATATATATATATATATATATATATATAGTATATATATATATATATATATATATATATATATATATATATATTATATAATAGCTAAATATATTATATATAAATAATATATATATATAATATATATATATATATATATATATATATATATATATATATATATATCTTGTTAAATTATCTAGTTTTCAAAATTCTATAAATGATCCAATTTTCAAAATTGGATACCGAATAAATGTATCGGATATTTTTGAATAGTGCTAGTATTTATCATTTTAGTTTGTCTCAAAAAATTGAAAAACATAACGAGTATGTTATCTCATCGGCTCATCCACAAACATAATATTTCTCTCCATATCAACGATTTTTTCGTTCTGATTTTTTTTTTTAGAAAATTGCATGTAAAAATATGTAAAATCTAAAGTTAGCTTTCATCAAGCAGACTTGTACAAGTTGGTGATCTGAATATCAGGTCACTTACTGATATGGTTGTATACGTGACTATTGCCCTAGTGTGGTCATATATGTGGTCTTACACGTGATATAACTTTAATTTTTTATTTTTTTATTTACATTTCATTTTAATATATTTTATTTATAATTTATTTAATAAGATATAATAAAAATTATTTTTTTATTATATTATGAAGTATTTAAAAATTTAATTTAAATTAATTTAATCTATTATTTCTTAATTTTTTTTATATTTATATTATATATCTTTTATGTTATTTTAAATTAGATTTTAGTTTTAAAATTAGTCTAAGAAACTTAAATTTTTTAATGGTACTAATAAGGTTTTTCTTTCAAAAAATTGGACGTTGCACTCACCCGTATGGCCCGCCTAGTTTGAAAGTATGGTCAAAAAATTGGATGAGATTTCTAAATCCATCTGGGAGACTGTACCGTGGTGCATGCTATTCGCGAACTATATCGTGATGGTAGCATAAACTAAAGAGGAGGTTAGTAATAAATTGGATGAGTGAAGGTAAGCTTTAGAAGGTAAAGGGCTGCGCATTAGTCGCACAAAGACAGAGTACTTGCGTTGTGACTTTAGCGAGACATCACCGTGAGCCAGAGGTGTCCATTGGTGAAAAGTTGTTAAAAGTACAACCAAGTACAAGTATTTGGGATCGATCATTCAAAGGGATGGGGAGATTGACGGTGATGTGAATCATCGTATCCAGGCGGGTTGGCTCAAGTGGCTATCAACTACTGCAGTGTTATGTGATAGGAAGTTCCCAAGTAAGTTTAAGGGAAAATTTTACCGAGTGGCAATCGGATCTTCTTTGTTATATGGGACAAAATATTGGCCCGTAAAGAAGATCTTTAAATAAAAGATGGAAGTCACATAAATGTGTATGCTGAGGTGGATGTGCGAGCACACATTGATGGATCAAATTGGGAACCAGGAGTTTAGAAACAAACTAGGGGTTGCCTCTATTTCTGGAAAAATGCGCGAATATAGATTGAGGTGGTTTGGACATGTACAGAGAAAGACTTTCGACGCCCCTGTGAGAAGGGTCGAAAGCATTATAGTAGATGGTAAGAGAAGTCGAGGAAGACCTAGGAGAACTTGGGATGAGCAAATAAAAGTTGACTTGCATGAGTTTAAACCTCTTTGCGGAACTGACTAGGAATAGGGTTAATTGGAGGCGACATATCCAAGTTTTAGACTACTGATTTCGCGTAGAGTACTTATTGGTGCTCATGTTCTCTTGCTTTTTTCTCTTTATATTATTTTAATTAGTGTTATTGCGTTCTAGTTTTATAATTATTTTACTTATTTATTTTATCTATATACGTTTTATTTAGCTCTCACGTGATAGTATCGTGTCTTTATCTTTCTCGAGCCGGGAGACTCCTATTGGTTGCGCTCTCCTTATGGGTATGAGTTGCCGCCATCTTCCCTCTCCATACCATGTCCGTAATTTTCTATAAGCGGGATACACTGGGTAGGACGATAATGATGATGACAACTTTGGAAATCGTAATCACTTTTATGGGGCGCCATGCTTGAAAATGTGGTCAAAATGAGTATTCATACACTGATTTTTCTAACACGTAAACCAAGTAAATAATTAGTGTTTTTTACTTATTATAACGACTTTTTAAAATAAATTTAAAATATTAATATAAAATTAAAATGAGTAAAATGTTAATTTTATATTAAAATAAAGAGGTTTGAATGGGAAAAAATTTTAATTTTCAAATAATTAATTGTAAATTGAAAAAAAACATTTAATAGTTAAGTTGTTAAAAACCTATTGTATGAAAATTACTTTTAAAGTTCATCATAAATAACACATTACTTCAATTCAAAAAAAACATAACTTGAAGTTGCAATGTTTTGCCAAAATTTGACTTGTTTCATGTAAATTTTCCAAATTTATTTCATTTCTTCTCCATCAAACTTAACAAGAAAGAAAGTATAAGTAACTACTATAATATGGACCTTATAACAAATTAATCCAAGCTTTGGCTTCACATTTGGTCAAAGTACATTTTGGAAGAAAATGAAAGAATGTTGTTCAAAACTCAAAAGTGATAAATCCATTTATGAACGTCTTCACATCAAACTAATCCAACGACTATCTCTAAATATTCTATCTAATTCGGGTCGATCGCCTCGGAAATGAATGGAATGCCCTCGTTGATGCAAAGGGTTAGTACAACATACATTCGGTAAAATTGGCAGTCCACATGCTCGTGTTTGCCATACATAACGAGCAAATAAGCATGAACAAGGATGCACACTCTTCGCCTTACTTTCTAAACATATAGACGATGAGGCAAAATTGGTACAATTAGCATACACACATGCATGTACTAGCGTGCTTCCAACATTCTCAAAGATTGTATCAAATAGCATTTCAAGCAATTGGAATTTTAGGCTCTCCAAGATTCACAAAGGCCTGTGCTCGAACAAGGCGTGATGTTGCCGAATGCCATGATACAAGATGGTTCATAAAATTATTTACATAAGTCGCTCTGTCGTTCTGTTTACAAAGAGGTAAATGTAAGAAACACGACATCATCATCATCATCATCATCATCATCATCATCATCATCCTACCCAGTATATCCCTAACAATTGGTAAGCAAAATATAACAATAAATAACAGTGAAACCAAGGCATTGTAATACCTGATAATGAAAGGTTAATCCTCTGATTCTAGGACATAATTCTCAGAAAAAATAAATACGCTCAAAAGTTTGTCACAATTTGTCAATAAGAACTGAAAAAGAATTGGAAAAAAATCAAGGTCTTGCACCAATTTTAAAGAGATAAATACCCACAATTTTAAGCAAGGAAGAAACTAAAATAATTGTAACACTAAGTTTCATATAAGAAACCATGAGAAGAAAAGATGAGCTTACTAATTAGAAATTAAGTATAGGAAGCTAGGGCTTCAGTTTCCAGAGTTGAAACTTGACTCTTGAGAAGAAAAATGTGACTAAGTGGGTATTTTCAGGGATTTGCCGCCTTTGCAACTAAGTGGGATGAGATTTGGTTGGAAACTCATAGTTGAGACTTGATAAATTTTAAGGTTATTTAAGGTATACATTTTTTAATCTATGTATAAATAAAAATTTTAAGGTTATTTAAGGTATACATTTTTTAATCTATGTATAAATAAAAATGGCTTAATTGAGACTTGTCAATTTATATGCCATAATTTAACAATTAACATATTTAATTTGAATTATTTACAAATATATAATATAAATATAATATATAATATAAATTTTGAGCTTCAAACTTAAGATTATGTATTTGAATATAGAAAATTAAATTATCTTATTTTTGTCTTTTTATGGTTGGATCACTCCTTAATGAAACAAACTTTAATTTTATATAAGATTTGAGATAAAATATATATATATAAATTTATATAACGAAATATATTTATGGTCATTCAAGAATATTATAGTTTTTATCAATTAATTATTTCCTTAAATATCAAGTCAATCATCAAAAGTTTCCATGTCAACAATAGAAAAAAGATAGCAAAATTTTTAATGAGAACGTGACATGTGTCCAATCCTAAGTCGTCTCTGCGTTAGTATATTTTATTGATGATTCTCAAAATAAGAATTGATCGTATAACTAAGAGTGTGTTTGGATTATTTCCAAAAAAAAAATGTGTGTTTGGATTTAAGGAAATGGAGAGAAAGGAAGAGGAGGGATTTGAAGAGAGGAGGTATCCTTTGTTTGGATAAAAAATTAAGAGGGAAGGGATTTGGGGGGAGGGATTTGAAAGGAAAATTTGAACAAATTTTATTAAGAAGACAATCTCTCCTAAAGAGGAAAGATTTTGAAGGAAAACAACTTTCTTCCTTTTCCTTTCCCCTCCCTTCTAAACAAACAATATACATTTTCCCTTCTTATCCTTCTCTTTCCCTTCCCTTCCTCTTCATCCCCTTCCCTTTCTTTCTTTTCTCTCATAATTTGTTATCAAATCATATTGTAAATGTTGATTGCTCCAAAATAAAATAGGATTAGTATTGATTATTATAGTGCATTGTTGCACTACTATCTATTTATTTTACATATTTTTATACATTATTTACGCTTTACCATTTAGCGACACATTGTAAAAAAATCTAGATCAAGATACATACTTATATTAATTTTTTAAATGACATATCAGTCAAGGAATCAACTCAACCAAAAGTTTTAGCTGATAGTTGAGGCTTCAGGATCACACTAGAGCCGAATGGGCTAGAAGTGAGGAAGCGCATAACCGTTGAATATTCCACTTTAAATGAGGGATGGTTGAGATTGGAACACGTGACCTTTTGTCAAGTTGGCTTCTAATACCATGTCACAGAACCAACTCAACCAAAAATATAAACTGGTAGTTAAGGCCTCAAGATATATTATATACTCTAACGATATCCAATTAATGAAAATAAACATACAAGGATTTTTGTAAAGGATGGTATTAACTTGCAAGGAATTCATGTTAATTGCCATTTATTGCAAATGCAAGTTCTTTCAACAAGTGAAACATGTAGAGTACATTAACCGTTAGTGATTTCAAATTCCCGTCTCCACACTTGAAGACTTTATATGCTAGGGCCTCTAATGTCAAAGCTTGTATCTTCTTCAACATCTTTGGGTACGATTCATTGTCATCCATCTCCTCAGCCTTTTCTCTTTTTGTAGTCATTCTAACCATGCACACCCTTATAATTCCTATCAAAATCTAAAACATGTGAAACATTTACAACATTTAAAACATAACACTACCTTCAAGCAACGTCATAACTGGTTTACATCTATCAACCCCTAAAGCTGTATCGAATCTTTCCACGAAATTGGTCTTATTCTCATCTGAACTAGTCTTGGATGAATTAGCTTGTTCAACTATGCTTGCCAACCCTTTTCTCTTAGCTGTTGTAAGAGCTAATTTCTTCCTATTCATAATAGTAACAATGGAGGCGTCAAAGGAGTTGGTTCTCGTTGTTTCATAATTTGAGATGGTTTGATCAGCGAGAACGATAAAATCAAGTGGCATTGGATTAGTAGTCAATCGACTTTGTAAATTTTATCATGTAGTTTGTTCATTTCTCGTGAATGGTATGAATTGCTCACATATAGTTTAAAGTCTTTTAACTCCTTATTGGCAACTTGAAGGAACTTTAAGTTGTACCTTTTGAACTACAGTTCTTCCACCTACTTTTCCTATTGTCCGGTTATTCAAAGACTTTGAACTACCTTAAGTAAGTCATCTTCAACATTAGCTCACCAACCCAAATTAATATAAGATCACTTTCATGTAAATCACAAACATCCCACAAGTCATGTCATATTCTTATTACCAGCTTTTTATGACAACACCAAAATAAAGGGTTTGTAGGCATTAGAGCACTTATTCTCGACTAATCTCTCCCAATGTATCACGAACTAGGTCCAACAAATTAACCTTATCAATATCATCAACATGAATGTCTACCGAAAGACCTCTACATTGAAACCTTAAAAGAACTTTTTCACACATTCTGAAAAACAAACAACAACCTTTGAACATATAAAATTCGAATGGACATTTGCACATTTGCAATTACAAATTCAACGACAACAAACGACAATTTGCACAGAAATTCGCATCAATTTTCATCTGTTCATGCGACGAATGCAAATGCATCATGTCCACCAAAGTTCAAGAAGAAATTACTAACCTTTCTTGATCTAGAGCTTGATTTTGTGACCCTTGTAGACAAAAATCATTGAATTCAAAGTAATTTTAGGGAATTAGGGTTAGGGCTTTAATGAAATTAGCGGAATTGTTAGTATGAGAGAGGGAGAACAAGAGAGAGATAGAGAGAGAGGGTTTATTAGGGGAAATAGCATTTCATCAAATGCGTGCAATATACTGGAACACTTAACGTTTGCTAACGTTTTAGGTGCAAAAAGGTCACGGTGGAACCATTTGGTGAAACTCAGGGTTACCGTGTGAATTTATTAAAAGTTTTGGTTACCACATGGATATATCATATAGATATCATATATGATTGGAGGTTGTTACATTTAAAATTTTATGTGACATTTTCTAAATGATATTTGTACGCATAAAACTTACAAAAACATAAAAGAAAACAATATTATTTTGAAAACATTTGGTGAGATGAGAATTCGAGTGATCTATGAATGGGCTCCAAACTCTAATTAGAAAATTAAAAACCAGATTGAATTGTGTGAGTTTGATTTAAATGATATGTGTATTTACACTATGTTTAGTAACAATTTTATAGAGAAAATAAAGGAAAGCAAGGCAAGGGAGGGAAGAAAAAGAAAGGGTAGAGAAATGGAAGGAAACTGAGGGAATACCAGAAGAACGAAGAGAGATAAAGTTTTCCTTCAAATCTTTTTCGTTTTGTAAAGATTGATACCTTAATAAAAATTCTTTATCAAATTAGGAGTGTTCACCGATCCAAACCCGGATCGGAACCGGTTGGACCGGAAGACCAAATACGCTAAGACCGGACCAGATGCGGTTCCATCCGGTCCGATCCGGGTTTGGACCGATTAGACCGGAAATAATTTTTGATGCCAAAAATAAATTAAAAAATGGAAGATTTTAAAATAATTTAGCGAATTTATTATTAAAAAATTATTTTGTGTTGAAAATAAAATATTTAAAGTCCTTTAAATAAGCATATACATAATAATCGTTAATATTATTCCCCTTCAAAATCACTTTTATATACATCCGGTCCAACTTGGATTTTTTCGGGTTTAGACCGGACCGAACTGAAAACCGAAATGGCAAATATGTAAGACCCGGAGACCGGACCGAATGCAACCGGTCTGGTCCGGTTCCGGTCTGGACCGTCGGTCCGATCTCTTTTTGCACACCCCTACTTCAAATTCCTCTCCTCCAAGTCCTTTCCTTTCCATTTTGTTATCCAAATAAAGGATCCATCATCCCTCCAAATTTCTCCCGTTTATTTGCTTTTATTTCCTACCATCCTATTCAATTGTGTCATTAAAAGTCAAACAATAATGACTATAATTAACATTGAATGGATTCTTTAAGTGGGTGCTTTTTGACAAGATATGTATATTATTTAATATACTTTTTGATAAAAATAATTTTAAGTGATAGCAAATTGTATTAGTTAATTTGGACAATATTATTAAATTGAGTAGAAGTGATTCTCGACTCCTATTTTTTTCTTTCGTTTTAGAATAAATAACTAGATACAAATTAGCATAATACAATGAGTAATAAATAAGTGAAATGTAATAGGGCAACGGTGACTGTGAAGTGAGTGAAAGGAAAAGGAACCTATCAAAAGTCTGAATTATGCATATGACATTTCCAGCTACCCGTATCTCTAGTCAAGCAACTAGCCCAAATCAATTCAATTTGTCTCGATAGTCTTTCTCTAAACAAGACCAAAATATATCAATTTATATTCATGCATCTTTGCAGACAATTGAGCAACCTCAGTCTATCGCTAAACTTTTGATTTCTAATTCTATCAATATTTGCGTAGGAAAATGAGGATAATTAATGGACAACTATAAAAGAAATGAAGGATATAAATCATAGTGTGTATAGTGCAACGATTGACTTTGGAGAATTTAAAAAAATATACTTCATATATCTACGATTTGCTCGTTATATTCATCACCATAACAAATGCGATGTAAAACTACTAAATTTTACTCATCTCTGGTTGATGATTATTTCCTCTCGTGCTACGTGAAATTTGCTAGATATAATTTTTCTAGCTTTATTTTTGATTTGGTGTAATCATAATAAAATAATGTGTTGATATATGAATAACAAACGAAATACGTAATGAAAATTATTGAAATGCAATATCAATTTAAAAAATAGAGCAACTTAAATAGAATGAGTTAAAAATAAACAAATATAGCATTCTCGAAAGAAAAAAATAGGAGTCGAGAATCACTTCTACTCAATTTAATAATATTGTCCAAATTAACTAATACAATTTGCTATCACTTAAAATTATTTTTATCAAAAAGTATATTAAATAATATACATATCTTGTCAAAAAGCACCCACTTAAAGAATCCATTCAATGTTAATTATAGTCATTATTGTTTGACTTTTAATGACACAACCGGTCCGGTCTTAGCGTATTTGGTCTTCCGGTCCAACCGGTTCCGGTCCGGGTTTGGATCGGTGAACACTCCTAATTTGATAAAGAATTTTTCTGGTATTCCCTCAGTTTCCTTCCATTTCTCTTCGTTTTCTTTTTCTTCCCTCCCTTGCCTTCCTTTCCTTTATTTTCTCTCTAAAATTGTTACTAAACATAGTGTAAATACACATATCATTTAAATCAAACTCACACAATTCAATCTGGTTGTTAATTTTCTAATTAGAGTTTGGAGCCTGAGTTTCCAACCAAATCTCATCCCACTTAGTTGCAAAGGCGGCAAATCCCTTAAAATACCCACTTAGTCACATTTTTCTTCTCAAGAGTCAAGTTTCAACTCTGGAAACTAAAGCCCTAGCTTCCTATACTTAATTTCTAATTAGTAAGCTCATCTTTTCTTCTCATGGTTTCTTATATGAAACTTAGTGTTACAATTATTTTAGTTTCTTCCTTGCTTAAAATTGTGGGTATTTATCTCTTTAAAATTGGTGCAAGACCTTGATTTTTTTCCAATTCTTTTTCAGTTCTTATTGACAAATTGTGACAAACTTTTGAGCGTATTTATTTTTTCTGTAAACAGGGAAGTATTTATAGTTTCCAGTAGTTGGAAAAAATCAGAAATGGGAAGTTTTGGTGCCATAATTCCAGTTACTTCACCTCTTCATCTCAATGAATTATGTCCTAGAATCAGAGGATTAACCTTTCATTATCAGGTATTACAATGCCTTGGTTTCACTGTTATTTATTGTTATATTTTGCTCACCAATTGTTAATTTTGATAATTTAGGTGTTATCAGAACATATCTTGGGCATTTTTTTTAGTAATGTTAGAATTTGGGTATTGTTATTTGTTGAAGTGTCCATGTGTTACCCACATCGGAGAAAGAGAGTATGCATCACTTTATATACTCAAGGACTAACTCCTACTATTACCAATTTGTTTTAATAGTGAACCTTCTTTGGGTTTATGAGTGGACTACTTCATCTCCTCCTTGTTGTTTGGGTTGCCCAGACCTATTTTCTAAATTCTATCATTATTTGTTAGTAATAGTGTGAGCCTATGAGGTTAAATATTTTGAATTGTGTAACATATACTCCTTTCTCCGCTGGGAGGATTTTGCCGAAAATTTGAATCGTGTGGATGATACTAAAACGAAGAAAAATGTATGAATGAGAATTTAAAAGTGTTAGGGATCATTTTCATTAAAAAAATGTAAAAAATTAAGTTAGATAGATAACAATGGAAATTGTAGCAAATTCAGGGACAAAGGAGTAACACAGAAGAATAGTAGTCGAAGTGGTTCACATACGCAAAGTTGAATGTTCGGCACATCCCACTCCTTATAATAGTATGGTGGATTGGCCCTGATTTAGTGTTTGTCGTGATTGCAGAGGAGGGAGAGTCATGTAGAAACTTGAGCCAAAAACCGAGGGGGTGAAAATTTACAATATAAAATTTGATTAAAGGGCAAGGTTTGCTATGAACTCTTTTTATACCACTAGCTTTACCACGAAACTAATCACTTTCACTTGAATTTATAGGGTGTCAATTTGAAAATTGCCAAAAGTTTTGCCCCTTGGAAGAGTGATACGAGCTTCATCGCTTTGAAAATTTTGGTCAATTTGGTTTATAAAGTACCTAATTACTCATGTTGGGCATTTAACACAGTTTATATTTTGAAGTTAGAAACCTATGCAAATTTTAAAGGAGCTTTTGATTCTCCTTGGATTGTTGTGAATGATAAAACGTTTAAAAGTTGGTCTTATGTGATACTTTGAAGTACCAATGCTGGACACTCGACACGGGACATTTTCAAAGCTCTTAGCACCTTATCTATACAATAAAGATAATTTAAAAGAAAAATAGCTACAAAAATAAAGGTGAGAGCATAGTTATTAGAATCCCGATTCTGATCTACATTTCTACGATCTTACGATCCAAAAATAGGCAACCGATTCGGATTGTAGGTAAAATCTTAATTTGGTAGGATAATCGTGCAATCCTACTTAGCTCAAAAATATAAGTGTTAGGATCATAACACGATTCTACGATCCTACGATACAATTCGATCCTACATGGGTATTTTCAATCGTAAAATACATTCATATAATACAGATTTCACTTACACATAAATATATATACAAAATAATTATATCAATACCTTTAAAAAATTCAAGTTTTTCTTAATTTCTAGTTTAAAAATGATTATTTAAAGTATTTTTTTTCAAAACTTAATAGATGAAATCAAATAAGTTTTTACTTACACCTTAAAACTTAGCTTAAAACATAAAAAGAGAACAAATATAAATCATAATCAGTAATCCAAAGCACATTAATGCATATATGTAGGATTATACGATCCTACGATTCGATTCTATCGATTTCGATTCTACCCTCTCAACAATCTAAGGTAGAATAATGTTCGTTGAGAGTAATTTACAATTTGTCAAATAGCCTAGTGGCACATTCAAGAATAATATGCACATTACTCCAATTTAGCACATATGGATTGTAATAGCCCTGATTTTAAGCTTCTCTTAATCTTAGCTTAAGTAGGTTTAGTAATAGATTATTGTTATTTATTTTTTTGGAAATAGATTATTGTTATTAAAATCTCTAGTTATTCATCCTTAAGTGCCAAAAATAAAAATAGTGGGAGCTTTAAACTTTAATTTTGAATATACAAAGTTTTATTTTATTAAATATTGTTATTATATTAAATTATAAATTTCAAGCTACGCTTTTGGTTTTATTCAAGATTTGAATTAACTTGAGGTATTTATATTTCTTCCAAAAATTTTGTTAATTTGATAAACATATTTATTTGGTTTATAAACTTTAAAGTATTTGCAAATGATTTCACAAACTGTGTTGATAAAAGGTTATCTTATGTGTTTTAATAAAAATGATTTATATAAGACATTATGTTTATATATTTATAAAAGATTAGCAAAATAGCTTTATAATGATGTTCTAGATCATTGATATTTAAAAATAGTTTTTGGTTATGGATTGATTTTATTTTCAAAGAAAATATATTAGTTTTTCAAAACTTGATTTCAGAATTTAACTTCACAACTTATGTCATTTCTAAACATATGTTTCAAATAGCAAATGAATATATATTAATTCTATCCTTTAATATGTCATCTAAATGCATGTTAGTAAAGATACACAACCATTAGATTTAGGAAACTTGTCATATGCTTAAGGAGAAGAGTGTAAGAGTGTGCAAAGGTCTGATTGGTTCTCAGATTTGCGTGTCCAGGAAGAAAGACTAAGTTACCTTAGTTATACTCCATACAATTGAGTGATTTCTCTTAGAAAATTTCACTAAAACTCTAAGCTTTCTTTTGAGGCCTCACACGCCATTATAACCATCCAAATATGATAGATACACATCATTCTTTCACCCCTCTCTACATTCATCTCAACTCCGTTCCTGGCAGTGTATAATATCTACCTAATTTATACATTATTTCTCAACATACATACCCCTATAATTTTTATTTCATATTCTAGACTCAAAATCAAACAAATGTTTTCAAATAAGATTTTTGCATTTAAGCTTTCATTGTGGAGCAAAAAAATTTTTCATCTAAGGCTGGAATCCTATTTCGAGATGAATTAAACGGTGCAAGAGAGGTTCAACAATGGAAACACAATGAAAAATAGATGCAAAATAGAACACAAGTGTTTATGAGGTATCTTTGATACCTCCCCCTCAAATGATGTTTTATTATAAAAGATTCAACAATACAATTATAATAAACCCCCTTATCTTAAGAACAATCTCTTAAGATCACAAAATGCTAGAACAATGATGAACACTCTCAAGTTTCAAGCAAGGTAATAGCTTTCTCTCAAAGTGTGTTTTTGTGGTGATTTTGTTCTATGAATGATGTATCCTTTTATAGAGGAAGAATACATCATTCTAGAACCACATCATTACTCACCATAAATCACAAATAACTCCTATAATTAACTAAGACAATAATCTCAGAAATAAACAAGACAATAATGCATACAATCAATACTAGAAACCGAAGCCCAAAGGACCACTGAGTGATCCCTGACCTGCTGCTCGTTCGAGCCATGTACATGCTCGTTCGAGCAGCCTTCACAAAACCTACTGTTTGCTGCATATTGATCTGCTCGTTCGAGCACCCCTATGCTCGTTCGAGCAGGTCCCTTTTGCCAGCTGTTGTTTTGTTTCACGCCTTGTATTGATCGAGCACATCACTTCCCATGCCTTGACTTGTTCAAGGCATGGTTCCTCACTTTATTGGAACCTCAAACACTCATTGTTAAACACCTCGTGTATTGTCTCAAACCTCAATTTACTTACACTCGACACATCCTCATCGTAATTATCCAAGTACAAGCTAAGGCCTGTTCGACCAAGTGACTAAATGCATCATCATTATTAAGTGTTTTGGAACTTGCATTAACAATCTCCCCCTCAAGTCCAAAACTCTTTTCATCCTCAAATGAACCCTTCTTTGACCCAAACACACCAACACTTTTGTGGCCTAGGCTACCACACCCAACTTGTAACTCATACAAGTTCCTCTTACTCCTTAATCCTTTCATGAGCACAAGGCTCCCTCTAATGACTTTCAAAACCCCTCTATTTTCTTTGAAAGTGCATCCGTTACTCTCTAGCCTACCCAATGATATTATGTTCCTCTCAAACTTAGGTACATATCTCACATCACCGAGTCTTCTCTTGCACCTCCGAGAGTCTCTATTAAAACTTCCCCAATACCTTCTACTTTCACCTTCTCATCATTTGGTAAAGTAATAAGGCCATTATCCCCATAACTAAGCTTAGTAAATTTTTCTTTCTCACAACAAATGTGGAATGAGCAGCCGGAGTCCATTACCCATTCTTTACTATGAACCACTCCCCCATCAACTAATAGAGCCCCATCATAGTCATCATCACTTCCAATACCTAGAGCGGTGTTCCCGCTATCCTCATCATCATTTTTCCCATTCCTTAAGCTTTTCATTTTCCTAAGGTCATCCTTAAATTCTTTGCACATCATTTGTATGTGCCCCTTCTTCTTACAATAGTAACATTCTTTGTCACTATAGTCAACTCTCCCTTGAGACTTTCCCCTTCCTTTATAACCTTTGTCCTTGGTCCTACCCTTACTAGAACCCTCACTAAACAAGCCATCCCCAATATTTTTTCTCTCTTCCCCTTCTCTTCTCACCATGAACCTATCATTCTCTCTCAACGCCGCCAATGCTTGATCAAGAGTAATAGAGTCCCTACCTATGAGCAATGTTTGGACTATGTTTTTATAGTCCTTGGGAAGTGAAGCCAAGAGTAGTAAGGCTTGCTCTTCATCGGTCAACTTTTCATCCGCATTCAACAATTGGCACACCAGCTTGTTAAATATGTTTATGTGGTCTTGCATTGATGTATCCTCATCCTTCATGAGTTGATACAATTTCCACCTCAAGCAAAGTTTATTTGTTAGAGATTTGGAAGCATACACCGTTTGTAGTTTCTCTAACAACTCATCGGGATTTGTCTCTTTCAAGTAGTTGTACTTGATTTCGGGTGCAATGACAAGCCGGATTGTGCTTACCGCCTTCTTTCGAATTTGTGTCCATTTTGCCTCATCAATATGAATTGGCCTTTCTTTCAACAAAGCATCATCAATGCCTTGTTGCACCAAGTAGTCCTCCACGGAGCTTTTCCATATAGCAAAGTTGATCTTTCCATCAAACAATTGAATAAGGAACTTTCCCCCTTCACTCATTATGTTTGTTTTGTTCTTTTAACCTTACTTTCACACCCCAAATGGCCCAAATGATCTTCTCGCTCTGATACCAATTGAAATAAACGGTGCAAGAGAGGTTTAACAATAGAAACACAATGAAAAATAGATGCAAAATAGAACACAAGTGTTTATGAGGTATCTTTGATACCTCCCCCTCAAATGATGTTTTATTATAAAAGATTCAATAATACAATTATAATAAACCCCCTTATCTTAAGAACAATCTCTTAAGATCACAAAATGCTAGAACAATGATGAACACTCTCAAGTTTGAAGCAAAGTAATAGCTTTCTCTCAAAGTGTGTTTTTGTGGTGATTTTGTTCTACGAATGATGTATCCTTTTATAGAGGAAGAATACATCATTCTAGAACCACATCATTACTCACCATAAATCACAAGTAACTCCTATAATTAACTAAGACAATAATCTCAGAAATAAACAAGACAATAATGCACACAATCAATACTAAAAACCGAAGCCCAAAGGACCACTGAGTGACCCCTGACTTGTTGCTCGTTCGAGCCATGTACATGCTCGTTCGAGCAGGCTTCACAGAACCTACTGTTTGCTGCACACTGATCTGCTCGTTCGAGCACCCCCATGCTCGTTCGAGCAGGTCCCTTTTGCCAGCTGCTGTTTTGTTTCACGCCTTGTATTGATCGAGCACATCACTTCCCATGCCTTGACTTGTTCAAGGCATGGTTCCTCACTTTATTGGAACCTCAAACACTCATTGTTAAACACCTCGTGTATTGTCCCAAACCTCAATTCACTTACACTCGACACATCCTCATCGTAATTATCCAAAGTACAAGCTAAGGCATGTTCGACCAAGTGACTAAATTCATCATCATTATTAAGCGTTTTGGCACTTGCATTAACACGAGACATCAACATTTGGTGAGCAATTTCAATATTTTTCTTCTATTCTTTCTTCACTTTAACCTCATCTAAGACCTTAAATGGCTTTATATATGTATAGGTGATGTCATGGACATTTATGAGCAAGAGATTAAGTCATATACTTGATGTTTTTAGGATCCAATCAAACTAGTTTTAAGATGTAAGTTTACAAATTCTTAGTATAGTTTTGCATGTTTGATTGTGAGGTTGATAATGAAATATATATGCTCCTAAGTAGTCAATCTAGTGGAGTAATTTGGTGTTTACAATTATGTAGGATGTTTGTTCAATCTCAAAGTATACATATGAGATTATATTTTGAAGGTACACACAAATACTATAGTTTTCTTACCTTGCAAAAACCTTGTTTTACATGATGTTTAATTTGTATGATTTATCTAGAATTGAGAATTGGAAATTTTTACATGTTTTATGATTTAAAAGAATAATGCATGAGTAAGATGATGGATGATGGATGATCTATGTTTTTGATATTTTAGATAAGTTATTTCAAGTAAAAGTGTTAAATTGCAATTTAAACTTATGCTTGTTGGTTTTCAATTGATTTTACGAGGTGGCGTATTATTGTTAATAAAATTCAGATTTTGGGAGTTTCTTATTTTGGATTATAAACCCAAAAATATTATCTTTTAAATATATTTTATGAAGTAGTATGATATACTACTTATATAAGAATAATATCTTGTTTTAAGAGAATTTATAAATAAGTTTATCTTTGAAAATTATTCTATTTACTAACTAAAGTAATTAATGATTTTTAAAGTTTGATTTCATTATTGAAAGATTCCAAAATTCTCTTAAGTTATTAAATTAAGGTTTTATTGTCTTTAAAATCAAAAGGGTGTTTGGTTTTCAATGTTAAAGAAGATAACTTCGTTTTGTTAAAACTTAAGATTTAAAGACTCTTACTTGATGTTTTAAAGTAGGTAACTTGAAAATATTATATAGCTACTTTCTTTGAGTTTGTGTACAAAGTATTCTTTTTCTTAGTTGTCTATCTACAAAAAGAGTTGCTTTTAAATAAAAATTCTTATTTGTTTCTATTTGAGAAAATGAATTATTTATACTAAGCTTGATAAATTTTCATATTTAACCAAAGTGTTTATTCATATAATATTTAAATTGTTTTAAGAGATTTTATGTATTTAGAAACTTTTAATGAAAGTACTTAAAATAGGATTTTACTTTTTATAAACATTAATTTAATAATTAATTTACCAACTTGATTTCAATAAAATTTAGAGTTTAAAGTGTAAATAAACTACGTTTTAACTATCTTGAAATCATCTTTATACCTTGTTGAAAAGCTTCATACTTTTATAACTTTAAAAGTACTCCGATCCAATTTTGAAATGTGTATTGTTTCAAGTAATCATCATTTGATCCAAAGTATTTGATTAAGTGTGAAATATGATGTTGTATCAAGTAATCATCTTATAACAAATGTTTTACTCAAAAGTGTTTGAGTAGTAGTATGAAACCTTTTTGACAATTTAACTTATTTTAACATTCAAGTGATTTTTAATGTTTTGTTTTGAGGTGTGAACGATGAACTGTATTATATTCGAAAAAGTCTGCAACCTTAGTTTGTAGCAGCCAGCCAGGTCGACCGGAGTAAATTCTTACAAGTTGTGTATTGATTGGAAGGATGATGATCCCCAAATACTAGAGGTTTGGGAATTAAGCTCCCCACTCTATGTAAGTGGTTCACTTAAAAATACCCGGACTTGAATGTTGTTTCTAAACATGTTTGGCACAACGTTGTGTTTCTAAATGAGTTGATTTACTTCTTTTTCGTTATGATTTTACTTAAAATCCACCAAAATGTTTTACTTTTAATGTATGTACTCAGTTTTTACTGATCTGTTTTGTTTTTTCTGTGGCCTGTCACTTGGGTGACAATGACTATTTGCAGGTATAGTGACTGATAAATTCATCTTAGGATCATGTCTCATTTTTGTGAAGTGTAATATGTTGCAAGGACATTGGAAACACTTATAGTAGTTATAATTATTTTAAGTTTAAGGATTGTTTTAATAAGAGACTTTCTAAATCTTGGGTTGTAAGAAGACCTTATTATGATTGTTTTGTTGGATTTCCACTTGCGTCAGATTCGTTTCTAAAACAACTCCAGTAAAGTCTTTCGGTGGCTTAAGGTTATGTGTTCTCTTGATTGAGGTTAAAACTTACGTTGTATTAGGGCTCTATAATAAAGTTGATTTAAGTTTGGGCTGTTTCATGGACTATGGCCAAAGAGAATATAACATGATAGTTCGTCATTAACATAATTAATAGGGATAAATCAATATTAAGAAACTCTAGTACTCTTATAAATAAAAGTTGGTGATGCAACCGTAAAGGACTTTGCTTCCTTAGTCAGAAACAATTCGAGGTATGAAGAAATCTCGAGATGAAGAAACTCAATATCAAAAGAATTAACCAATGTTAATGTTTCTTTATCATAGAATTTGTTACCCTTTAACATTAAAATTGCATCTACTTCACGTTTCCAAATAATTTGGAATGACACTCCTCTTTAACAAAGTTAGGATGGTCAATGGTGAAGTCACACTCAAATGGGAGGTGAATGGATGACGGGAGATGGAGAGACACAATCATAAGAAGTAATATCTTAGGACTTAATAGCTTCAGAGACTAAAGACCTTATTTCCTCTCATCAACAAACATGTTATTAACAGCGAAATTTTCACCAAGTGACTCCTCTACTTCCTCACCAATATGACTCTTATAAGATGAATTAAGATCTTTATTTCTACTGACGCGTGAATGCATAGTTTCTACCTCTTGCTCAAAGGCTTGAGCACAAAGACACAAAAATTCCTTTGGCAAGGTTTCAACATAAGAATCATTAGCACTAGTCATATATGAAGTTTAAACCATTATAAAAGAAACAATAAATGAGTTATCACAACATTAATCAACGGGCAAGTCAGAGTTATTAAGGTTATCACCTTAATCCATTGGAGAAATGTAACTCATCCACATTAAAATTGTTCGTTCTAAAACTTATCTTCAGTTGTTTCGATTATTTGTTATCCGTAATACAGCCTGATAATATATATAATAAAAGTAGTTTGACTTGAAAATGGCAACATTTGAAAAATGAAAAATTATCGTGAATAATACAAACTTTCTCGGCTTACCTTACAATTATACAAACTTTTGATTTACCATGCATAATGCTAACTTAGGGGTGTTTTCTTAGAACAATAAAAAAATTTATTTAACCACTAATTTACCTTTGTGTTTTGTCTAATAAATTATTATAAATAAAAATTGGTTTTAATCTACGCAAGCAATTCTTAAATATTAAAATGACGATGAATAAGGTTATTAAAAGGGATAAAAAAATTGTATTTTCTCTATTTCATAAAAAATTTCCCATTTGACATTTTAGGGTGTTTCATTTATAGTTTCAGTAAAGATATACCTATTTATATCACAAAGTTTGAACAATAATAATCTTATTCATCCTCGTTTTAATATTTTAATAATGCTTATAGTCTCCACATATCTTTTACTAACATAATTTTAATATTTTTATATTTCTTATGATGTCGATATTTTTTCTGCTAACTCTATAAAAATACTTTTTTTTATTCGTTATGGTCCCTAATTCCTATATTTTTTTTCCGTTAACTTTGTTTTTATATTTTTAATGTTTAAGATCTCTACTTTTCTTACCAAATTATCATTTAATTAAATAATATATACATTTTATGAAAAATTTTATTTTCTTAATTTTCGTCAATATTTCTTATAGAAACTGGAATAGGAAAAAAGTGAAAATAATTTTTCACTTAAAAATCGCGTAGTACTCATGATTTGCTTTCTTTATTGCAAATTGGAAGTTTGGAACTCTTGGTTGTGCTTATGTCCAACCACAAAAACACACCCAGTCAAACACTCAGCGTTTCAATCAATAAAACATCAAATACATGTTAATCCGCTGCGTTTTAAACCAAAATGAAAACAGGAGCAATACAATCCTCTCACAAGCATTCACAGTTGATAGTAGTATAACACATCCATCAATGGAAGCAACAGCCTCTATCCTCTTCTCCAACATCCATACTTCATTACTTTCTCCTTCACTCCCTAAATTTCCATTATCATTTAAGTCTCAATTTTCTCTAATCAATCTTAGTATCTCTAATTCAACCCTTTCATGTCCACTCAAAGTTCCTATCTTTTCTACTAAAACACCAATCATCAAACCAACTTTTGAACTACAATCTTCTGTTGAAGGCTTTGTTACATTAGAAGAGACTTCTAATGAAACCCAAGAAAAGATTTTAAAGAGGAAATTATATGTGGTTAATCTACCTTGGTCGCTTTCTTCTGATGGTTTAAAGAATTTGTTTAGTGAATGTGGTACTGTTAAAGACGTGGAGGTAGTTCATTGATTTAAAGTTGATAGCTTTATAATGTTTTTAATACTACTTTGATGTTGTATTTGTGATTTTTCATATGGGTTTTTGATTCAATTTAATGGGTATTGTTTGTTTTTTGAAATTGGTTTAGCTTATTAGAGATAAAAATGGGAGGAACAGAGGATTTGGTTTTGTTACAATGGGTTCTGGTGAAGAAGCTCAGGCTGTTATTGACAAATTTAATTCCAAGGTAAATATAATTATGCTTTTTTACTTTTTTTTTCTTTTTGTTTTGTTCATGAATTTGATTTATTCGTTTACTTTTATTGATGTGATAAGAACTTAATCAATTGATGATTTTTAACTAATTGGAATGATGGGGTGCTGGGAAATGGATATTGTGTTAACTTGCTGGTTGATCAATAATAGGGGTGGGAAGCGTAAGGAACCAACTCAACCAAAAGCATAAGTTTTAGTGTTATCATAAATTTTAGTTTTAGTGGAAATGGGCATTATGCTTTTGGGTTAATAAGTATATTTGAAGGTGCAATGATAATGTTCTCAAATTTCATGTTAGCTGGACAATGAGATGTTGATGTTGTCGTAGACTCGTAGTTGTATTGATTCAAGACCTAAATTTCTTGAAATTAAGTGACCTTATTTTTGTTTGGAATCGCAATTGAGAGTACCTCCTGCAACTTCATCACCTTATCCTCCATCAAAATTCAAAACCATCCATCAGCTACTGGTGCGTATCAAAAAGTGGATGCCATACAATCACCAGGCTCCTTTGAAGAGGAGTCGAGCGCCCTTGGAAATGATTTAGTTGCATTTCTTTGATGGGAGAAGGTTAGCGTTCTTGGAGTAGTGGTATGATAGCTCAAAATTAGCATTACACTAATGACTTACCAAACACACTTGAGAATAACCTCTCAAGATAGTGAATCCATTCTACAATGAATTTCACCCCTAAACTAACACAGAGAAGAAGAAGACTCTTTTTGTTTCTAACCCTAGCTTTCTCTCTTGTGTAGCCTGCTCTCTTACTCTAATGAAGTTCTAAGGACCCGTATATAGCCCTAGAACAACTTATAGTAACCTAGGACATAAGGCTTAAAAGCCCACAAACAAACCCGCACGAAACAGCAAGTCGCAAAAGAAAAGCCCCTGTAGCGTGTTCGGGTTGTGCAGCTTAGCTCGACAGGTCGAGCGACTTGGCAGCACCTTCTGGATTGCTCTTGCGCATTGGATCGACTCCCTTGCTCGACTGGTCGAGCACTAATCAGTGACTTGCTGCTTCGTATGTACAAGATTCTCCTCGAACCTTGCCTCGGTCAACACGCTTGTTCTTTGACTTACCCTCATCACAGCACCCCGAAGACCCTCCACAAGAGTGAGATTTGGGTCTTGCTCTAACACCGACCTATTTGATTCTAAGGAAGTTAATCTTACGACATGTAAGCTCATGCTCCATGCTACATGCTACATGCTACATGGGAATTGTGCCAATGATTAACATTTATTTACATAAGATATATTTGAAAGCACAACCTAGTTTTTTTAATCTGTCATGTTCTTCGGAATCCAGAGAGCTTGATGAGGATGTTTTTTCAAGTATGTACAATTCATTTCTCATACTATTATGGAATGATATAACGCTTCTTGTTGGGGTTTTGTAACTCTAACCAAGTCTAAGAGCAGTTAAAGATGATTGGGTAACTCAAACTAAAGTCTTGGTCATGGGAAGAAAATGAATCAAGAGTAGGTGTTGACTGCGGCATTTGCATTTGACATTTTCCAGAAATTTAAAAAGGCAAATTCGTGGATCGAGAGGTCGTGGGTAGGGAGTTCTTTTGCGGTCGCGAAAACCTGAAACTATAATTTCTGATCTGTGAATGTGGCTGGTTGCGAGTCGTCACAATTCTACTGTCTCGTGAGGTCGCGCGTTGCAAGTATTTTGCTGGGTCGTTAACTGCTGGCAGGTTTTGTGAATTGTAGTTTTTTACACGTTTTTGGGCAGATTTTCCTTAATTTTGGCCGGTTACTTCTTGTAATTTAACCCTAATCTCTTCTTTCAGGTGGGATACTATATAAAACCCTCCTCTAATTAGGTTTAGGGTTTCGTAGAACACATGAGAGTAAAGTGAGCCATTCAAGTGAGAAATCTTTGATTCATCTTTGTAATCTTTGCGGTTTATAGTGAATTATTTGTTCTCGGTGCCGGTGGATGTAGCTATCACATTGATAGTGAACCACATTAAATCTTGGTGTATTTTCTTATTGTTTGCATTGAATCTTTATTGTTTCTTTATGGTTTTTCGATTTTTGCTTCCGTTGTCGCACAACACTAGTAGTATTGTTTGATGTAGTTGTTCATGCCATCAGTTTTACGAAGTAAGAATTGGTTATACTGCTATAGAATGAAAAGGCTAATGAGACGTGAGAGGCAATATTGTTTTTGGAAAAGGTTGCTGCGTAGAATGTACTTTCAGGAAGAAGCATACCTATTATGGAATGATATAAGGCTTTTAATATATAGGTATTTTGTGCGGATTTTGAACCCTGTTGAAGTTGAAGTTTGAATTTGACTGGCTACAAGAAGTTGATTGGGATTTCTAAATGATGTTAAAAAAAAGTCATCGTTAGAGAGTGATTGACCTCCTGTGGTTGTAATTTGAGGTGTGTGCTCAGTATGTTGGGGATGCTAAGAGCTTGTTGCTTATGAGAAGTTCATTTATAACGATTGGAGTGACTATCCACCATTCTATTTGTGTGCCATCAATTTAATCAACAAACATGTCAAAAACTGCATTAAAGGAAACGGGGATGTCCATATGGACGTTGGAATGACTATTCAATATGGCTCTAAGGGCTTGTTCTCTAGGACGAATAATGGTGAATTGAACTCAATTCAATTCGATGAGAATGAAGTAAATTAGTGAAAATGTGATTGTTAAAGTGAAGAACCGTAAATAACTTTTAAAAAACATTCACTAAGTTGGCTGATAAGATTGGTGTTAATACATTTAGCTCTAAAATTCTATTCACCCGTCATGTTTTTCTTGTTGAAAAAATTATCTGCTACCTCCATTGATCGATCTTCTACCCAATCAGGTGATTTTATGTAGCTACTGACAGAGCAAACTTGGGTCCTAGTAATATCTTGATATGCTTATTTACATAAGCTTGTAGATGTTTGTGTGCTGGTTCTGAAACAGTTTCTAGGCCATAAGGATCACTTTCTAAAACTGTTTGCGAAAGGATCACTTTTTAAAACTGAACAAGAACATCTTTACCACATAAAGAAGGAAAATGAGTAAGGTAGATGAATGCTAAAAAGTCTCGAGTAACAAGTCAATTTCAGATTTAGCTATTTTGTCGTGGATTACTGTTTTCTATTTCAAAGGACGACTCAAGCTAAGTTTGGTTCATGCTTCAAGGTTGAAGCATTGTATATTTGTTAGCTTAGAGTGTTTTACTTTTACTCAATAGTATAGTACATGATACCCTCATAACACCCCTGGACCCTGACTTGTGCGAGATACTTGGTTGTTGGCTGTGATCCTCGTAACACAAATAACACCTCTTTTCTTATTATTGTGCAATGAAATGAAAAATCACAGTTCATCTTAACATGATCTTTCACTTACTATGACATTCATACTGTGTTTTTATACCTCAGGAATATTCAGGTAGGGTTATTAAGGTGGAGTTTGCAAGGCGATTAAAGAAGCCTCGACCTCAACCTGAAATTGTTCTTCCTGTTAAGGAAACGCGCCATAAACTTTATGTATCCAATCTACAATGGAAAGTGAGATCAAATCACCTCAGGGAATTCTTTTCATCCAATTTCAATCCTGTTTCCGCTAGGGTTATTTTCGAGAGTAGTCCGTCAGGAAGATCGGCAGGATATGGTTTTGTTTCGTTTGACACAAGGGAGGAAGCGGAGGCTGCAATCTCTTCTTTGGATGGAAAGGTGTATATTTTGGTTCAATTTAAGTCATGCCACAACTTATATAGACTAGAACACCCACCAGACTAACCAATTTCTTTTAGCCCTATAAAATATTTTAATTTTATTTTGAAGAAATTACCAGGATTAATAAAATATTTTTGCTTATTTCCCTACAATAATACAACTTTCGATTAACCATGAATAATACCAACTTAGGGGTGTTTTCCTAGCATATCCCTAACATGTTACAAATTAAATTATAGGAGATTATATGACAATAAAAAATTGATAAATTAGTTAATAAACTAAAGTTGATATTATTCTAGGAAAACCCCTCTATGTTCGTGTTATTCATGTTTAATCAATAGTTGATAGTATTGTAGAGAAATTAACGAAGGTTTTATTATTTTATTATTCACGAAAGGTTGTATTATCAGTCATCAATAAACTAAAGGTTGTATTACTATTTACTCCCTTGTCATACTATCAATCAACATTACAAAATAGCTGAAATATATACTTGCATTGACAGTTGATTATCTGATTTACAAAACTAAACTTTTGTTCATACAGGAGCTATTGGGTCGTCCAGTACGCTTGAAATTCAGCGAGCAGAAAAGTGACAGCGAATCGACAAAAACCGAGGAAGCTGAAGATAACCCTACTGGTGTCATCGGTGAGAAAGAAGCATCTGAAAATCAACCTGACGAGGAATGAGGAAGGAAGTTCTTTCATTTTGGGGATACTCGTGATAAGATTCGAGCAGGGAAAGCTTGTTGTGTACATTTTTGTTCCATTCCATCAAATACATGTTCTGGACATGTATGTGATGACCTTTAAGCTTAATATTTTTCAAATTAATAGTCAATTTATGTGTTAACTAAGCCTAGTGTAGAAGCTTCATAGGAATACAGTAAGTGTATAATGCTCCATCTCTATGAATACCAGACTTATTGCAGTAAGTATAGCTATACTCTGTTGTATCTTTATTTCCTTTGTATGTGCATTGTTGAGCTTTCTGTAGAAATTGTTCTCGAGCATTCGGATCGATCATTGTGAATCTATTTATCAATAAATCTATTACAAGCATAAAAGGGTTCGGAATGCTGAAGGGCCCGGCTAATATCTTGATGTATCTTTCAATAATACATAGATCAAGTGTTTGTCTTCTTTAAAGAATAAGTTGCGTCAAATTTGAGGTGGTACGCATATAGCGTGAAGAAAGGTTACTTTCTCACACATCTAATTGATTCTCCAGAGTGGAAGATTATTCACAGCTTGCATAAGTCATTTTTTTTTGTTACTGATTTTTTTACTTAAATACCCTTTGTTCACACTAATACATTATGTAATAAATAGGGTAATGTTTGTTAGTTAGGGTAATAAATAGGATAGTTATAAATTATATATTTAAATTAATCTTAAAATTGGATCATCATGTGTTAAAGTATGGTATAATACAACACAAATTCTCACAAAAGACGGTCTATACTATAGACCACAGTTTTATGGACCAGCCCAAATAGCTTTATATTTGAAACTAAAAAAAAAATAAAATTAAAAACTGAAAAAAGAAACTGATTATTTTGTTTGAAAAATGTGTGGGTTTTAAAGAGTCATCTCAAACTCTTCAACTTCTCCTTCCTCTCAAATCATCATTACTTCATTTCTCTCTCTTTTCTGAATCTCTGACATTCACAACTTGCTAAAAGGTATGGTTTTTTTTCTCAAACTCTTCACCCCTAAACCTCATTGCTGGTTTTTCAAAGTATCACATATTCTCTCAATTTTACTACAAGTATTTTTTTTTGCTAATCAAATGGAGAAGCATAAAGAAATAATGAAAAATAGTAAAAATGGTGAAAATTTGAAAGAATTTTACAAAACTGTTACAAAATTGAATTTTTCACCCATTTTTAATATTCCAGTTGAGTTGAAGAAGACACCAATAGTGTTTTAACCTAATTAATGTTTGTAATTTAATATTTTAAAATTTAAAATTTGTTTGTTTTTTTATTTACTTGTTCTTATTTTTAGGGTTTAAAGTTTGTTTTTGATGTTGAAGAAGGCAACAATGGTGGAAATAGTGATGGTGTTGTCTTGGCTTATGTATTCACAAAAATTCTTTCTAAGGATCAAAATGACAACCCTCAAGAGTCAAAGGTGGTCGATTAAGTATCCGAACAAAGAGCTTATAATAGTTGGAGTTATAATATTATGTATTTGGATTTATAATATTGTATATTTGAGTTTATAATAATGATATTTTGTCGTATTATTATGTATTCATATTTGAGATTATGTTGGAAATTATAATAGTGTGTATCTGGATTTATAATATTATATATATGAGTTTATCAAAGATTGTATTTGTGTTTATAATTGTGTGTAGTTTATAATATTTTCGATTTATAAATAATGTTATAACCCCAACTAAATAATGTTATAACCCCAAATAAACAATGTTATAATCACAATTAAACTATATTATAACCCCTAATAACATCGAATATACTATTCTATAAACCCAAATATAAGTTAATATAACCCCAAATATACTATGTTATAACCCCAAATATGTTATATTATAATGACAAATATATGATGTTATAATCCCAAATATATTGTTATAATCCCAAATTCAATATATTATAGTTCCAAATATAGTACAATATAGTTTCAAATATAATACATTATATTTCCAAATTCAATAGATATAGTTCCAAATATAGTACATTATAGTTCCAAATGTATACAATATAATTCCAAGTAAAATAGATTATATTTCCAAATTCAGGATATTATAGTTCCAAATATAGTATAATATAGTTCCAAATATAATACATTATATTTTCAAATTCAATAGATTATATTTCCAAATATAGTACATTATAATTCCAAATATAGTACAATATAGTTCCAAATATAACTGTCGGACATATAGATCTTCATCTTCATTGTCTCCGTTTTCATTCGGATTTTGCAGCATCTTCATCTCCAACCACCATTGATGAAGCTTGTACATTATAGAAAAAATAATAAAATACAACTATTTTAATCCTCATCTCCAACCTCCATTATAGAAAAAAAATTTAATTGAACAAGCTTAAATATTAAAAAAAAACAAAATAATTTTTACGACATTCATCCCCTCCCTCTCTAAAATCAAAAGTAGCAACTTACATGTAATGTTATGTGCTTCGTTTTCCTTTTCATGCCGGACAAATTCACTGTCATGCTCAACCGCCATTGATGAAGCTTGGGGAACATTGATAAAGTTTGGGAACAAAAAAAATCACAAGAGATTGTAATGGAAAAAGAGGACCACTAAATCAATGGAAAAAAAACAAAATCAATGGACCAGTAAACAATCACTTTTATAATGAAAATCACTGGTGGTAAATTGTAATGGATCTTTCATGAAGCAGAGTTAATTCATTTGAGAGACTTTGCATATTCCAAGAAACTGACAAATTTCCACGCAGGAAGAGCAGTTATTATTGCATGATTTTTTTTTCTTTTTACATTTTCTAAAAAAAACTGCTGAATTGATTGGGTTGGGCTTTTGTGGTTCCTGTCTATAGCATAGACCGTCTCTCATGAGACTTACTGATAATACAATATTTTAAATGATACCAAAAAAATGTAACATAGTATAATATTCCGGATAATATTTTAAGAACATGAAACATAATAAAAGTGTATTTACGTGTACTATCTCTTACATTTTATGTCATTTCAAATAAAAATACTAATACACTAACTAACAAACTTCAAATCTCTTCAACCATGATAGATATAGATTGGATGATGTAGCTTACAAAAATATTCTATAAATGAAGATTTATATGTATATTGTTTTTGTTTTTTTGTTTACATTAGGAAATATAACATATCAATGGATCATCACATATATTTATAGTCAGTCAACTAATATTACATGTTTTAATGAGTTAATTATTTCCTTAAATATCAAGCCAAGTATCAAAAGTTTCCATGGCAACGAGGCGAGAAAATTTTTAATAGGAGTTTGTGACACATGTCCCAAGCCATTTATTCATTAGTATACTAGTTTAAAAGCCCGTGCAATTAGTCCATGCAATGCACAGAGTTTTAAATGGAGATATTATATAAATTAAATTTTCAAACAATGATGCAAAGAGTTATACTCTTTTGTTTAAGAAAAGTATATAAATACTATATATTTTAATAAAATAATTACTTTGGATAACAATACAACTTACTCAAATATTTAAACTAATTTAACTCTGAAATTATAGTAAAGTATATTTTTTATAGTCTCTTCAATAATTAAAATAAACTAACTATTCATGAATAGATTATGCTTATTTTAAGTCGATTCAAATTAATTTATTTGATTTTAATTGTAACCTAATTAAAATTTAACCTATTAAAACATTATTTAATAAACTAAATTAATATTCCATTCGTTCCTTTTTGTTTGTCTACTTTAAGTTTGTCCACTTTTAGAGAGAGAAATTTAATTTAGATTTTTAAAGTATATATTGATGATAACATATATTCATGTGAGATCTTGTTAGATTTATCTAGATGTAAATTTTTTTAATATGTAATTTTTATAATTTTTTATAATGGGTACTTAGCAATAGTAAGGCTTAAAATTTGCTAAAAAATGCGTGCAAAAGGTAAAGTGGACAAATAAAAAGGAACGAAGAGAGTATATTTTTAAAAAACAATTCCTTGCTAATAAAATGTTTTATTGAAACAATTGACCTATTTAAAATTCCAATTTAATTAATTAATTGTAATAATACATATTTTTTTCTTAAATACAGCTTAATTAGTATAATACTTATTAAGTTTTTTCCTTAAATGAAGAATTGTAATTGGAAAATAGATTTAATATTAATATATATGTAAAAGTATTTGTCATACTTATGGTAGTTGACACATTGTGATTGATTGAATTTAAATATTTCATTATTTGATTTCATTTTTACTTTGAGCTTCAATATTATAAATGGATATGATTAAATTGTGTAAATATTTAATTGATATAGTTATTAATTATTTTCTTAATAAAAGAATTACAAAGTAGACATTTTTTAATCTAATCAATAAATGACAAATGTTACAATCATTCTAAGTCTGTCACTTATTATTATACATCAAAATTAATAGATTGTATGATTTTATTGATTATTGATAATTGACTAAAGATATAAGGAAATATAGTATAACAATATATCATCACATATATATTTATAGTCAATCAACTAATATTATACTCCCTCCGTTTTCATATGTTCTTCTCATTTTCCCCATTTGGATATTTTTAAAAGTTCTCCCCATTTAGAATCTTTCTAATTTGGGAACCAATAAAATAGAAGGAAATTATTACACTTACACTCTAATCTATAGAAATTAATTTACATTTTAATTCCCAATGCATTTATTTTACATGCACCCAATGGAATTTAATGATATTATTACACTTACACTTTAATCAATAGAAACTTTATTTTTTATATTATTTTACTCAACTCTCATAGTATCTATTGTGTAATTATAATTTATCTTGATTTCTTCCCATATTCCAAACGGGAAGAACAAATGAAAACGGAGGAAATATATTTCAATGAGTTAATTGTTTCCTTAAATATCAAATTATTATAAGTTTCCATGTCAATGATAAAAAGGCTGAAATTTTTTTAATGAAAGTATGGCACGTGGTCCAAGTTGTTTCTTTATTAGTATATTTTATTGATGAATGATTACTGATTATTGATGATTATTGATTATCGACGATAAGAAAGGGCTTATGTCGATTGCTTGTCCAAATCCACTTATGCTGGAAAAATTTTAATTATCGCTATAAGTGACTGAATGTTAGCCATCGTT
>CM033457.1:8861042-8863542 GCA_019425755.1 Amaranthus cruentus | reverse complement strand
GGGGGGCCCCTTTTTTTTAAAATTTCCCCCCCAAAATTTAAAAAAAGGGTGTAAATGGAGGGACTTTGATTTTAAAAACCGGGCCCGGAAAAAGGGCCATTTTCCCCCTTTTTTGGGGAAAAAATGACCCTTTTTTCCCATCTCTTTAAAGGGAAAAAACCCATGAACCCCCCCCCTTTTCCAACACACGAGCCCCGGGGGTTCAAACCCCCATAACTACCCCCATTTCAAAACCCCCGGGCTCGAAAGCCCCCAAAAAAATTTTCTAATTTTTTCAATAATTTTTAAATGAATATAAAAACAAAAATTTAAAATAATTTTTCAAATATATATATAAATTTTAAAAATATAATATATAATATATACATATATATATATATATATATAAAAAATATATATATATAATAATAATATATATATATATATATAAATATATATATATATATAATAAAAAAAATATATATAATATATAATAATAATATATAATATAAAATAAAATATATATATATTTAACAAAAAAATATATATAATAAAAACTAATTTATATAATATAAAAATATATATATATATATATATATATATATATATATATTAATATTTAAAATATTAATTTATATATAAATATATTTTTAAAAATAAAAAAAATTTATATTATCACAAAACCCTTTTTATTATAATATGTTTTCCCCAAAAATTTTTATTTTTAAAATCCTTCCTTTTTTAAAATTTGTTAGTTAAACCTTTTGTAACAAACATAGCCCAAACGGGGAAAAAAATGCCACCAAGGGGGGGCCCCGGGGGGGGGCCCCGGGGGCCAACTTTCCCAAAATTTTTTTTTATAGAATAAAGAGCCGCAAACCAAAAAGATAAAACAAAGCAAAATTTTTTTTAACCAATTTTCTTTTTGTAAAAATTATTAGTATATTTCTGTAAAAACAAAAAATAATTATATTAAAATTATATATGTATATATTATTATTATAATTATATATTATATTTATATATTATATATATATATATTATATATATTTTTTTAATAAATATTTTATAAAATTATATTTTTTAATTTTTATATATATATATATAATTTAAAAAAAATAAAAAGTTAGTGTTTGTTGAAAGAAAAAAGGGGGGGAGGTAAAGTTATCCATGAATGTTCTTTTAAATAATAATAATAACCCAAAAAAATTGGGGTTTCCTGTTTTTGAAATTTTGAAAAAGCTTATATAATATATATATATATATATATATATATAGTAATTTGAATATATAATAATAATAATAAAACAACAACAACAACAACAACAAAAACAACAACAACAACAACAACAACAACAACAATAATAATAATAATAATAATAATAATAATATAATAATAATAATAATAATAATAATAATAATAATAATAATGGTTAAAAGACTTCAAACCCTTAATGCCGAAAACAAAAGTCGTCACTCCCTTCCGTCTTCCCTCCCTTATTCTGTGTCTTCCTCCTCCTCCCTGTGAAGACCCACCCCTCACAGCTCACCACGGCAAGCAGCAACCGCATAAGGCTGCCTCTCCGGACCCCAAGCAACGACATCCGACTTCTTCTTCACCCACCACTTGTGAAAAAAAAGCCATTGGCTGCGAGACATAGGCTGCGGTTGTTCAAAGACGCAGCTAAAAATAGAAGAAAAATATCGCGAAAAAAAGGTGGTATTAGAGCTGGTGGTTCCTACTTTGACACTTGTGTTTTAAAGTCTTTAAGTACTATTTGAAGCTAATTGTGCGCGTGAGAGTTGGGGTAGATTTGGGATTGATATACGACTTATGTTTGCATTGTGGTGATCATTGCATGTGCATAAGTAAAATAAGTTAAGTAACCTGATATTAGATTCGTAAGTGTAAGTTGTTCATACTTATAACTTTCCTATGTACAATGGCTTGCTCAATAGATAATAGTTATGATCCTTGCAATGTCGAGTATTATTAGTATATTGCTGTTTTTGGTATAACCTTGTAAATTTGTATAATTATTAATAATCCTTCAATATGATGTTAATTTGAACCTTGTTAGTATAAGAAGGCTAATGCATTAGCTATTAGGTGCTCAAGAATCATGTATGACAATATTCAGTTCCTATACGTGAATTCCGTCTTTCAACTGTCCATTACGAAATTCTTTGAGCCAAACTTATATAGTTTGTGTTGCAACTGAAAAAGAAGATGAGTGTAATATGGTATAAGGTTGATCATCATGGAGGTGGGAGTATGCATGTAGTTAAGTTTAGATCATGAGTTTATATCCACGACACTACACTTCCTCGTCATTTTGTCATATATGGAAAAAAAACTTATCTTAGTATTGGATATGATGTTCACAGGAAATGCCTCCTTTATCTAGCAAGCGTTTGAGACGTCGCTCTTCCAACAAGGCTACGGGAGCTAGTTATTGAATTGGCTGAGGAGCGAAAGTAAAAGTCCAAGTTGACCACAGAAACAACTTCCTCTATGAGG